>CAXKVX010000076.1:0-126476 GCA_964058865.1 Eleocharis quinqueflora | reverse complement strand
AGAAGAATAAGAAAAGGCACCGATGTAAGAAATGTGGAAAACTTGGCCACCAACAAAAAACTTGTAGAGAAAATGATTCGGAGGCGGCTACATCTAAAAGGAGGCGTAGAGGAGCAGTAAGTGAAATGGCCACCAACAAAAAACTTGCATTCATTGTTTGTTTTTGATAGAATGTACCACCTGGTTTAACTAAATTGTACAATGTTTGTTGCCACTTGCAGGAGGCTTAGAGGAGCAAAAAGGAGTTCGTATCGAAATGGCGCCAGCAGCTATTGAATGGCATCAGGAGCTTTCTGATTTTGAGTGTTGTTTAACAAAACTGTTTGTTTAAGGAAATGGCGCCAGTGCCTTTTGTTTAGTTAGAATGATTGGTACATTCTGTTTGTTTAAGGAAATGCCTTTTGTTTAGAATGATTGGTACCATTCTGTTTGTTTCAACATGGGTGAAATATTGAAGGGATCTTGTAAGATTAACTTATATTTTTCTATTAATTTCTTTCTGGCGACTCACCACATGATGTTGTTCAAAGTTTGGATAAGATTTTGACCAACGGGGTTCTAATTAATATTTTGTGTTATTACTATGTTGTCTTTTCATGCATGCTTGCTATATGAGTGCATTTTAGGTGCATGGCGCATGAATACATCCGGTACCTATCTATTGAAATGGCGCATGAAAACATCTGGTACCAAATGAAACAGTGGTGTTGAAATGGCGCAACTGGTGAATACATCTGCTGAAAGACTTGAAATAGTGGTGTTGACATGAACCAAATTAAGGAAATGTGCAACTGGTTTGCATGGTATGCAATGAATCTATTTTTTCGAACTACTAAGATGGGCTGTGAATCAACACAAATTGGGCAAATATGCATTCACGCATAGAATCCAAATGAACTCTTCAAATACTTTCAATGCTACTTAAACTTATTACATATGTCTATTGATGGTACAACAATTGTAATATGTCTATTAAAGTTCACACCAAGAAATTTCATATCTTGACAACCAAATTGCAGATAATTACAATAATAAGTGAAAACATAAGAATTTTGATAGTCTTCTTCAATTCTCCGACCTCATTCGTCAATTTCCCAACATCACTCTTCAATCGCACAACCTCGTTCTTCAATTGCACCATCTCGTTCTTCAATTCTTCAATTACATTCTTCAAATGTACCATCCCAATAACTCCGTTGTTCTCAAGAAATATCTCGTACTCTTCCTCCCACATCCAAAATTGACAAATAGAATTGCTCTACAGTTTTTTGAAACATACCACAGTATAATTCTAAAGCACAGTAGGTAATTGTGGCATACATTATATTTCTACAAAGAAATCATACAAAACACATTATAAATGCTTACGGTATGGTAATTGTGGCATCTATAGAAGATTTTTCCTGGATTATCCGGGGTACGACTCACAAGCCTTTTAACATAAATCCCGCAGTAGGGGCATTGAACGATAGACAAACCTTTCTTCTCTGATGTAATTGTGTTGGAAGCTGTTGATCGTGCTGAACGATTGGAGGACATCATCGGCTGCACTATTGTAATATTTCTCAAATAATGAACTCAGTATTTCTGTATGTACTCATAATTATCGAAAGTAGACAGTTATAGTAAATTGCCGATTCTTTCTAATTGGGAACCTTAGTGCACTGATTCTTTCTAATTGGGAACCTTACTGAAAGGACAGAGATAATTTCAGGTGAATTTTTGGGAAATTATGAACTCAGTGCCAGAAAATTCAGGAAATGTGAACTCATCGATCTGGTATCTTCCCATGTTCAGATTTCAGAGATACATAGCCCCGATATTCAGAAATTAGACAGTGCAGAAACAAGACAGTGACAGTAAATTGACTCACCAGTGCTTCAGTACGAACTGTCAACGGGTTTGCAGGTGGCGACGAGGGCTAGGGTTAGTCTTCGTGCTCTTCTATCTCTCTGACAGGGGCGGAGTGGCGACGACGAGCCTAGGGTTAGTCTTCGTGATCTTCTTTCTCTCTGACAGGGGCGAAGTGGCGACGAGGCAGAGAACTCTGGCGACGACGAGCCTAGTGTTAGTCTTCGTGATCTTCTTTCCCTCTGACAGGGGTGGAGTGCCAGAGATGGTGGCGACGAGGAGCAGCCTGGCGACGAGATGGTGTCGACTCAATCAGTTCTGAGTCGAGTGAAGTAATCGGTATGGTTGAATAAAAAAAAGAAAGGAACATTCTGATATGTTAGTTTCTGACAGGGGCAGTTTTGGTATTAATGTATTTATATATTTTTTAGCTAAATTAAAATAAGGTCAGTGGCAAAATTAAAAGCCAATTTAAGGATGTGTGGCAAATTAACAATTTGAGAAAAATGTGTGACATTTTGAAGAGTGGCACTAAAATGTGTGGCAAAAAATCAATTTTCCCTTGATAAAATGGAGGTAGTAGATAGAAATTTATTTATGCCATTCAATTGGTCCATGAAGTAAATATTTGATGGTAATTACCTCATTGATACATGTATGTCTTTCTTGTTCATACTTCTGCTCGTCCCAGGAAGAAGATAAGAGTTGACATCATAAAAACAATTCCATATTCTTTCTCTCTATAGCAAATAGTAGCAAGATAATTAATTATGAGAAGAATATAACGTCTACATTTTTATGTGCATCTATAATGCTTTCAAATTTATATCTTTCATTAAAATTAATGAAGGCTTTAGATTTATAATTACATAAAAAAAAAACATGCATGATGAATGATGTAAATTTTGAAAATACAATAAAAACATATAAAAATAAATGCATAATATTACTCCTCATTAATTATATCATTATAAGTTATATCATTATAAGGTACACATCATAAATTAGAAGAGACCCATGTATGTTTTTCAATTGTTTTGAACAATGAATTCTTGTTGTCAGATCTTGCATCCTTTCTTCTTCAAAACAATACATGCAAAGTAAATAAAATAAAAAATCAGCGACCTTGTTTGGAACAATATTAGAACATATTCCTTTTCTTTCAATCCTATTTCTACAATCTTTGTTTCGTTTTGAGTAGTTCTACGTGTTCCTATTCTCGCCACAAGTCAGGTACTACAACAAAAGGAGGAAGTTTCGCGAGGGCCTTTTAACAAACTTCCATGGAAAATCTCTTTCCACCTTCCTCTGAGAGCTCTTCCTTATCATCTCCCTCAACTCCTCAATGGCAACTTCGACATTACACCGACCACTACCCCATCTCAGTGCATTCTCCCAACAACTAAGACCGACCCACTCGAAACGACTATGGGTTGGCTTCCCAACGAACAGGTCCGGTTCTCTCAGGGTTGCAACGCCGGTCCGGTTCTCCATCGGGCCGGACCAGTTGTTCCTCCTCGAGGCTGATGTGGGTTACTCTCCAGCGAGCTATTACACATCGCTGGGTCTTTTCGTAATTTCAGTTCCTGGGTTGTGGTCGCTGATCAAGCGCTCCGTTAAATCAAAGGTCTATTCTTTCTCCAAATTTGAACTTGCCAAGAAGATATTTTTTTTTTTAGAATTGTCGGATATATGCATAGCTCTGGACCAAATAAGATGACATATCTTGCAGCATTGTTTAATTAAGCATCCAACTTCTGAAATATGTCATATGCTCATAAAATCTCATCAAATGGATGTGTGTATAAAAAAATGTGAAATTGTTAAGATGATTTGACTGCCTTCGGTTCTTTTTTTTGGTGCATTAGATTGTGCAAAAGACATTTGTTAGAACAGAAGGGGAGGCAACAACGCCAAATCAGATGGCTGGTGAAATTCTCTCTTTCTTCACTCGCAATAACTTCTCTGCTTCTGACCGTGGTGAGACCATCACGTAATCCTCTTAACTCTCTATCTCTCTCTCTCTCTCTCTCACACACGCACACAGGTGCACGTTAGTAATCTGTTCATCATGTCATGTAGATTTTGGGTCAGGTCGGCTTCTTGTTTACTGGTATGTTAGGTTTTGCGTCTCATGTCATTTCATGTTAGTTCTTTAGAATTGTAGTTGACTTCTCCCGAGACCAGAACTGGTTACATTTTCTGTTGGGTTAGATTTCGTTTTCTTGTCAGGGCAAATTATGGTTATGTATTTGATTCCAATCAGACCTTCCTTATTGCAAGTACTTAGGTTAGTTCACATAGGATCTGATACTTGAATTTCTACAAAGCAAAAAAGTTATTCTAGATGGATTTAGTCGGTCTTGGTTCAGATTTGTATATTGGTTAGGGTCAGATTTCACCAGCTATACTTGTGGGAAAACAAAAGCAAACTGACACTCCGCAAGGACCCTGTAATTGATGGCATTTCATGCCTGGTAATTTGTTCTCTCTATCCCTCCTGGCATATAACATGCTGATTTCTGTATTCTGTTCTTTTTTGCATTTAAAAAATAAAAAGATTTGAAGGGATGATGGTACCAAGTAGTTCACAAGCGGCTCTGCTGACATTCTGCACGTGCATAAGTCTAGGTAGTGTTGCTTTGGTGCTTTCCATTGCCTTACCTGAGGGAGGAAATAATTGGTTCTGGCTCATGGCTTTAAGCCCCTTGGCGTAAGTTTCTACACACGCTCTCTTTGCTAATTCCTTAATTGGTACATTATCAAGAGGAGGAAAAAAAAAAAAGTTCTGTGCAACTTCAAAATAAGTATGCTAAAGGGATTGCACAACAAAACATGGCCTGATAATTACTTTCAATAATGTTTCAGTAATTTTACTGCAATCATTCAAACTAAGAATGCAGAATATGCAACCAGTATATATAGTGATATTTGTCCTCACAGGTATACGGTCTTACAACTTTTATCGACCTTTTAATTAAGCTTTGCCAAGTTCCCATTTGTGACATTCACGTTTCTATTAAAGCTTCGGCCTAAGCTGTATTTGACCTCAATCATCCTTCTATTTAGTTTGCTGGTTAAACTATAACTTATGTGACAAACTTGTATTGAAATTCTTATATAATGGACGAATAGGGGAGCTTATTACTGGACAAAAGCTTCAAGAAAGGAAGAAATAAAGGTTAAAATGATGGTTGATGATGATGGCACCTTGTCAGAAATAATCGTCAGAGGTGATGATGAACAAGTTGAACAAATGAGAAAGGACCTTAAGCTGAGCGAAAAAGGAATGGTTTATGTTAAGGGAGTCTTCGAGCGATAGCTGTTGTTCCAAAAGGGAATGAAACAGATGACAGGCATGACACCAGTTTTGTAACAAGTTTTTTTTTTATATATGCTAGTGAAATCAATGAACCAACTATTGGTACTGTGTGGCTAGAAGTAGAATCAATGTTGCACCACATTTGTTACACGATGATTTGTTGAATTCATAATTTGCCTGCTGAATAGGTAAAAATAAAATAACAACAGCGACAATTTTTTAAAGATTTATAGTGATATAGCAATTTACATGTTGTGAGTTCTTCTATTTAGATGTTAGATATGAACATTTATGGCGCTTCATAACACACCTAGCTAGTAGCTACCAAAACAAATTTAGCATCTCACAAGTGAAGAATAAAAAAGTACTATTTTAACACATGAGAACTCTTTGTATATATCATACATGGTAGTTATTGTACAGGCCCAATAGCTAAATTTAAAAATCAAACCATCTCCTTTTATAGCAGCTTACAAATTTTGTCTGTGGATTTTGTCCCCGGGAATTTCAATTAGCTGGGACGACTCTGAGAAGCTCAATATCGAACAATAATGTTTTGTCTATTAGACCTCGGTTGTTTAACACAAAAGCTAGAGCTCTCTGACCCTGAAAAATAATGAAGGAAGCAAACAAAAAGTTTTTACACTCGTGTTATAGTTTTGTAATGCTGTGAAAATCAAAACATTCAGTACCGAGAAAGTTGTGGGCTTTGGACCAAGATTGCTGAAGTCCTTTTCAGGATAGCCCAGCTCAGGTGGTACAATGATCCTGTTCGCAGTAAGAAAGAAATGTCTTGTTACTGTATATTTGGATTGCATTAACAAAATATAATCTTGCATGGTTTACCTCCTAACACCACCTGGAGTCATGCCAGCAACAGCTTCCTCAAATGCTGGTATAACCTGTTATCATCTTGTAATAATTAATGATATCAAGCACAAAGAAAAAGGAAAAAATGTATTTATATCTCTAAGTGACTGGCATCAGAAACTTGTAAACAAAATGAAAGAAGAAATAAATTCCTGTCGGTATAAATACCCAGTAAACAATCCAATAGACTAATATTGAACCAGGTGTTAAAAAGATAAAAAAGAAAAGGATCACCTAGTCAATCACCTGTCCAGTTCCCAGTTTGAACTTGAAGAACTCTTTCTCACCGCCCTAAATTTCAGAAAATTAAATATTTGACTCGAGAACAAGACCACAAATAACAACCTTGTTAAGAGAAAATCTCATAAGAACAAATATAGAAAGCTTTACAACCTCAAAGGAACCTCCTTTTGTCTTGTTCCTAGCTTCAAAGATGCGACCATAGTATCCAATCGTATAACCATCCCAATCAACCTTTTCAAAATTCATATGACAGTTTTAAATACAAAATTTATATGTATATACCACATTTTGCACTGTATTTTGACACCATTGCACAACATTTTCCCATATTCATATTATCATGAGAAGTTTAACTCTTACCACAACTGTCTCCCCTATCTTTGGAGGAGTACCACTTCCAACCCGCAAGTCCTGAAGATATATAAAAAAAAGAAGCAAATATTAGTTGAAGTTCCATCAAATTTGTTGAAAAATTAGACTAAACAGGAATTGTGTCAGATTTGTGCTAGTATGAAATTTGTCTAACCTTGTATTGGAGACCAGATTGTGTCTCATTGTAATCTGGATATCTCATCTTTGTTTTGCCATAATCCTTCCCACGAAGTGCTGGCACTATAAACAAACAAAAAAATGAAGCAAAATTAGTAAACCATGAATGGATAGATGAATTGGTTTTTCCCTTGATACATAAAGACATCTTATACTTGTTTCCAGAAAAAAATTGCATGAATGTCCATTGAACAAAAAACAGTATACCAAGACATCCTTTAGGTCTCAAATTTTATATATTTCTTTTTTTGAATAAAATCCTATATGTATTATTTATATATTTACCTTACCGTTTGTATTACCTTTGAACAAAAAATAAATTATGACAATCTTCTTTGCTGATGGTTTGAGTGTAACAACGTTTTTCAAATTGAAAGGCTAATAAGATTTTTAGTCATTATGTTTACTCAAATGTGAGGTCTTAAGTAGGCCAGAATGCATCAGAAATCCTCAATCTAACAGAAAATGATTGCCACTATTTCTTGTAAAAGAAAGTCACAGATGCTGAATTCTTGCAAAAACCACAACATGACATGTTATTTTACAAAAAGAGAAAACAAAATAAAATGATGATTAACAGCTACTGCGTCTCAAAGAAAAACAAAACAAAACAAAAAACAAGACAGATGGCAACAATTTTGAACTTACAAGTAACAACCAATATTTTACCATCAAATGATATTATTATCAGGCATACATAATTGCAAATAAAAGATTTGTATCCATGAAGGACTTACAGTCAGCATATTCAGCAGCCAAAGCAGAACCAGCATCTAAAGAATGCTTAAATGCAACAGTAGAACCAGCTCCTAAGATAAACAAAATATTTCTTCTGGTAACACCACCTACATCCAACTAATTCTCCTTATATTAAGTCAAGAGATTTAAACATTATCTGAATATTTCAAAAGTTACAAATTTAGGCAGACTTGACAACAATTGACAAAAGAGAAATAATTTATTGTTAAAATGAGCTCACTTGATGTTCTCGAATCAATGGATACAACATCATCCTGGGAAGCTCCTCTTACTGATGCAAATCTCTGATAATTTACAAAAGAAATCATATAAGAAAGAATTCCAATTGCAGCTATTTGTGCTCCCTTCTGCACAAAAAAACCTAAAATGTCTGATTAAGTGCTAGTCAAACCTTAGTAGCTGGTTTAGGAACGGGGACCGTAGGTAGAAACCGTAGAATTGGAGACGACGCCATGGCCGTTGTTTGAGGAGGAAGGAAACAACGAGAATCAGGCGCCAAATAGAGGATAATCCGTGGTCAACAAATTAAATGCCTATTGTGGCCTTGATGAAACCGCTCCTATTGATACAGGTGATCAGATAGGAGGGGTATTTTGGTCAGTCTCTTGGTAGGCTAGTGTTTGGTTCCAGTGATTTCTGGAGGGACGGAGATGGAGTCGAAAATTTGTGGATAGGGACTGTCAGACGAAAGTCAATGAAGAATTTTTTTTATTGTTTCTAAATGAATATAACAAAATGTACGATCAGAATCTGTTGCCATCAAAAGAGAGCTCGAATTACTTCAATGGAAGCTGTTTTCTTCTGGTGATTTCACATCAATGACAGCACAATTTAGAATACTCATTTTCAATAAGATACTAGTGTTAACTGTTAACTAGTTACTATTTCTCCGTACAAAAAGGAAACATGATTTCGGTAGCTCTGTTTTGTTTCAAAGGAAAGCAACAAAATGACAACAACTTATTTTCACATTACTTAGCTATTAGGCCACTACGCACAAGAAAATGACCAAAAGGAGAGAAAACTCATGATATTAATGAGCTCACTCTTTATATATTATTTTAAGTTGCAACAAACAGACACATGAGAAGGATATTACAACAAATTCACTTTTTATGTTAAAGCATCCTAATCCATTATAAGTCTCTTTTCCTCCAACAAAGAATCAACATCACAACAACAACAACAACAACATTAAGCATTAAAAAGAAAATTAAAAAAATTTACATAAGTTGACTACCTACATGTATGTATGTAACCCACCTCGTAGGTACAAAGGATCCAACCACTTACCAAGGTTTCAAATCACCAATGGGCCCGGCAGTCCAGTTCAAAACCCTTTCCCCAGGCTGCAAATAAACGCTTTTGTCATGTGGCAGCTTCCTAGCCAAACCATTCAATATCTGATGAAACGCATCGCCAGCTTGTGCAGGCTGCGGGAACAACATTGCTTGTTTCATAGAAGGATTTGCCAATAACCTCTGCTTCCTTAAGATAACCTCAGCAGGGATCGAAGTAAGAATTGTATCTAAACTTGGTACGTCTTTCTCTGCCACAAAGACTGCTATCTCTTCCCAAGGGATGGCATCAGCGAAAGGTAATACAATGTCATCAGCAATGATTACTGGGATGCAGCCAAAGACTACGGCTTCAACCAGTCGAGGGCTCCATGGGGCCCACCCCAATGGGCAGAGACAGAATACAGACCGCTGCATGTCCTCGTAGTAGGTTGGTGGGTGGTCGGTTGAGATGTCAAAGAGAGGATTGCTTTTGAAATTCTCCCATACGGATGCACGAGCTCCCCTGGGAAATTTTTTTTAATTTTGTGGTGTCAATCTCAGGAAAATTTAGTCTATAAGATGTTGAACCAGAAAATTGAGATCAGTCATGCCAATTATTTGGAAAATCTTAATGTTGCTTCAAGTAATAGTTCAAAAAATTTCCATGGACCTAGATAGAAAAGTTGCTTTTACTTAATAATACATAAAAAGGGAGCCGTAACATTACACCTGACCTAACTATATATACCAGCCTATGAATCTATGATACAGCATACCATAAATGTTAAACAGTGCCACCGCTGCATAGCGCAGGCGGTTAAGGCATAAGTCCTTTCAGGGAAGGGCAGGGGTTCGATCCTGCTTGGGAGCAGGTTTAGTTAGGACAGTGTGGGTGAGTGCTTATGGACAATTGTCAAAAAATAAAAAAAAAAGGGCAGTCCGGTGCACGTAGCTCGCGCTTGCGTGGGGTCTGGGGAAGGGTCGGAGCACTTTGGGGTCTTTGTACACAGCCCACAACTCGAACACTTAAGGTCACAAGGCGACAACTTTACCGCTGGGCCATGGCTCCCCTTCGGGCGATGTTAAAAAAAATGTTAAACAGTGGATGATAAGTTTTTTTCTTTCAGTCAAGAGAGTCGAGAGATACCATTATTAAACATTCAGACTTATTATATAGTCTAAGCATAGCATAAAGCTTGACAAGTGATTAGCTAAAAAAAATTGATGCTTAAAAGGTCATGTGAAATGCGTACCTTGCATAGTATCCTCCCTCAGGATCATTGTTAACATCATAAAACAAACCACGGAAATAGACAAAGATGGAGCGAGGTGTGCTGGGTGAGACAAGGTGAGCCTTCATTTTCTGAGGTGGCGCATAAGGTGGGATCGTAATG
The DNA here is from genome assembly GCA_964058865.1 of Eleocharis quinqueflora. Lineage (NCBI taxonomy): Eukaryota > Viridiplantae > Streptophyta > Magnoliopsida > Poales > Cyperaceae > Eleocharis > Eleocharis quinqueflora. Next base: position 116,208 of record CAXKVX010000076.1, on the reverse strand, counting down.
GACCCCTCCTTTAAGCACACATGATTCCTCTGTCCAAATGTTTGCACCAATGTAGCACGCTTGAGCAAATGCAAGATCCCTCTATTAATAGCTGTTTCCTCCTATTAAAAGAGAAAAAAAGAATAAATCCAAACCCCGAAGTTAATTAGAAAATTAAGTTCCATAATTATCACTATGCCAATTGCCAAGTCGGTGTTTTTTGTTACATAACCCAGATAAATAAAATGCACCAAGATGGGAACCATCTGGATGTTTTAAAAGTCTGTAGGAAGGAATATGGTATGATCTCGTTTTCCCATCTAACAAGAAATATGATACTTGGCAAGTTGACATATTAAAGTGAACTGATTATACATTATAGGTACAAGGTTTCTGTACCAAACCATACAACCAGCTTGTATCTTACAATATAAAATAATATTTGTTTCATTTTATATTGTGTCGTCTTGCTTGTAGAAAAAAGTTCATAAATCTATAATTTTCTTTGTTACCAACCTGGTAGTGAAAGCAAGCACCAAAGTCATGGGGGGTCACAAAGAAGTGATCCGCTCCATCAGTCCGGTTCCAATACGGCCAATTCATAGCAACATACTGTATGGCACTCCTCATAATACGTGGAGACTTAAATGGCAGGGGATGTCCACCAGGAGTCAGGTCACAAGTGGGGTACACCGGTGTGTAGAACCAGTCAGCCTCCTCTGGGTCCAGTGTTCTGACTGCACTGGAGAGGAGAAAACGGTGCATGAATATCTCTGTGGCAAACATGTGCGTTAAGCACCTTGAGTCTTTGTCAACCATCTTCTTGTTGTATTTGCGTGGTAGGTTGTACACAAATACTTTTAGACGACCGACTGGATTATCTTCTAGTACATCTCCAGCACTCCCTGAAAGATTTCACACAAATAATTATTCCGAATTTATATTTTTGGTAGAGTGTACAAAACCATACAATTATTGAGTATTTCTTGCCTATCTAAAAGCAATTAACTCCTTTAATGAATGTTGATCATGCTTTCATGCATAAAATTTTTAATAATTGACTTGAATGCCAGTAAAAACCCTTAAAAATAAATTCACAGCTGAGAGTATATAAAACAAGGATCATTCTGCAAAAACATTTAAAGCATGGGTAAAGCACCATTTCAACTGCCCAATTAAGGAAGGCGCTAGAATTAGGGATGGATCACCGAATTTAGAAACAATGCAATAAAGAGAAAACTACCCACTATAGATCTAATTGCAAAGCTTAGTAACCTACTTTAAAAGTTCAGAAATAGATGTGGGGAGTAGAATGTTACAGATAATTAACCTAATCATTCCATTTAAGACATTGATCGCAGTTAATTTAACAAAGATCCAGATCCACGGACAGACAATGGAGCCAAAAATTGATTGAAGATATCAAAAGCAATAACTCTAAAGTACCAAAATGGAAACCAAAAGGAAATTTAACTAACCAGAAATTCTTTCTGTATGGGGCTCAGCTGCTTGCGTAATTGGTAACAGGACAGCCTGAGACAAGAGCAGCGCTATTACCCAGATCTCATTTCCCATCTTTCCCTTCCCTCTCTCTCTCTCGCTCTTTCACTCTTCCCCTCTCTCCCTCCCTCTAAAAAGGGTTTAATTAGTGCAATGTCAGCTTCGTGAAAAATGGGGAGGATGGAAGGTAGCTGGATAGTCGATCTCTCACCGGCTCACCGACAAAGAAAGATGTTGGCAATGTAAGAGACTTTCAAATAGATCTGGTTTTCGGGGCACCTGATTCACTGACATGTGGGGTCAAGATATTGCTGGACAGAGGGGGACCCGTCATTTAGTGAACGTTTTAGTCTACCACGTCAGATGAGAACGCGTTCGTCTTAACTTTTTGAAGTTGTTGAATTGCTTTCTTTTGTCATTCTTTTCTTTTTCTACGCTTTTCATTTTTTTTTTAAAATGTGTTCGGATGTCACTTAATAATTAATTAATTATCAAAATTCACTCAACAATAATAAATTATCTATATGTTATTAAATTTTAAATTAATTCGTCTAAATATCATTATAACTTTGTCCCTTTATAAGAGAAATATGACAATGAATAGAAAAATATAAAGTTTCATAATACAAAGTTAGAAGATTTATGAAAGATAGATGTTATGATTCTTTTAAAAGACACTTTATTAGTTGAATTAATTAGAGGTGCTGTTATATGAAATATTTAGTTAGAAAGAAATAAACTATATTTTAACGATAAAAAACATAAATCTCTTAGAATGATAGCTTCACAAATAGAAAATATGCTAACTATTGGTGTCAAAATAATAAAGATTCATCTTTTTCAAATTACATATAATGTTTCCGCAGGATGTGCAGGACATCCTCAAACATACTTCAGGAAAAGAAAACTTGACGAGGGAAATGGTTACCAGTTCTTTGGAAGAGGTGGTGGAAGGTCTTTGGTGTGGAACAGAACAAGCTGATTTGATATCATGTTCTTGATGATTCACTCTTTTTTATCTGATGAGTTGTATGATTCAGTTGTATTTGATCTCCTGGTCTTTGAGTTGTATGATTCAGTTTTAAAACTTTGTTTGTAAGGTCTGATATCAAACTTTGTTGGTGAACTTGATGTAACAGAATAGTTGGTTGATGGATAGGTCTTAGCATCAGTGTTTTTTATTTGTATTGGTGGTTTTAGAGACATAAGAAATTGATGTAATAGAACTAGTATGCTTGCATATAGATATGTGAGCTCTAGGAACAAAAATGTTACTTTTGTTGTCACACCTCAGAAATTATAACTAGCTTAGAGGTGTTAATCGCGCCACGTGTACTTGTTTACAAGTACACGAAATGCTTAATTAAATAGGGAAATAATCTATAAGTAAGCTAAATAGTTTAAGTAAAAGAACATCACACACAATACAAGAACATCCAACAATATATATATATATATATATAGAGGAGGGATCCGTAGCCGCCAAACTTCCAACCGCTCGCAACCGCTCCATGGTAGCAAATGTAAATGACCGATCCGGACCGTTGAAAACATTCTCCATATTAATATAGACTTGGAAACCAAATTTTACATTTTTTTGAATATTTTTACTATTTTATCAGATGGATTGAAAATTCATTTATCTAACGATTTACAAGCATCTAATTTTCAACCCTTCCGATAAAATAGTAAAAAAATTCCAAAAAATATAAAATTTGGTCTCTAAGTCTACATTAGTATGGAGAATATTTTCAACGGTCCGGATCGACGATTTACACTTGGTATGATGGAGCGGTTGCGAGCGGCTACAAAATTGATGGCGGCTACGGATCCCTCCTCATATATATATATATATATATATATATATATATGAAATCCAGCATCTGTACAAAATTTACAGCGGAAGCTAAAGAAAAAATAAATAAAATACATACAGTAGAGGACGATCCCATCAAAGGACATGAGACCGACCCTCGCTAACCTACTACATACTAATCCTAACAAAAGAAGGAGAAATAAACAAACGAAGGGATTTGCAAAATGGAAGACGTCGGGAACTCCATCCTAGCGCTCTCCTCTTGAACTTCAAAAGATTCATGCTCCTTACCTGGACCCCACAACCACTGTGGAACGTGAGTAATTCATAAAAATTACTCAGTGTGGATTAAGGTCCAGCCTTTGGGTTTATATCTGATTCAAGGTTGGGCCAATCACACTTATTGAGTATAATTTCAATTAAACTATAATTACTTAAGTGATATCTTGTTTAACCATTTATTCAAGTTAATCAAATCTATTCAAATGGACGATATGAAAATAAAACCCAAAAATATTATGAGGGATAATAATTTATAGCTAATAATATGAAAACTTGTCAAAACTCCCAGACAAAGGAACAAAATGTCAAATTTAAAACCCCGGGTGTAGGACATCAGGATTCGCTCCCTTAGACGGGTCACGTATTTGCGCCACCATGTCTAAGAGTATCGTTAGACGGATCTCGTATTCGAGCCGCCAGGTCTAACTTAATTTTGAGTTCCAGAACGAAATGCCCTGGTAAAATAGAGCGGCTACAAAAAAGCACACACTCGGTCAAAAAGCGAACTGAGATGTCTACCCTTATCAAAAGAGAAAATAATAAAATAAACAATCGGTCTCAGCCGTCATATGAAAATAAGGAATCGACTACCCGTTTTAAATAATATAATAGAAATGGAACTCCATGTACCAATTAAGGGCCAAAGGAGAGCCCCAGACTTCCTCTGTACCAACCAAGGGCCAAATGAGGAAACCCTTCAAATATTAGGAGATCCCGAAATATCGGTTAATAGAAAATATATAAAGAACGAAATAGCTCCAATACCTCACATATGACACACATACTCTAAACTGAGAAATCGAACCTTAATCGCTCAAGAGAGGAGATAGTATAGTATTATATATTAGTAAGGATATTGAAAAGAAAACTCTCTTACTAGCACTACGAGCCATTAAGTGATGGTCATCGTTGGTGAGGATTAGTCGAATGTCCTTAAGGACATCCCGACGAATGGACCCCACGGGCGTTTAGCTTGCGTACGTAATCCATTCGTCACGATGCCCCCAGACACATCCAATCTAAGGCTCACCGACCCGACACTCATCACTACCGACGAGTATAATATTTATATACACATCTACCTATAATTATCTAATAGCCTATACGATCCGTATATCGGATCTTACATGCAATATGAGATGCAGATGTCATGCAATGTAGGTTGATCTCAATTAATGGTGTAGTTACCGGAATGCGAATATGACAGTTCAAGTTCTACGGACTTGTTTAACAATTGTTGGTAGTTTGGTACCATAGTTCAATTTAGGTAAATCTGGTAGGTCCTAAATAAGAGAGAAATGGATATAAACCTCAGGAACCACACCTGAAAGAAGAGTGCGTCCTACTCTACAGGAAACTCTGCTGCGTTCGTGCTGGCTCAGCGTCGTCTGCGGCAGTGTAGACCTCGTCCACTGAGGGTGGGTCCGAGTCAACTAAGCCTCCTAATTATCGACGTCGGGTTTGTTTAGTTAGACGAAAGATTATAGCTAAAGTGAAATTAAAGGAAAAGTCTAGGCGTTTGAGACGTCCTTGATGCTCTTAATTTAATTTATTTAATATTCTTACTTAGTCAATCTCCCGTGCAGTGTCCTTGCTGCACGACGAGTGTGTGAATCCTATGTTTCTAATCCTTTATTTAATTCAAGTGTTGTTCCTAAAGGCATTACTACTTCCATTTATTTATTATGACGTCAGGACGATAAATTACAGAACTTAAATAAAACACAACACGAAGAAAGCATGTTATAAATTCAATTACTTTTAGTCAGACTTTTAATTAAAACTAAGTAAAGGAGAAATAAAATATTCTACTAATTATAGATGTGTATTAATATTGTGCTTATAGAGAAATTGATGAATATATATTAATAAGTATATAATTATACTTAGTTCAATAATGTGAATGTGTTATGTAACTAATATTGTATGATTGTGTTGTAATTATGATCACTTCCTTACTTTTAAGTATTTATTAACACATTATATTAGTTACTTACTAAATACTTTTCTATTTGATTTACGTTGTGTATAATCCTAAGTCCTATGTCCTTTGCTAACTACATCGGCGTACCTACTTAACTACCCTATTATGTAACTACGTCGTATATTATACGTTATTATATTATTTTGTGCTACATATAATATATAAAATATATAAGAAACTCAAATAAACACATGTGGGTCCCATTTTAATTTATATTTTATTTTTGTGTTAATCATGTATGGGCTCTCGCTGCACGGGCTAAAATCGTCATTTCCCCTTATATACCTTTCTCAACCTTTTTATTTGGGTCTATTACGACTTTAGATTAAATTGGGCCATGCCACTATTTTGTAACACATATCCGTATACCAATCTCGACCCAAATAGGGCCCAAACCCAATACACCCAAAGTCATAATATTATTTATTTTTATTTTATCCAACTCGGTCTAGAGGTCCATAATCGCCCTCAACCGCATAAATTCACTCCCTGTGCCAGTCATCACAACTGGCCCAGTTCTCACTCTCGGCTTAATAGAATAGTACGAGTAAGGCCAGCAAAACAACATACAAGAGTACTGGCATTGGCCATGCCAGTACAACATGGGTTCAGACTGGTAGAGTTTTACCAGTAGGCTAGTAAACAGGCTCAGTTCATAAATGGTCCAGGTCAAGGAGAAAACAGAACCAGCCAGAATGCTAGATACCTCAAAACCCATCATGCCAGCAAAACAAGTCCCCAGTCACAATTTAGGTCTGCCAAGCGCACAACAAAAAATAGAACAGAGCAGGTCATGCCAGCCTTTACCAGAAAAAATTCAGAACTCAGCAAACAACCAAACAATATTCAATCAATTGTATGCCAATAAGTAGAGCTCTGATGTGAGGATTCTATTCAAGCCAAAAACGACCCAATCAAGTGCCAATAAACAACCCAGAATCCCCATAGTTTCAAGTTAGGATACATGCATCACCACAGTCATAGAGGCACAACAACAAGAGGAACCAATAAGCAAGCAAAGACAACCAACAGTAACACATGACATAGGACATCAACGTTAGTTTGTAATAATCTAGAAGTCAATAATACAATAAATTATCATTAAGCTTTGTTCATAAATTGAGTGATTAATAAATTGTCATTTTGTTACCTTGAGTATTATTGAATTTATGAATCATTCCTTTATCTGACTAGAGTCAATAAATGGAATTGTGAAACTTCATAATATAGATGATATATATTCTTAAAAGTCGCTAACCAAGGTAATTAACAAGAACACTAACTTACCGTTATAATGTAGAATGTGGATTAAAAGATGGTTAAGTTTTACAGACCATAGACATGAGATGTCGTTTTAATCACATGAATACATGTTAGAGGAACATGGTATTTGACAGACCTCGAATGAAACATTAAATGAAATTGTGTACGTGTCATTAATGTTTTCATTCAGTATTGAGTTGTAAAGTATGAGGTATTCATCTTTCCTACAAAGAGATGTGTATGTGTGATTGTTATCTAACGTTGTCGGTAAAACATAGTCATAAAGGTAGCTTTTCGGTATACATAGCTTAGTTGAGGTAGTGATGATTTACTGAAAGTACCATTGTCCCTCGTATCTTGATACGAGTTACAGTTTATAAAGTCAAATTTGCTTCATATGCCATGTTGGCATGAGCCAAAAAGTCAAAGTTTTGAAATGCCACATATCCTTATTTCATGTGATCATGAGAGAAAATAAAGGTGCCGACATGCATCTCAAAAATCAAATGCCACATCATTACATGATATGCATTTTCATGTTGGCATTGAAAATTTTGATGTCGACATCAATTTTCATTGCCATACCGACCTTTTTTTCTTTTAATTATTTATATTTATTTATTTTAATTAAGATTTTTTTAATTAATTTTTAATTAAGGTTTTAATTTGATAATGACTTTCATCCCAAATTCAAAAAACCATAATCAATAATTAAAATCTAAATTAAATATATATAAATATATATAAACATATAATTGTTCTCAACAATTATATTTCTCAGAGTTTGGTATTGATTTGGTTGCGGTATGATTTTATACAACGTATCGTATACGTTTATAAAGTCAACCGTTGTTTTTGCTTGTCATCTTATATGACATATATAATTTAATCATATCACATATAATTAATTATAATCATCTTAATATTAATTATAACCTATTTATAATTAAACATTAAGATTCTCTGATTAGCTCCTATACGGTGTGACCCAATAGGATCTGTGTTATGTTGGTAAATAGAATTAAAATTATTTTAATTTCTATAATCATAGGAGGCATCTGACATCTGCGTTATGACCATCCAATTACACAAACGATGTTGTACTTATGCAATATCACGATCCATTAAATGTTTTAGTCGTGTTAATTCTTTCGTCTCACAGTATCAGATTAGTTTCAAGGCATGTGTGTGTCATCCTTGCAAACTTAATCTTTTCTCGATCTTGAGCAGACTTATCAAATATAATTACTCTTGTAATTATATCGCATGGAGATAATCTCACTCTATCAAGATACAAGTGATACTGTAACTCGTATCAAGATACGAGGGACAATGGTACTTTCAGTAAACCATCACTACCTCAACTAAGCTATGTATACCGAAAAGCTATCGTTATGACTGCATTTTACCGACAACGTTAGATAACAATCACACATACACATCTCTTAGTAGGGAAGATGAATACCTCATACTTAAGAACTTAACACTGAATGAAAACATTAATGACACGTACACAATTCCATTTAATGTTTCATTCGAGGTCTGTCAAATACCATGTTCCTCTAACATGTATTCATGTAATTAAAATGACATCTCATGTCTATGGTTTGTAAAACTTAACCATCTTTTAATCCACATTCTAACCTTGTAACGGTAAATTAGTGTTCCTGCTAATTACCTTGGTTAGAGACTTTTAAGAGTATATATCATCTATATTATGAAGTTTCACAATTCCAGTTATTGACTCAAGTCAGATAAATGAATGGTTCATAAATTCAATAATACTCAAGGTAACAAAATGACAGTTTATTAATCACTCAATTCATGAACAAAGCTTTATGATAATTTATCGTATTATTGACTTCTAGATTATTACAAACTAACAATCTCCCACTTAAGCTAGAAGCCAATCATCGTAGGCTCTAGTTACACGAATCTCTAAATTTCAAAAAATCTCATAGATCTAAAGAAAAACTCATAACCAATCTCCTATGCGTCTCAGACCCATAGAAGCTGTATGCAACTGGTGCTTGGTTTGAGGAAGAGGTTTCGTGAGTGGATCAGCTGTGTTGTTGGCTATGTCAACTCTACATATCTTTACATCACATCTATTTACGATTTCTCGTATCAGGTGATAACGTCGTAAAACATGCTTGGATCTCGAGTGTGATCTCGGTTCTTTGGCCTGAGCTATAGCTCCATTGTTATCACAATAGAGGTCCACAGGTCATTGAGCACTGGAAACCACTCCAAGTTCGCTAAGGAACTTCTTGATCCAGAACCCTTCTTTTGCTGCTTCGGATGCAGCTATGTACTCAGCTTCGGTTGTTGAGTCTGCTGTAGTGTCCTGCTTTGAGCTCTTCCAGCTCACATCCCCTCCGTTGAGTATGAACACGTATCCGGACTGTGATCTCGAATCATCTCGATCAGTTTGGAAACTTGCATCTGTGTAACCGTTTATCACGAGCTCTGAGTCACCACCATAGACGAGAAACATATCCTTAGTTCTTCTTAAGTACTTAAGTTGTGCACCATGATTCATTGGCAGGAATCCTTTCTTAGAATCCTGCATGCTAAACTTGTTTAGCACTTTGTCAATGTACGTGCTCTGACTTAATCCTATAAGTCTTTTCGATCTATCACGATAGATCTTTATGCCTAGTATATAGACAACCTCGCCTAAGTCCTTCATCGAAAACACTTTCTTTAATGAAGACTTAGCCTTTTGCAACATAGGAATATCGTTTTCCATTAGGAGTATGTCATCTACGTATAAGATTAAAAAGGCGATGGCACTCCCACTAGTTTTTCTGTACACACACGGTTCTTCTTCGCATCTGACGAAGTCAAACTTTTCGACTTCTTCGTCAAACCGAAGATTCCAACTCCGTGATGCTTGCTTCAATCCATAAATTGATTTACGAAGCTTGCATATCTTTCCAGCGTTCTTTGGATCCTCAAAACCCTCAGGTTGTGTCATATACACACTCTTCTAAATTTCCATTTAAGAAGGCGGTTTTGACATCCATTTGCCATATTTCATAATCATGAAATGCGACAATTGCTAGGAGTATCCGAATTGACTTAAACATAGCCACAGGCGAAAAAGTTTCATCATAATCAACTCCTTGAATTTGTTTGAAACCTTGCGATACCAGCCGTGCTTTGTATACAGTCAACTTACCATCCATGTATGTTTTTCTTTTAAAAATCTATTTGTTCGCTATGGGTTTCACCCCATCAAATGCTACAACTAGGTTCCACACCGTGTTATCATACATGGACTGTATTTCAGATTTCATGGCCTCTAGCCATTTTTCGGAGTTGGGCCTATCTATTGCTTCCGCATAGGTCATAGGATCTTCAGTATCATATACTGAGACCTCGTGCAGTCCCAAGTACCTCTTGGACGCTCGGACTGTCCTTGTAGACCTACGTAGCACTTGACATTCTGTTTGTTGAACTTGATCTACAACTATTTGCAGATCTGGTTCTACTTCAACTTGCGTTGAAGTACTTGAGCTCGGGACTAGAACTTCCTCCACAACTACTTGTGGATTTGATTCTTCCAGATGCTCTTCAACCGAAGTATCAACTGGTGGGTTAATCTGATAGTTCATTATGAAATTCGAGAAGCTGGACCAAGATCCCTATTTTCACTAATAATTAACTAATAGTCGAGTTTTACTAATATATTAGTGAAAATAGGGATTTTGGTCCTACTGCAAAATGAAATAGAACAAATTTGCAGTAGGAGTTTTATTATTTGAATAGAACATAATATGAACAAAGCTAAAATCTTTACTCTTAACGTTGTAGAAATATGGCTAAAGAATCATCCTTCTCACTGCGTTCCCTGCTCGAAAAACAAACTCTGAAAGTGGACGGATCAAATTTTACCGATTGGTTCCGTGCCATAACCATCGTACTAAGACGCGAGAAAAAGGATTATGTTCTGAACAAACCAATCCCTGCTGAGCCTGCTGGAGGCGAAGCAGATCAGATCGCTTTGTACAACAAACACAAGGATGATGAGCTTGATGTACAAAGTCTCCTGGTAGGAATTATGGTTCCTGAATTGCAGCTGTAGAAAATATAAAGTGGAGAAATATAAAGTGGTCACATCCCTACTTAATCATAAGTTACATTAAGGTGGTTCTATCAGCTCTCACATGCTTCGTATGACAAGCGATGTTGAGCAGCTGTAGAAAATGAACGCTCCGTTGGAATTAGATTTTGCAACAGACGTTATCCTTCACTCCCTCCCTCCCAGCTTCTCGAATTTCATAATGAACTATCATATGCTGGGAATGGAGAAAAGTCTGCAAGAGTTGCAGGGGATGTTGAGGATCACAGATGATGACATAAAGAAGAATACATCTGTCCTCATGATCCGGGCTGGTCAAAGAAATGTGAAGAAATCACCGAAGAAAGTGGCCCCGAAGTACAAAGGCAAAGGGAAAAAGATTGCCAAACCCAATCCTCCCAAGGTAAAGGTATCTGATGCTTTTACTGCAAACTAAAGGGTCATTGGAAAAGAAATTGCCCGAAGTATCTGGCAGATGTGAAGTCTGGAAATGTTTCCAAAGCTTTATCCTAAGGTATATTTGTTGTTGAAATTAACATTACTACCTCTATTAATGATTGGGTATTAGATACTGGATCATGTGCTCATATTTGTTCAAATGTGAAGGCACTAAAGAATAGGAGGAAATTACATAACAAGGAAGTACAATTTCAAGTTGGAAACAAAGCAAATGTTGCAGTCGTAACCGTTGGAAATATAGAGTTGTATTTACCTAGCGGGCTTGTATTTGGAACTAGAAAATGTTTATTTTGTTCCTAGCATTTCCAAGAACATTATTTCGATCTCATGTTTAGAGACGAATGAGTTCTCTTTTGTAATAGAGAACAATAGTTGCTCAACATATAAAATAAAGTTATATTATGGATCCTTTTGTATGATGAATGGTCTGTACATATTGTAAATGGAAAAACCCGTGTTCAACATAACTAACAAACGACTCAAAGCGTGTCATGAAAGCACGACTTACATGTGGCATTGTCGCCTTGGTCATATAAATGAGAAACACATCAAGAAGTTGCATAAAGATAAACTTCTTGGAAATTTTGATCTTGAATTAGTTAACACGTGCGAATCTTGCTTACGTGGAAAAATGACCAAAGCGCCTTTCTCCAAAAAGGGTGAAAGGGCAAGTGACTTGCTAGGACTCGTACATACTGATGTATGCGAACCTATGAGTACTTGTACAAGAAATGGTTATTCTTACTTTATCACTTTTACTGATGATTACAGTAGATATGGTTATGTCTATTTGATGAGACATAAGTTCGAATCCTTTGAAAAGTTCAAGGAATTCAAGGCTGAAGTAGAAAATCAATTAAACAAGAGTATTAAGGCCTTACGATCTGATCGTGGAGGCGAATACTTAAGTTTTGAGTTTATATCATACTTAAAAGAATGTGGAATAGTTTCACAACTCACGCCTCCGGAGACACCACAATGGAATGGTGTTTCTGAGAGACGAAATCGAACCCTGCTAGACATGATCCGATCTATTATGAGTAATGCCACTCTTTCGAAATCAATTTGGGGGTACGCACTAGAAACTGTTGCACGAATAATAAATATGGTTCCATCTAAGTCAGTAGAAAAGATTCCATACGAGTTATGGTTTGGAAAAACCCCAAATATGTCTTATCTTAAAATATGGGGTTGCAAAGTATTTGTTAAACGTCCGACGTCTAGCAAACTTGATCCCAAGTCTGAAAAATGCTTTTTCGTAGGATATCCTAAGGAAACGAAAGGATATTACTTCTATCACCAGGCCGAGAACAAAACAATTGTTGCTCGTGTTGGTGTATTTTTGGAGAAACAGTTTCTCGCAAAAGGAAGTAGTGGGAGTAATGTAATACTTGAAGAAATTCGAGATACATCACACAGTACAGTATCTGAACCGGATCAGATTAACCCACCACTTGATACTTCGGTTGAAGAGCATCTGGAAGAATCAAATCCACAAGTAGTTGTGGAGGAAGTTCTAGTCCCGAGCTCAAGTACTTCAACGCAAGTTGAAGTAGAACCAGATCCGCAAATAGTTGTAGATCAAGTTCAACAAACAGAAGGTCAAGTGCTACGTAGGTCTACAAGGACAGTCCGAGCGTCCAAGAGGTACTTGGGACTGCACGAGGTCTCAGTATATGATACTGAAGATCATATGACCTATGCGGAAGCAATAGATAGGCCCAACTCCGAAAAATGGCTAGAGGCCATGGAATCTGAAATATAGTCCATGTATGATAACACGGTGTGGAACCTAGTTGTAGCATTTGATGGGGTGAAACCCATAGCGAACAAATAGATTTTTAAAAGAAAAACATACATGGATGGTAAGTTGACTGTATACAAAGCACGACTGGTAGCGAAAGGTTTCAAACAAATTCAAGGAGTTGATTATAATGAAACTTTTTCTCCCGTGGCTATGTTTAAGTCAATTCGAATACTCCTAACAATTACTGCATTTCATGATTATGAAATATGGCAAATGTATGTCAAAACCGCCTTCTTAAATGGAAATTTAGAAGAGTATGTGTATATGACACAACCTGAGGGTTTTGAGGATCCAAAGAACACTAGGAAGATATGCAAGCTTCTTAAATCTATTTATGGATTGAAGCAAGCATCATGGAGTTGGAATCTTCGGTTTGACGAAGAAGTCAAAAGGTTTGACGAAGAAGTCAAAAGGTTTGACGAAGAAGTCAAAAGGTTTGACTTCGTCAGATGCGAAGAAGAACCATGTGTATACAGAAAAACAAGTGGAAGTGCCATCGCCTTTTTAATTTTATATTCAGATGACATACTCTTAATGAGAAACGATATTCCTATGTTGCGAAAGGCTAAGTCTTCATTAAAGAAAGTGTTCTCAATGAAGGATTTAGGCGAGGCTGTCTATATACTAGGCATAAAGATCTATCGTGATAGATCGAAAAGACTTATAGGATTAAGTCAAAGCACGTACATTGACAAAGTGCTAAACATGTTTAGCATGCAGGATTCTAAGAAAGGATTCCTGCCAATGAATCATGGTGCGCAGCTTAGCAAGACTCAGTGTCATTCGACAACTGATGAGCGAAGCATAATGAGTAGAGTGTCATACGCTTCGGCTATAGGCTCTATCATGTACGCCATGTTGTGCACTCACCCTGATGTATCGTACGCTTTAAGTGTGACGAGTAGATATCAGGCTAATCCAGGCATGGAGCACTAGAATGCTGCAAAGAATATCCTTAAGTACTTAAGAAGAACTAAGGATATGTTTCTCAACTACACAATACAACTTTGTTTCTTTCAGCATACTAAATCTATCAAAAATTCATCTAAAAGACGCGCCTGCAATTTCAACCTTCGCATGGAGCACTGAAAACAAGCCTATGCTCCTCCCCCCCATCTAGCCACTGACTCCTACCGCACCCTCCCCCGGCATGGTAAGACCGCCTCTCACAGTATTGCATAGCCCCTATCCTACCAACCATGGACAAGTGGAGGGAAAGCCTTCAAGGAAGCATTGATGACACCATCGAAAAAATCAAATGCTACAGTAAGAAAACCCAATGCAACAGAGGAATGGCAGGTGGCGGTCAACTGCAGGAGACAAAGCAAGCGATATGTTTCTTCTGGAGAAAAGGAACAAGGCAGGGCATTTGTTTCTTCTGAAACAAGAGAACAAAGGACATGTTACCGTTGCAAGAAAAGGGGGCATATTAGAAGAAATTGCCAAAGTGTTATTAAATGCTTTAAATGCGGTATGCCTGGCCATAAATATGCCTCATGCCCTAAGAAAACTCACTTCAACCTGCAAAAGAACCAATACCACAAACCATCTGACAACAAAGTTAGTCAAGGTAACATGGCCAATCAAGAATTCTACGGAGAGAGGCCGGTGATTAGAGACTGCTATAGACCGGCCAGGGACAGCCTAGGAGAGGATAATGCTTACTTGCGGAATGTAGGATTTATCATCCTCATTCGTGGCTCTCCTTCGCCAACTCTGCCTCGTCTGATCTCGAATAAGTTAGGCCTCATACACAACCGACCTGCAGCTGAGTTTAGAGTCACCCCAGCATCAATCTCTCAATATTTGTTACGTTGCCCAACAACATTCCTTCGTGATGCAGTGGTGCGTGCAGGAATATACACCATCCCTGAGGAAGGTGTGCAATTCCGAGTGCATGAATGGCACTCCCATTTCGCAATGGCATCAGACCATCCCACTCACCAAGTTTGGGTCAGACTTGTGGGGTTACCGCTTCAAGCTTGGACGTCACCTGAGATATCAGGTTTCCTTCAACAGTTTGGCAACATCCTCCACATACTGCCATTTGGTGAGCCTAGGGGTCATTTCTGGCACATCACTGCCTTAGTTGAAACAAAACATCCAAGAAACACCCCCCACGCGTACATGTACATGGAAGGACAATATGTAACTCCGGTAGATGTGCTTATTCTTAGTTGGAGGCGTTGGCAACGAACAACTTTTCCCCCTCCCCCGGACCCACCAGCACCAGAGAACAACGTGAGCATTCCAGGCAGTAGCAACACACCCCATATGAGGTATCCAACCCCATCTTCCACATCATCCTCAGGAAATTCCATGTCGACCAATCACTCTGCCAGATCACCAAAATCATGGCAGTATAGAACACACAAGATTGTGAGAGCAAGGGAGGTTCTGAAACAACCCAAAATGAAAAGAAGAAAGGCAACATGGAGAGCCAAACCCACGACAGGGAAGGGCACGTTGGTGTCAGATAGCCGGCGTGAAGTAGTCGGCCATCATAAGGCAGAAAAGAGCGAAGTATCGATAACACTGTAAAACAATGGAAGGTGCCACAAAAGATCTTCAGGAAGATCTGTCTGCAACCTATTTTCAAGCTGCTATGCAATTAATGCATAGACTCCTAACAGAGTTTGTACCTCGTCCAATCGCATTCATTTTTGCATTAAATACAGTAGCTGGCATAGAGTTCAACAACCAGCAGATGTTGGCTCTGGGAACATCTATCACGCTGTTCATAGGGGGAAAAGTAGCTTATCCCAAGGCGCTCTTAGTCAGCGTGAAGAGGTCACTTCCCATTTAATTGGCCTGGCAGAATTCAATACGAATAAAGGAAAAATGCAGATGCCATCCCACTACCTCGGGTCCCGAGCAGCAATGGGCCGAGACCGTGAAACAGATGGTTTTACATTGGGAAATAGGCATGGCGGCCTGATAGAAGGTATTATGGCCCAAAATGATTTTACACTTCATGCTCAAACCGCATGAAATAATGGGCCTCCCCAAACAGCACCAATAAGCACTGACCTAAATAAGGCCAGTGACAATGTTAGTGAAAAAATGAATGCTGCAAAAAGAAAGAAGAAGCATTTGGCAATGCCAACAAGAAGGAGCCCACGGATTCACAGGTCCAACTGCGGTGTGATGGAAAATTTCAAGATAAACAAGTTTCAAGAAAGAGCAAAGGCAAGAATTACAGCAATCTCTTTTAATCTAGAAGAGCAGGAGGAGCCACTGCAAGCCAACCAGGTAATTCAGATTCTGCAATGCTCGGGTTTGGAGATAAATGACAACACAAGGAAGATGGTATACGAAGCAGAAACTCCTACCATCCCTGCCCCACAGCAAGCTGAGGAGGAACGTCCGCGCACGCCAATAAGGGATACAGTTCCATTGATGTATGTGCCGGGCTTCGAGCTGCCTCTCTGACAACATAATTTTTTAGGTTAGGAAGAGTGTAGGTAGGAAGGTTGGTAATGTCAGTAGTAGTTGTTATTTGCTGTTAAGAAGGTAGAAGTGGTACCGGTATGACAATTAGTGTTATCATGATTTACGGAAGAACTATGAATCTTGTAACGTGGAATGTGCGTGGATTGAATGACCGACATAAGTGTTTTCGAGTTAAATCTTTTCTTTCCAAGAATGCCACAGATCTAGTTTGTCTCCAAGAGACAAAACTGGCATCGGTCACACAGCACGAGCTGAAGAAAATTACAGGTTTCAAGTTAAATAAGCATGAGGTCTTGTTAGCAAATAGCACCTCGGGTGGTATAATTCTCGCTTGGAATGAGCAAAAGCTAACACTTATCTCATCGCATGTTTCAACTCACTGCCTATCTATCACGGTGAAGCTCAATTTTGATAACACCAAATGTAAGATCACAAGTGTCTATGGTCCTCCCTCTTACCACAACAGAGCCGAATTCTTTGATGAGCTGCAGGTGCACAAACCGACTGATGGAATGCCGTGGATGATCCTTGGAGATTTCAATCAAACTCTGCACAACTCGGATCAATCAAATGGAAGGAGACAGCCAGACAAGGCATTTATTTCACTAGTCAATTCATTGGAAATGATAGACCTACCATTGAAAGGAATCAGGTACACATGGTCAAGAGGGATTGAAAGCCCCACATTTGCAAGGCTAGATCGTTTTCTGATATCATCAGAATGGAATTTAACTTTCCCGAATATAACACAGACATCAATGCAATCAGATATCTCGGATCATTGCCCAGTTCAATGCAAAGTGACAACAAGATTTCCACTTCCGAACACTTTTCATTTTGAAAACATCTGGCTAAGGTCGGCAGAGTATATACAATTGGTGCAACAAACATGGACAACAGCAGGGACAACAACAACCCCTGTACACTTAGGAGCCAAACTGGCAAGTATCAAAAGGGCAAGTAGGCAATGGCACATACAAAAAATGGTTGGTATAGAGGATCAAGGTCTATTTTGTGCCAAGATACTCATGTGGTTGAACAAAGCAGAAGAAACTAGGGCTCTTAACCCTCTAGAACGTTTGACTCGAGATCTAATTACGACCAGACTACAAGGTATAGAGGAGATGCGAGAAATCAAATGGAAGCAAAGAGCAAAGAGGCAATGGGTACTGGAAGGTGACAAAAACACAAAGTTTTTTCACTCTATAGCGTCGCAACAAAGAAGGAAAAACTGGATCTCCACCATCACGGCAAAGGGTTGCGAGATATCAGAGCATGCAGAAAAGGCAAAAATCTTTTTTGATCACTTTTGTGCACTCGTGGGCACCCAGCAGGATGAATGTGTGCAATTTGCATTCTCACAATTATACCCAGAAGGCATGCTCTCGGTGACACAAAAATAAACCCTGGTAAGTCAAATATCAGAGGAAGAAGTAAGAAAGGCAGTCAGAAGTTGGAAACACAGTAAATCTCCTGGTCTGGATGGATTTTCGGGTGAGTTCTATCGTTTCTTTTTGGACATGATAGTCCCAGATCTTTTGAGTGTGTACAATGCAACTAACTCGGGCCAAGTTGAGTCTCTTGCACCACTAAATGACTTATTTATAATTCTGGTGCCAAAGATAGAAAACCCGAGTAGTGCAAACGACTATAGGCCAATAAGTCTAGTGAACGCAATTCAAAAAATTTACTCCAAGATAATGGCAGCCAGGTTGAAACCGTTGCTGTGCAGTTTACTAGCCCCAAATCAAACATGGTTCTTGGAAGGGAGAAACATCCAGCATGGTTTCATATACGGTCAAGAGCTCATATATGCAGCAAAAAAACAGAACAAGAGCATTGCCATATTCAAAGCAGACATATATAAAGCTTTTGATACATAGAGGTTAGCGTTATAACGCTATATTTAGCGTTATAACGCCAAGGTAAGTTAAGGTGCCAAAAACTGGCTAAGTATTGAAATTTCTGTAGGAATTTGGTATAGCGTTATAACGCTAACTTTGGCGTTATAACGTCAGACAAATCCTAACGATCAAATTTCTTGTCCTGACACTAGATAGCGTTATAACGCTATGTTTTGTACATAACTTAGCGTTATAACGCTACCAGAAAATTGGTACCAACGGTCATAATTTTTGTCCATATTCAAGATAGCGTTATAACGCTATCTTGCGCAGAGTTGCTTTTGGCCAGAATTGAGCCCCATATAAACCTTTCTCCCTCAACAATTTAGATGCTGATCATTCTATTCATTCAACACCATTTTTACAGCAACCTTTTAGCTCTAAACTTTAGCCAAATCCTTGCTCTTAATCTCAAGTTTAATTAGTTAAATCTAATATAGGGATTATAGAGAGTTGTTTGTTTGAGTGATTGTCTTGCTAAATCTTCCAATTTGGAATAGTCTATTTGATTGTGAGTGTGTGTGTTGCCTTGAGCTCCACCGGAGTGTGTAAGTGAGTTCAAGGAAGTCGGCTCGATTCTCCACCGGTGTGTGTAAGAGAGATAGAGTCCGGCGTCAGGTTAGGGTTGGCGGCTCCACCGGTGTGTGTAAGAGAGCCCCAATTTCGAAGTTGTACGCTAAGCAAGCGAGTTTTTGTTTAGTGGAGCGAACCGGGCTTGTTACCGCAAGAAGCGGGGGCGCCGGGGACTCGGAGACGTAGGCGAGACATTCGTGCAAGCCGAACTCCGTCAACACGCGATTGAGCTTTTCTCTATTTACATTTTCTCAACTCAATTAGTTTAAATTGCTTGAATTGTTTGTGAATTGAATTGAGTTGTGCTTGAATTGCTTAATTATAGAATTAATTAGAATTGCTTGTTGAATTGCATAAATTGGATTGATTGCCATAGTTTGTGAAATTTGCAATTTAGGTCCCTATTTGGGTTAAATGATAGAAATATTATTAAGTACCTAGGCCCCTAGGTTCTACAAACTTGTGTTATGGTTAATGGCATAGGATATCTAAGAGGCAACTTATAGCCTATAAATAAAGATGTTATCATTTGTAAATTTTTTTTGATAAAAAGATGGGGGTCAAGCCCCCAAATTTTATAAAATGATCAAAAACAGTGATCCGTGTCTACAAAATAATTATGTACAAGTGAAAATGTAATGGAAGAAGAAAGAAAAAGAACCATGCTTCCAGTTCCAGTAAGATTTCCCTTATTGTCTGCACTAACTCTTGGCTCTTGTTTGAGAAAATCCTTCTGCATCTCTCCCTTCACAATACGAACACTGTTGTTATTTCCAGCCGACGGTCTTCCATGCATTTGGTTGGCGATGTTAGTAGTTGCCTTGACTCTGTAGTGGCATACTTGCAACTAATTCTTCGATGTTGTGCAACTGTGTCAACCATGTATTCCCTCAAGTGTTTCGCATATCTGCATTGATGGAATAAGTGCTCTACTGTCTCCATATCCTCTTTACACATGTGGCACATGCTCACCAATGACCATCATCTTTTGTTAAGATTGTCCATCGTAGTAAGCCGATTTCTTAGCATTAACCATGCAAATATGCTAACTTTAGATGGCGCTTTAATTTGCCAGATATAGGCTATGCTGGATTTCGGTGATGGGACGTTTGCCAGGAAGTGGTACACCGACTTGGCTGAGAAAATGTCGTTGCCTCTGATCCATAAAACCTTATATGGGGTCTGAGCTAATGTAGTGAGCTGAAGTTGTTGTATCAATTCTATCTTTTCTTGTTGGGCTAATGCATCGTTGAGTACCTGGTGTGTTGACAGCAACCTGTCACTGATGTATTGATTTATCGAGGCATCCCTGTTTGTTGATGCCGATTTATATAGGCTGGGGAAAGCATATTTCAATGGTTGATTGTGCCACACATCATGCCATAATTGTATGCTCTCACCCGTACCCAGTTCATGCTTGGTGCAGCATTGAAATATCGGTGCCAGCGTCGCTAATTGCTTCCAGAAGGGAGATGCTTGGGGATCGCTCCATGGCCTTTGTGAAGGTAGTTGCATTTGTGTGGTTTCTTTCCATAGCGTAGTTTGATCAGTATGCCAGCACCACTTCATTAGGAGGGAGTCGTTAGCTAATTCGAGATTTCTTATCCCAAGGCCTCCCAACCGCTTTGGCTTAGTTGCAATCCTCCAGCTGACCATACATAGTCCTGTTTTGTTACCTTGCAATTCTTTAAACCCGCGCCATACGAAATTTCTTCTCAGTTGATCTAACTTTTTCAACACCCATTTGGGCAGTTTGAACACAGACATGTAGTATTGCGACAATGATGAGAGTATTGCATTAACCATCACCACCCTGCCTCCAATTGACAAGAGGGTCGCTTTCCATCCTGCCAGCTTCTTTTGCATTCTTTGAATGAGAACCTGGTAATCTGCCCTTGCCAATCTTCTATCTGATAGCGGCATTCCTAAGTACTTGATCGGAAGACTTGCCAATCTTTGCACCAGGTGATTCCTTGTCGATGTTATCGCTAATTCAGACTTGTGCATGTTAACTTGGAGTCTCGAAAGTTTTCCAAATATCTGTAGTATCATTTTAACTCGCAGCATTTGCTGTATTGTTGGTTTCGGGAAAATTAGTGTGTCGTCAGCATATAACAAACTTGTTCTGCCCCCTTCAAAGCACGGGGTCAAGAAATTGGCACTATTTAATACTTGCAGCCAGACCGATAGGAAATCCATAGCCAAGTTAAACAGGTAAGGGGACAGTGGGTCCCCTTGCCTTAGTCCTCTCTTGAGTTTAATTGGTTTTCCTGCAACAGAATTCACAATTACTCTTGACTAGCCTTGAAGGATGTTACTTTGTACCCTTTGGATCCAAATCTCTGGTAATCCCCTAGCGTGTAGACATTGTGATAGAAATCCCCAATCGAAAATTACCTACACAATATCTCAAAAGACAAAGCTTTGTAAAATTCAACATCGTTTTGCAAATCAACAAATATAAGAGCTTGTTTGAGCCAACAAAGTTCCTATGATATTTCCTAGAAATACTACTTATTAATTAACATAGAAGATCACAACTACTAAGTGCATGTATTGCACATCTCAACATGACCCTTGAAACCTTAAACAATTAATTAAATAGAAAACATAAAAATATTAATTTCAACATTGCACGGAGGTGAAGATGATATTACCCATCAAAAGAATAAATTATTATTAATACAAACAACGTACCACCAAATGCTCAAGCGTTAGAGGGACTCCAATGGACTGGATGACACTCTCGACCTCTCGGGCAGGGGCTTCTTGCACCGGGCCCAACAGAAGGTATCAACAAGCTCTTCCTTGTGCTCTGAGTGCCATGTCCCTCTTTTGAGTGTCATGGTGGTTATGAGAGCTGCTGCTATGATTATTTTGGAAGTCTGATGAAATAGGGCTACGATATAACCCATTACCCACATACCATAGTGAATCTCCCTGGTCATTTTTGCTATGGTTGTTAGTTGTTACTGAGCCAAAATTTGAATTTGTTCTGTCTGTAGAACAAAATACTCTTTCCTAAAAAAAGTCAAATGTGTTGAGAGATAGTTTGAGCACAATTTTAATTTGTTTATTCTAAAATTATATTAAAATACGATAGTGTCATTTAGACAAATTAATTTGAAATTAATGACATATAAATAATTTGATGTTATTGAGTTTGACAATTAATCAGATATTGAGTGACATTTAGACAAAATTCTCTTTTTTATTCATCGTAGACTTACAACACACTTAAAGAAACCTTAAAAACCCTTGAAAATATCTCGTACCGAGATTTATACTCCAAACGTTTCCAATTTCTTTGTGCCTTACCATTACCTCTCTTCCCCAGTTAAATGAAGGAGAAAGGTAGGAAGGCGTACGGGCCAGAAGACCAGTAGATGTAGATCCTCTCAAATTTCTTTCTTTCTGATCGCATTATTAGGGGTACAGACGGATCAAATATAGATCAGATAGGATCTCTATTCGTATTCAGCCTAGAGGGCAAATAGATTGGATACAAATTTAGTGATCAATTCTATCCGTATTGTTTTTAATATTTCGGACAGTAATTAATACGAATCATAATATCTCTTGTTGAGTAGATCGAATATGGGAAATGAAGTAGAAAATGGAATAATTTACTATTATTATAAATATAATTTCTCAAAATTATTATTATTATTAAATAAACAAATAAAAGTATAATGAAAAAATAATGTTAATACTATGTATATAATTATAATTGAAATTCACTATAGGATGCAGGATCTAAGAAAACAAAATACTTTCGTTATTCTCTATAATTTTTATTTACTACGGAGATCATAATTCTCTCTTTGTATCCCTACCTACAATACATATGTAGATGTTCGTTGTACAAGATCCTCTCCGTTTGCGTTCCTACCTACAATACATATCTTATATCTAGATCTTTATTATTGTACGGTGCTGGTTGGGCCTCAAGCGCTATACAAAGCGTCAGATGTACATCAGACGGTTACCAGAGAGAGCAGAACCAGCATTGAGTAGCACTTCTGTCAGCGAAGTCTTCGGACTTTAATTTATTAATTAATGAATAGAATGGGCCGACAATATACTTTAAGGCCCAAAATTAGACAGATGGTAATATGGTATTCTATAGGAAATTATTTTGCTTGCTCCAAACATAAAATATTTGAACCATCAGGGCTAATGCGAATATTGAATTAGAAAGTTTTATATCACTTTTAGTTATTATAATTACAAATGTTACATACAATTATTTGTAAGTGGAAATAATATGAGCTAACGTTGAGCTAAATGAGTCGAGACTGTCTAAGTTGTTAGTCTAGCGTGTAAGTTCAATCCGACTAATTCGATTAATTCGACCGATCCGATCAACTCAATTCGAAAAAATGCGGATTTCGATTTTTTATGGTCAGTTACAGTTTTTATTTTGTCGAACCCGACATCTAATATGTGGGTACGGATAATAGAATAAAACGTGGGTGAAACCTGACTCGATCTTTTATATTAAATTAGACAATTATGCTGCTAGTAATAAAGTTTTTTATTCGATTTCCGTCAGAAACTTACATGTATATTTTTTTTTATCAAACCTCTTAATTTTAATGTTTAGTACGAACTGACACCAAACCTAGAAAGCTTCTAGAATGCATCACATGATAAATTGAAAAATCGAACGCAACAAACCTAGAAAATTTGACCGAAAAAGAAAATGAGGCAGCAAAAAATGGAAAATAGAGACGACAGGGTCATAACCTGGAGCTCCACGGAGCCCTCCATTGCTGACCTCTTTCAATTTGTCGATGCAACCACTAAGCTGTGGGAGGCCTTGAAGGTCATGTATGGGCAACAAAATAATTACTTCTGAATATACACCCTCAAACAAGAGATCTAGCAAGAGAAATAAGGGTCTAGAAGCAATATAGAGTATCTTGGTGCTCTTAAGAGGAAAAGGAAGAACTTCAATTCTATCGACCTCCAACCGCTGATCTTATGAAAATTCGCAAGATGGAGAAGGAAGATGACATTTTTTAGTACTTTGCAGGACTAAATCCGACATACGAGGTCGTTCGATCTCAAATCATGAACACCAAACCACTTCCAAGCTATATCGAAGTTCAAAATACGATCCAGCAAGAGGAAGGGAGAAGAGAAGCCAAAGGGACTCAGCCAACTTCAGTATGCGAGAAACACGAAACCCGTGGTTTTGCCACGACAAAGAAACTCGACTATTCTCAAAATACCAACAAAAACTATAGGCATCAAAACCAAGTGAATCACAAGAAAGGAAGAATGTGCTCTCACTCTAGAAGGAAATAACACACCCACGAGGCTGTTGGTTTCTCCATCCCCAACTCAAGCCAGAAAAATTGACGAATTCAACAAAACATAGACATGTTGAGATATAATGGCGAAAGAGATGGCAGAAGAGAGAAAGAAGAAAAAAGAAAATGGGTCTTATGGCTAATGCATAACAAGTCAAGTCGAGACCCGCCTCAAACCTGACTCACAGCCGAAGCGGGTCAGAGGGAAATAAGTCACAACAAATGCAACAAATGTTTGAGCAATTCTATTTGTGGATTTCAAATCAAGGAGCACCAAACTCATGTGGTATTTTATCCAACTCAAAAGATATTAAATTTATACGACTAAATAATCTTAGATAGTAGTGTAACAAACTATATGTTTGGGAATACAAAGTTCTTTGCAAAATTAGACTTGACTAAAAAATCAATATGTTGTAGTTGCCAACGGTACCAAAGTAAAAATAAAAGATGTAGGTGACATCAAAATTGGTGATCTTAAAATATCTAATGTATTATATTTAAAGGCATTTCTAATAAATCTAATTTTTATAGCAAAATTGACACAAAATTTTAATTGTATAGCAACATTTTTTTCTAAAAATATCAATTTTCAGGATCGAGCAACCAGGACGAACACCGGAGAAGAAACACTTGAAAATGGGCATTATCTTTTAAACTCTAAAAGTTAGACATGTGCGCTTTCGCAACATCTGTTAACCATGAGATTTGGCACAATAGACTTGGACATCCATCCGACAGTGTTTTGAATAGGGCATTAGATTGTAATTTTAAAAGTCATATTAATTGTGATATTTGCAAATTGACTAAGCAAGCATCACTTCCCTTTAAATTGTCTTGTAGTAAAAATGAAGCGATATTTGAGCTAGTTCACTTTGATGTATCGAGTCCGGCCAAAATCGATTCATATAACAGATTTAAATATTTTGTTATTTTGATAGACGATTTCTCTAAATGCACTTGGATATATTTATTAAAAATCAAAAGATGAGATTTTTACTTGCTTTGAGGAGTTTCTATGTCTTATAGAAAATTAATTTAATAGCAAGCTCAAAATCTTTAGATCGGATAATGAAACCAAATTTATAAATAACAACTTTACTAAACTTTGCAAAGAGAAAGTGACAATTCATCAACGACTTGCATAAATACTCCACAACAAATTAGATTATCAGAAAGAAAAAATAGACACTTAGTAGAAATGACATGAGCATTGTTGTTTCAAAGCAATATTCCAAAAAGGTTTTGGTCCGATGCCATTCTCTGCACAACGCATATTATCAATAGATTGCCAAGTAAAGTTTTAAAAAATAAAAGCCAATTAGAAATCTTATATAAGAAATTTTTTACCTTGATCATTTGAAAGTCTTTGGATGTACATACTTTCTAAAAATAAAAAAAAAGATAAACTTGACTTCATGTTAACAAAAGCTATTTTCTTAGGGTATTCCTACTACAAAAAGGAATACAAATATTATGATCCAATAAATAAGAAATTATTTATGTCACGAGACGTCATATTCAGTGAAAATGAATAATTTTATAAAAATAGTGAAAGTGACCAGTTGAATCAACTTTTACCAAATAAGATTGTTATCTCATGTGATAAGTTATTTGATCCAATAATGGCTCTTTTAACAACCTGAAAAGAAGAGAAGTTCTTCTTGAAAGGAATGTTGAGACAGATGTTCAAAGATCTGAAGAAACTAAAAAATGAGAAGCACAAACAAGACAGTTAGAAGATCAAGCTGGACAATAAGAAACACAAACTGAACAGTCAGAAGCACAATCTGAACAATCAGAAGTGCAATCTGGATAAATACAAGAGGCAAAAGAGCCATTAAGAATGTCAGTCGACAAACTCAACCTTCTACAAGGCTAAAGGACTATATCCCTATACGGTATAATACCCAATTGAGAACTTTATATCTTATGATAATATTTCATCTTCACACAATATTTTTTAACCACTGTACAAAAAGAACTTGAAACAAATAACTATCAAGAAGCTGTAAAGCCATGAAAGAAGAGCTAAAAGCCCTTGAAAAAAAAAATGAAACTTGGGTAATTGAGGAATTATCAAAATTTAAAAAACGCTGGGTGCAAATGGGTTTACAAAATCAAATACAATAGCAATGATGCCATAGAACAATACAAGACAAGACAAGTCGCAAAATGATATACCCAAATGTATGGAGTTGATTGCAATGAGACCTTTGCACCGGTAGCCAAAATAAATACCGTTAGGATTCTATTATCCATTGCGATAAATAAAAATAAAAACATGTATCAAATGTATGTAAAAAATGCGTTCCTTCGAGAAACACTTGAAGAAAAAGTATACATGAACTTACTCCCTGGTCACAAAATGAAAAATAATTCTAGTTTAGTATGTATGTTGAATAAAGCAATCTACGGACTAAAGCAATCTCCTCGGCCATGGTATGACAAACTAAGCTCTTACTTAATTTCTTATAATTTTAATATTAGTAGTGCATATCACTCCTTGTTCACCAAAAGTTATGGAGAAAATACCACACTTATCTTGGTATATTTAGATGATATAATAATTATCGAAAAATTTTCAAAATGAAATTAATAAAATAAAACTCAACTAAAAGAAAAGGTTGACATTAAGCACCTTCGTATCTTAAATTTTTTGTTAGGGATAGAGGTGACATATTTCAATAGGTCTTTTTATTTCACAAAAGAAATATGTATTGGATATTTTAAAAGAAATCAGAAAGTTAGAATGCAAATCATCCAATACATCAATAGATAGCAAATGCATACTCAACAATGAGGATGGTGAATTGTTAAAAGATATAAACCAATTCCAAAGACTTGTAGGGAAACTAATATACCTTATCGCAACCCGTCGAATATTTCCTACTCGATAAGACAAATTAGTCAATTCATGCATTCTTCGAGAACCGCATAGTTAGAGGTCATAAATAAAATATTTAAGTATTCAAAAAGAACACCCATGAAGGAAATTTTAATGAAAAATAATAATTCTAATGACATATGCGACTATTTCGATGCAAATTGGGCCGGGATTTACAATAGAAAATTCATTATCTGTTGGAATTGAGACGCCAAATTCAATTAATAAAGTTTGGACTATGTGTTATATGATTAATATATCACATATTGTCACTAATATTATGAGGAGTAATATAAAATATGTCATGAAGGAAAACACTCAACGAGTTCTCCTAGTGGCCGCCTCTCGCTTCGACTCTGTCTCGTCTTCTCTCAAAGGTTCCTGCCATGAAGGAAAGATAGGAGCGAAACTGCACCGCGGGTTCTCCTAGCAGTCGTCTCTCCTTCCACCCCTCTTTTACTTCCCCTCTTAGCTCTAAGCTCATGGATTTCTCCTCAATGATGAGCAACAACGACGATATCAACCTCCAATGGAGGCAGCCATGAAGAGAAAAATTGAAACCCTAACTCTAGTCGGAGGAGATTCGCCAAATGTGATGTCAATGTGTGTGTGATTCTGATCTATTATGAGCGGCTCCTCAAAAAATCTAGCGAGACCATGTGGCTACACGAGCTTTTTACAAGCACAAACAAACAAGATGTTCCTGCCAAGACAGTCGGTATTCGAGGTGTGCCGGTACTCACCTACATGAGGATATGAAACTTAATGCAGGTACATTGTTATTGACTATGTGGTCCATAGAGAGAAACGGCGCTACATTGTCAACTATGATGTATGAAGGATCGTGAGGTATATCCAAGTTAGTTCATTCATGATACGTCGCGACAATTGGTACATGTGTTTGGAAGGCTGGAATATGATTGAGTAGCATTTTGATTTCATATTGTTGCTTGTAATTATTTTCTGTTTCTTTTTTCTTTTTTTAGTTTTTATACATTTCTCATGTTTCTTTCTGTAATTTAAAAGATCATATTTATATAATCGGATATAATAAAATTGTAATGAAACGTGTGGAGCTTGATCTCATCTTTCTTTCAAAAAAAATAAAAAAAATGTAAAAAAAGAGAAAGATAAGCGAAACTTTTCATAATTAATGATTTCCTCAGTCTTCTATTTTTCAACAGGACTTTCGAACGTACATTGTTGGTTAGAGCCGTTGGCTTGTACCGGAGTCAGAAGCAAAGAGCTAATTCTCTCCCTGTTATCAAGATCAAATCTTTTTTTATTTATTGCAAGACCAAATCTTTATAGTAAGGTTTTGTTTTAGAGGGTATTCGACGAGGCTCTGTTAATTTCATATCGATATTTATAGTAGAAATTCCAAAGAATTATTAGTTGTAATAATTTATGAACTAGAAGTCCAGAAGAGATGTTGAGAGGACTTGTCTTATTATGAAGAAAC
The DNA here is from genome assembly GCA_964058865.1 of Eleocharis quinqueflora. Lineage (NCBI taxonomy): Eukaryota > Viridiplantae > Streptophyta > Magnoliopsida > Poales > Cyperaceae > Eleocharis > Eleocharis quinqueflora. The sequence continues at coordinate 87,434 of CAXKVX010000076.1, read as the reverse complement.
ACATGTTTAAATTTTCAATGAGTTATTTTGGAAGTAACAAATGTAAGTTTTAATCGAAACTTTGTTAACAAAAGGTTTAATTAATATATATATGATTAGAATATTGATGCTTGTATCAATTTAATTGGTGTTTATTGATGTCTCTTTTCCATTATTTGTTAGTCTTTGGCTACTTCATCCAAACCGAATTTGATGCTAAAATATGACACCAAGATGATATTAAACATCATTATTTGTCTGACTAATTTAATTAAAATAATAAACTGTTGATATTTAATTTATAATTAATTGGTTATACGTAAGTTGCACTAATTATTTTTCACCTGTATTATTGTCTATTCACCTCTGAAGAAAAAAATGGATCGAATAAAGTATATCCAATCGAGTATGATTGAAGTTACGTGACACTGATGAATCAAATATCACCACAGACTAGATCTAATTGAGATCTGTAGTTCCAGTACGAATGGCAGAGTACCAAAAGTATTGTCAAAATATGTAGGCAGATGTATCAAATTGAAGCTGGTCAAAATGGTTTGATTTTCACAAGTGCTCGAGCTGGAAAACGAGCAGGAGATGAAACCATAAAAACAGGACTTTTCAGCTTGTGATGTGTGAAGTCAGTACATATATGGTACCTATCTTCAAACCAAATTTTCTACCGTGCATCACAAACACTGTGCGTGCTGTGCGGTAAATGTCAGTCTTTAATTTGTATTCAGATTTGTACAAGTTAAATTTTATAATATCAGACTCTCTGAATGAAATTTGAGCCGTCCGTTGACTGCAACACAAAAAATCTCGAACGTCCGTTATTGCGGCGGAACAGAAAATCCGCTTCCACCTCTCTTTGGCTTCTTCAGAGTTCTTTTTTCTCACCTTTTTATCAGGTCCGAACCATCACCGTTGATATGGCGCCATGTGCAACTAATTTTTTTTTTTTCTCTTTTTGAATAAACCCAGTCATCCAGATTCATAGTTTATTTTGTTGAGCCTGTTGCCAAGGAAAGCCGTTATTATTTTGTTCACTCTCGTTTCATGCTGCCCAAAAAGCTCTATTTGCTATACTAACTTATTAATTAACCAAATTTGTTTTATTTAATCTGAAAATAAAACACAGAATTCTTCGCATAAAGCTGATTTTAGTTGAAATAGATAATAAAATGGGTAAATACGAGAATTTCTGTTTTTTTTAAGTTAAATATGATATTCGAATTAAAGTTTGGAAAGAGATGTAATTTCAAACTTTTTTAAGTTATATTGCACAATATCTCATTCCTTTAATTCTTTTATGTTTGATCTTTTGTTTTGCATTTTTGAAGGATTTCATTTTCCTCTAATTATTAAATGTAAAAAAACATAAACTTCTAATAACTATAATTAAAGAGCAAGAGCAATCGAGAGAACAAAGAGAACACGTGATGTAACATGGTTCAGCCTATCAATCAACTAGGCCTACGTTCACAGGATTTCATTTTACTATCAAAACAAGTGTTCTTTACAAGTGCGGAGCCGATCTTTGATTTCTTTTAAACAAACAAATCAATTTTTGTCTCCTAGACTAATGTATGAGACAACACAACACAACTCTACACGGTTAACGGTCCGATTGACAAAATAATATAAGACAAATGATGCACCACTTAACAATACAAATGTGATGCACAAAAAGCTAAAATCTAGCTAAAGATTTGTTCTCGGATTGACAATAAGACTATAGGTGCTACCCTAATGCGCTAGTTTAGGTAGTTGGAGGAGAATAAAATTAGACTCTTTGATGTGCTCAATTTGATGCTTGAAAGTTTGTGTGTGTGGGGGGGGGGGGGTGTTTGATATCCTGCTGGTTCGTCTCTGCTTCATTTATATAGGCTGGACACTTTTTGGGATCTTGAAACATCCAAATTTGACTGTAGCGTTACAGAAATGCCATAACGCCTTAAGAGGCCCGTTATAACGGGTTGTCCAAGTTACAGAAATGCCCTTCTTCTATTGTGCAGCTATCCCGTGGGGCATTTTCAACAGGAACCCGTTATAAAGTCATAGGGACTCGTTATAACGAGTTGTGACGCATTGTAATGCCTTGAGCAAGCGTTACAGTAACGATGTGCTCGGCCAAATCATTGCTTCATGCTTGCCTCTCTCTTCCTGACCCATTGTGACGGATTGTGAAGCGTTATGGTAACGATGTGCTCTGTTTGGCATTGTGAAGCCATTCCTTGATGTCTTGAGCATGTCTTGACTTGTCTAGAGCATGTTTGAACATTGCTTAAGCATGTGCAACATCAATTTGTGCCCGGTTCAACCTGCAACTTCATCAAAACTTATGTGCAGGGTTATTGCTTATTTATTTTGCAAATTGTCAAACAATATATGAGTTTAATCCAACAAACTCTCCATATTGGCAATTTGCAAAATCATTTGAGATGTGCATATCAAATAATGCACATCAACATTAATTTCTCCCCCTTTTTGCAAATAACGACAAAAGACTCAAACAAAACAAGCTCTCCCTAAATTTAATGCATATAATCATACAAGTCAAATTTTATATTTCTCCCCCTTAATGAAATAAAATTTTCAAATATAGCACAATTCATCAAGTTCAAACAAGATTTTCCAATTAAGAGTAAGGGGAGTATTATGTAATTCATCAAGAGGCATATAAAAAAACAACTCATGAAAGATGCATAAAGATATACTAACAAAAAACATGCGTATAAGATCATGAGTACATAAAATAAGTCTTTAACGGAGCATAGAAAATTACAACTTGAGAAATTTAAACTACTACTAGATGTAACTCTCGTCCTCACAATGTCTAAATATTATCGTTTCCATGTAAAGGACCCCAAAACTCATATCTCTCAATCCACAATGCTTGATATTGCTCTTGAAAGACATCAGTTTCATCCAATCTTTCATTCACTCCTCTATATACTCTATATCGTGCAAAGTGAGATCATATAATTGGTAAGAAAGTTGTTGCACTCCTTACAAAGTAAATTTTGTGGGTTGAGGAGGTCTTGGAAAGGTATTGGCTTGTATTCCGGTTGAGCTTGAGCTTGAGGTTGAGGTTGAACGTACACATTCTCCATTGGTTCCGATATTGAAGAACTATGTAGAGGATGAGATGAACTAGCTTCTTCTCTTCTTCTCTTTTCAGGCACTTGGTTATCCATTGGGGAATCAAAACATTCATCCGGGTTATCACATTGGTTTGGTGCCGCATTGGGTGCTAAAATCCATTGATTTACCTTGTATTTATTGTTTGATTCCCAAAAACACTCTTCTTTGACCCATCTGATTGAGTCAAGTGTATTAACAAGATTGTTGAGTTTAAAGGCCGGTTGATTATTTTTAGGAATTCTTAGGCCAATATGTGTCATGATTTGAGTTAGGAGATGAGGATAAGGTAAAAACTTGGTTGTATTTGCTAATGCAAATCTCATATGGTTCAAGATGATGTACGAGATTTGGACAACCTTGTCGAAGCATATCAAATGTCTAAGTAGATACATTGCATTCATCTTCAAATTGGTTTTTATTTTGCTTTTGGGGCTAAGGATATTGTTGATGAATAGAAATCCTAAACGATAGATGGCCGGAAAGTAGGTAACGGTAAGCTTTTGTTTCTTATTGTGTACCCCAAACCATGTTTTGTACTCAAATTCATCGGCATCACTTGACCAAACCCTAAATGGATAAATCTCATCTCCCACATTTGAGATACAAAAAATCTCACAAATGGTATCAATAGTGATGGGTATTTCTTGTCCACATACGTAAGTTGTAACTCCTCATGGTTGGCTTGTAGGTCTTATATTAGCATATAATACCCGGATTGACACCTCTCGATACATAAGGTCACATTATATGATTGATTGTCATTGCCAAAATTCAACATAGTCCCGAACAATAAACCATGGTTGACCATCAAACCTATTCTCATCATTTGTTTAAAGAAGTGAGGCTTTGAGATTACGATTTCTAAACTTATTTGGAAAATTGTTGAAGTCTTTTGGAGTTCGGAACAAGAACCGATTTATAGAGGAGATCTCCATAGAATTTTGTCTCCCTATGGGCCTTGAGAGTTCTTCTTGAGATGCCTTTTACTTTCCTTTCCTTGTTCGTAGTGAACGCTCACAAACTTGCTGCTCAAACCCTTCACCTTCTCCAATTTGAACTCTTCCTTGAGTTGGGATAGTTGCCTTCTTGGCCACTAATTTTCGGGACTTTGGAGGATTTGGTGCCATAAGAAAGAGAAGTGCAAGGATTGTGTTGAAGAACATCTTGATTTGGGTTAGAAGAAAGAAGTCTATCGAAATTTGAGTTGTCTAGAAGAAAGGTTTGTGTAGTAACTGCCTGAGAGATGAATTTTGCTCCAAGAGTTGCAATTTGAGTAAGTTTGGAGAAGAAGAAGGCTTAAATAGGTAGTTTTTAGCCAACCGTTACAGCAACCCGTTACAACGAGTTGCTAACGCGTTATAACGAGTTCTATGCCGTTATAACGCCTCTCTCTCCTCTATTGTAACGCTTCAAGCATTTAAACCCTTCTAACGACTACTTTTGGTATGTTAACCCGTTATAATAGGTTCTCAGCCGTTATAACGGGTTCTTGACCCGTTGTAATGCCTCTGGTAATGATAGGACTATTTTTGCAATTTAATTTAGTTAAAATTTGTTGCTATTCTCCAAATTTGGTCTTTAATATTTATAGGACTCAGTTCAGCTGTCATATGATGTTCATGCTCATGCAAATACTCAGATAAGGTTGTGACTTGGATATAAAGATCAATTAGAGTTCACAAAAACATATAATTCAATCAAAACGAGACATTAAATTATATATTTTGCTACATGACGCCACCTCAAACTAATATACAAAATGTGAATCTAATTGGGAAAGTCTAGTGACTCTCCAGACAATGGATTTGATACCACTTGTGCTAGGAGGTGCAAGTGGTTCCACAAATTTACCTTTCCTAAAACGAGAAATTTTTTCATGATGTCCAAATCTCAAACAAAACGAGCATAAGGTTGTCTTAGAGTTAAGGTTGTTATGATCATTGTTGTTATTGTTAATTGGTTTTCAATAACTCATCACTAGTCTATATTTATCATGAAAGTTTCATATGTTCCTTGGATGAGATATTGATTTACTATTCATATTGAATCTCTTATTTTGAGAATCACTACTAAAATTCTTATGATTATTCATTACATTTCTAGGGTTATGTCTTGATTGAAAAACATTTACAAACATTTTTCTTTGAAAATTATTGCCAAGTTTCCTATTCTTGTATAGCTCATGAAATCTACCATACTTATCCTTAACATAAAACTTTGATGATTGAGCTTTATGTTGATTGGTAATCCTGTAATCATTTCTAACTCTAGGTTTGTATACCACCATTTTAGAATTAGGTTTGGTAAACTTGATCTTCTTATTGTGTCTTTTATCATACTTGTAAGCATGATTTTTTGCTCGAATAGGTTTATCATTTGTCTTATAGTACTTTTCAATTCTAGGAGGTTGTTCTTTTACAAATCCATGATCGAACTTATCATGTGGACTTTGACCAATATACATTTTGTCATGTCAATTTTAGTGTCATGGTTTGATGATTTAACAAACTTAACAAATTTAGAAGTCCAAAAATGTGCTTCTTTCAATTCCTTTTCTTTATCGAAATTGACTTTGGTCTCAATGTCATTAACTCTACTTTTTATCATTTCAATTTTTTATTTAAGATCATCAATCATAGCATCCTTAACATCTAAAGGCTTTTTGGACTCAACAAGTAATTCTTTGAGTTTGGTCACATTAAAAGATTCTTGTCTTTCATCAAAGTCACAAGACTCATCATCACTAGTCTCATCATGGAATTTAGAAAGGTCAAAGACTCCCGTATTAGCTCGGCTAGGGTCCTCCAATTCTTGAGTGCTTGTAGCCTTGGACTTTGATTGAGTTGTCATCTTTTGTGCTTGATCATCCACTTTAGCAAGACTCAAAGGTTTCTCGATTTGCTTAGCACCATCCATCTTCGTGAGTGTTGGAGGTTTTTCTACCTTGTTGATAGTGACTACTCTTGAGAATTTACCTCTCATTCGAGCTTCTTCTTGTTCTTTAGCATAATAGTCCTTACCTTAAGCCATTTGCTTCAAAATGCGAATCTTTTTCGGATTTGTCATCCCTTGTTCCTTTATGATCTCAAGCGCAATCTCCAAGCATGTCCTTGGTTTATTTCCGATGAGAGCTAGATTGTTATCAACAACTCCTCCCCCGAGGTTGCTTCTTCTTCCTCATCTTCACTCTCTTCGGACTCTCTTAGCCAAGTTGCTTGCATAGTTCTCTTGTTAGTCTTCTTAAATCGTCCTACTTCAACGAATTCATTTCTTGAAGATACGAGTCTATGGTAGAGACTTTCAAAGGACTCGTTATCTTCAAATTTCATATTTTCTAACTTTGTTGCTAATCCGACCTTTCCAGCCTTTTTCATATATTTGTTCCCTTCATACCTAAGGACTAAGGCATTCCATATCTCCTTAACATTAGAGGAATGTGTGAGAGATAAAGCAATTGACTCATGAATTGAACTTAAGATGGTATTTCCTTCATACTTAAGTTCTTTAGACTCTTTTGTAAGGGTAACACCATCTAACTCATACTTTGGTATCTAACCATCTTCAACTATTTTTCAAAGTTCAAGCAAGCTTAGATAGTTTACCATACACCTTTTCCAAAATGAAAAGTTCTTGCAACCTACTCCAAAGATCGGGGGTTCTTTAACAAATTTCAATTGGCCATATTTTAAAAATCAAGAACTAACAAGAATTTGGTGATTAGCTAGGTATGAACATATGTGCTCTAATACTAATTGTTAGAATTAGGGTTGGGGCTTAAAGCGCAAGACTAAGGTCAAATTACTTGGCGAAAGCGTTTTAATCAATAATTTAAAATTAAAACTTTTAGACCTTAATTATCCAGCCAAGAGTTAAAGCAAGCAAGTTCTAGAAGTAATAGAGCAAATCACAAATCAACAAAGAGCAAAGTAATAAAGAGTGGGAGTAAGAGAGAGAGAGAAAGCAAAAGCAATCAAGAGAACAAAGAGAACACACGATGTAACGTGGTTCGGCCTATCAATCAACTAGGCATACGTCAACGGGTCTTCTGGAACAAAATCTTCCTTCCAAGCCGATTTCACTATCAAAACAAGTGTTCTTTAGCCTAGGTTATCATTTACAAGTGCGGAGCCGATTTTTTATTTCTTCTAAACAAGCAAATCAATTTTCGTCTCCTAGACTAATGTATGGGGGCAACACCACTTTACACGGTTAACGGTCCAATTAACAAAACAATCTAGGACAAATGATGCACCACTTGGCAACACAAATGTGGTGCACCAAAGGCTAAAATATAGCTAAAGGTTTGTTCTTGGATTGACAATAAGACTATAGGTGCTATTCTAATACTCTCTACTTTAGGTAGTTGGAGGAGAATAAAATTAGGCTCTTTGTTGTGCTCAATTTGATGCTTGGAAACTTGTGTGTGTGTGGGGGGGGGGGGGTGTTTGATACCCTGCTGGTTCGTCGCTGCTTCATTTATATAGGATGAGCACTTCTTGGGATCTTGAAACATCCAAATTTGACTGTAGCGTTACAAAAATGCCATAATGCCTTAATAGACCCGTTATAACGAGTTGTCTAGTTTCCAGAAATGCTCATTTTCTCTTGTGCAAGAACCCATTTTCAGCAAGAACCCATTATAACACCATAGGGATCCGTTATAACGAGTTGTAATGCATTGTAACGCCTTGAGCAAGCGTTACAGTAACGATGTGCTCGGCCAAATCATTGCTTCATGCTTGCCTCTCTCATCCTGACCCGTTGTGACGGGTTGGGCACCCGTTATGACAGGTTGCTAACCCATTGTGACAGGTTGTGAAGCATTATGGTAACATTGTGCTCTGTTTGGCACTGTGAAGCCATCCCTTGATGTCTTGAGCATGTCTTGACTTGTCTAGAGTATGTTTGAGCATTGCTTGAGCATGTGCAACATCAGTTTGTACTTGTTTCAACCTGCAACTTCACCAAAACTAATGTGCAAGGTTAGTACTTATTTGTTTTGCAAATTGTCAAACAAGAGATGAGTTTAGTCCAACAAAAGCTGACAGGTATGATTATATTGATAAAATTAAAATACAACCAACAACAACAATCATCACATCCATCGCAACAAGGAGTCATCTCACTCGTCACCAACATCTAGCAAACAACAACAATAAAAAATGTCTAAATACAAACCAAAATATCATTTTTTTTCATTTCTTGGAATCATTGTTGATGCGTCCATCCATCTTGATAGCAGCTACCAAGGGCTTTTTCTGACGTCTTCGACGACATTAAAAATGACGAAGAAAGTATAGAATTCCAGCTTATTTTTGTATATATTTTGGGAGTAGATGCGACGAGGGAGATCAGTGACGACCTCCCTCGCTAACATTGTGTGCTTTACCCTCATTTTCTAAATCAACGATGGTTGTCCTCCCTCCTGTGACTTCGGCTACGGCTTCGACTTTGGCAGGTCGACCTCTTTATGGTTAGGTTGGAGGAGGCAAAAGGATGTAGGGTTTAGGCGGGTCTAGTTGGTTGGTGGTCAGAATAGTAGAGACGAGGGCTCGACTGAATGTGTCAAGTAGGCTAGAGGTGGGCTGAGTCGAGAGAGAACACAAGATCTGGTCGAAGCGAGAGGTGGCTACTGAAAGAACCTGCGTGTTTCAGTTTTTCTCCTCTCTTTCCTTCACGACAACGAATCCAGTCTCTACTCAAAGTTGAAGTAACATATGCAGAAGCAAGCGTAGAGGAGTTATAGGCAGATATCAGGTTGCGGAGGCAGAGGCAAGAGTTGGAGTTGCGGAGCGACAAGGCGGATGAAGGCGGCTTAGAGAGATCAGTGTTTGGCAGAGCGAGAAGGGAGGTGGAGGCGATTGAGAGAGATGAGCGACGACTGAAACGAAGAGAGTAGTGGCGGTTGAGGGAGAAGAAAGAAAAACCTAGATCTAATTTTGTCTCTCCCAACTCTTGCTTTCTCTCTCTTTAAAATTCTTGACAGAAGTTGCCCAACTATTCTCTCTCTCTCTTCTTTAAATTATTGTGGTTTTATTTTATGTGTGTTTTTTATTTCATGCGTACTTATTTTTTTTATAGAAACATATATGATTAGTAAGTAATCCTTTTGACCTCATATTTTTAAGGGTAGTGATAGTCTTTAATATTTAAGTGATAGTCTTTAATATTTAAGTGTTAGATTAAACTATTTTCTTGTTTGACAATTTGCAAAATAAATCAATACTAACCTTCCACAATTGAGTTTTGGTGAGTTGTAGGTTTATACAGGTACAATATGATGATGCAAATGCTCAAACATGCATGAACAAGTCATGACGATCACATTGATATCAATGGCAAGCAACTTGGGCAAAAAAAAGAATTTGCCAGAACTATGTGTTACCATTTTTAGCAAACATATTTTGTCAAACCAACAAACCAAAATGATGAAATATGAGTCCAACAAAATGACAGATGTCATGTAATACAAAATATCTATAGTTCATTTAATATGGATAATAGAAATTATAAAATGATTATTTTGACTTCTAATAAAGATATGGATACATAATAGTATCATTACTAAAGTTAAGACTTTTGGAGAACAATAGATTTTAAATGAATTTGTGTCATTTATATTGTCGAATCATGTTCGCAATAAAGAGAGACATAATGATACAATTGAAGTCACAAGTAAAACCTATGATAAGAAGTCTAAAATAATGCAGCATAAAGTAACATATATTTTTGAAAATATCTACTAATGGCAACTTATTAAACCATAAAGATGATTTGAATATATATATTTAAATTATTAAGATATATGGATATGTTAAAATAAAGCTAAACTCTTTAATAATCGTAAAATATTTAAGAAGTACAAATTGAACATAAGAAATATAAGTTGACATTTAAACATGTATGAATTTTCACTAAAGACGTATTTGAAGATTATTACAAACCTACCGAACGCAAACAATTGAGACATTAGATAAAAATACTAAATTCTTTGAGGGTATAGAGTTTGTGAGGGAGATATGATAAAAGATAAGATTTTACTAAAATCTATTAACTACTTTTCGAAAAGAAAACATGAATTAGAATAAAATCCTGGGGTCAAAGCTCTAATTGTATTCTAATTTCATGTCAAGACTAGTGAAGATGTGATTTAGAATCAAAGTACTGATCTTTTTCAACATCATGTCAAGATTATCGAAATTATGTCTTTCATCAATATACAAATTCCACCTCAAATAAGAGACTCAACAATGACACGTATAGATCCAAAACAAGTCCAAATAGATGCATTTCTTCTTACAATGATATTGGCTATAAGTCTGTGAGTGTTTTGGAATGAGATGTTTTGTGTCATTGGATGATGATTAAGTTAAATACTCAACAATACATTAAGAACACAGACATATCCAAAATAGACCCAAATAAACACATTGTTTCTTGTGATGATGTTGGCTATAAACCGATGGGTATTTTGGAATAAGGTATTTTGTGTTGTTTAATGATAATTCATTTTCGGTTGTGGGAATACTCAAAAAAAATATTATATGCCAAAATTTACTAGAGAGAAAATATTGGAACTATAAAGTTGTGTTTTCAAGTTTTCTATAAACATGACTAAAGAAATAATTATGTACTCTCAAAAGCAAATTTACTAAAGAGAAAAGATTGCAATTATCACGTCATGTTTTCAAGTTTTCGTTTATAAAACATGACTAGAGAAATAGTTATGTACTCTCGAAAGTAAACTAGTTATCTTATATACAGAAAGATGAAATTACTTACCGATAATGACATATTGAATATTTTTCCTCAATACCTTAAAGTATTAGACCGTTTTGATACAAATGAGAATTTGAACAATACAGAATTAAAATGGTAACATTGAGAAATATAAAGTTAAATTTTGTCGGTAAAAGTTTCTCATATATAAGATTTTAGTTATTAAGAATTTTTCCTTAGATTATTTAAAAATATTAATGGTACCATGTTTAAAGTTTTAAATAGATATTAAGGATGATTGTTTCTGTAATAGTAACATAGAGGAAACAATTTATAAGATGCAACTTAAGAATTTTTATTAAGTTTATAGGTTGCACAAAGAAAATAATATCTATGCAGTTAAAGGTCTCAATAAAATATTATCAAATTGTGATCTCATTTTCTAGAGTCAAATTTGATAAATTTGATTGTTCAGATTCTGTGGGAGTAAAAAAAAAGATATGTTTTAGTGAACAAAGAATAAATATTAAGATAAATATCCTAATCGATTTAAAGGCAATAAAGTCTAAGTATTTATATGCCTTGTAGGCATAAAATATGTTGATGTATACACATAAGGATATCATGTTATATATCGACATGATCAAGAAAATATTTAGAATAAATATGTTTAGAATAAGATCTTTTAGAATGCATATAAGAGATCTTAGATGATTTCTAGCGAACAAAAAGGATAATATTTACGTATCAGATGTTGGAAAAGTTTTATGGAGGTTCTACCAATCTGATTTCAGGATTAAACGCATGAAGATGTCACCTTGCTGTATGTAATGAACTTAGTATATGACCATTTAAGTTATATTGTGACAATAAATGTGCCATGCATGCTAACACAAGAAACTTAATAAGACGAAAATATTTTTATATAAGTTTCCTAGTAGCATAAAAGAAAGAATACGAAATAATGAGTTAAAGATAGAACATATAAAAGTACAGATTTCATATTCACAATGTTTGCGGAAAATATGAGAGTTTGATTTTGGAGAAATATTTGTTCTAGGTAATTTGCAACAAGTTGTACAATCACACTCTCATTTAATTTCCAAAGTATATGTCCAGAACCTAATTCATGTCATCCAACTTATTTTTAGCACTGTGATTTTAGTCGAGTAAGCCACACAGAAATTATGGCGACACTGCTTAAGTCCCTTGTTGGTACAACTAGTGGACCGAATTGGTTAAGAAATACGAAAAGAAAGACAAAAAAGTTAAAGTAATCTAAAGATTCACATATATATGCAATCAAATGGATCACACTTGTTCATGTGGAAGATTGTTGGAATTGAGACGTCAAATTCAATAAATAAAGTTTGGACTACGTGTTATATGATTAATATATCTCATATTGTCACCAATATTACGAGGAGTAATATCAAATATGCCATAAAAGTGATTAATTTATACAAAGGCATAATACATATTTCACTAAGATTCTCGGTATGAATACATATGTAATTTAATGTGAATTAATTATAATTGTTGATGGACCAATTATGATTAATTCAAGTACTGCTAGTGTTAAAATGCCAAGATTATTATTTGGGCCTAATCAATTGATTTGAGTCAAGATACCAAACAAAACGAGCTCAACAGAATTTAGTATATATAGAAATTATTTGGTCATTTTTCAAATTGATTTAATAAAATGATATAAAAAAAGATTTAACTGAATATTAAAATTTGTATATATTTTTGGCCATTTTTACAAAAAGTATTTTTTGTACCAAAAAACCTTTGCGGAATTCTTTAGTCGTCGAATTATTTTATATATATTTATTATTTTGTTGAGAGATTCTTTCATGAATTGTTTTTGAAATAATATCAAATGTTGAGCACGCATTTACAAAAGTAAATATAATAATTTGGAAAAGAATTGGAGAGAATTTAATATCAAATATTCCAAAGAATATTTGCTATTAATTACTATATCTTTCAAACATACATTTTCACTAGTATAAAAGACGCTGAGTCTCCAAGCATTACCGGTATGATATTCTAGGGCACATGTGCTGTGAATTAGCATCCACTTTTCCCTCCATTACATAAAGTTACTTCTTTTTACATTCATAACCTCGAAGAGAAGTTTGGCACTGAGAATTGCTTGGAAGGATTCACTAGCATACCATTGTATTGTTCAACCATCTCCAACGACTTCTTGATCAAGAGAAGCATACACGTGAGACCGTAGGGGTGGAAAGTAAGTAACGCTTCCGCTCAATTTTAATTTTGTCTTAAATAATTGCACGAAGTTTTATTTGCAATTGCTTGGTTTAATTTAGGATTTCGATTTTTGGCTCTACCTAAATTGAAATTGCACTAACAATTCATCATTCTCTTGGATTGTGTTGTCAATGAAGATAATTTATCTTTTTATAGCAGTGTAGTCCCTTGCAAAGATTTGGAGCCTTTGTGATCTAGTGTATTCGGCCCCGAAGATATTTTGAATCTGGGGGTCTCGTGGATGTAGGCTTGATTGATAAACCGAATCATGTTACATAGCGTGTTCTATTGCTCTTACTCTCTCTTTTACTCTATTTTTGCATACTTATTTTAATTTGTTCAATTTTACTATGATTTAGCTAGGTGATTAAGGTCCAAAAGTTATACTTGAAATTATTAAATGCTTCTACAATCATTTTAGGCATTTTTAGACCCTTGTTCAAAATAACATTTAGTATCAGAGCAAAAGGTTCATACCTAGCTAATTAGATCAATTCTTAATTGTTCTTGACCTTGTCTTGTGTAAAATGATACAATTGAAATTTGTGAAAGGACCACCAATCATTGGGGTAGGATTTAAGAATTTCTGCTTTTGGAAGAGATGCATGGTTAACTACCTTAGTCTAGAGGTAGGTTGTACTGTCAATCAAGGAAAGCTATTCTCCAAGTTTACAAGCTCCGAAGAGCACTTACGGAGCACTAAATCCTTCTCCAAGAAGAATCCAAACCATAGAGTTTAGGATAGTCATTCTCTAATCATATAATCATCTATTTGAGTTAGTTTCTTCTACTTTCTTCTTTATTGTATGGTCAAAACAAGGCTTTGTTCTACTGTGTAGTCAAAGCAAGTTTTTTTTGGTTCTGAGTTGTGTTGTCAATTAAAGAAAGCTAATTCTCAAGTCAACAAGCACTGAAAAGCACTAAAATCTTCTGCAAAAAGCATCCAAACCAGAGTGTTTAGAATAGTCATTGTCTAATCATCTATTCGAACTAGTTTCTTCTACTTCCTTGTTTACTGTGTGGTCAAAACAAGACTTTGTTTGATTCGAGTTGTGTAGTCAATCAAAGAAAGTTATGCCCACGTTTACACAAACTCAAGAGCACTTATAGGGCACTAAAACCTTCTCCAACAAGCATCTAAACTAGAGAGTTTAGGATATCCATTGTCTACTAATCTAATCTTCTATTCGAGCTAGTTCCTTCTACTTTCTTGTCTATTGTGTACTCAAAACACGGCTTTGTTTGATCCGAGTTGTGTGTGAATCAAAGAAAGCTATTTCTTATGTTTACAAGCACTCAAGAGCAGTTACAGAGCACTAAAGTCTTCTCCAAGAAGCATCCAAACTATAGAGTTTAGGATAGTCAATGTATAATCATATAATCATCAATTTGAGCTAGTTTCTTCTACTTCCTCTTTTATGGTATGGTCAAAACAAGGCTTTCTTTGATCCGAGTTGTGTTCTCAATCAAAGAAAGGTATTCCACAAGTTTACAAGCACTTAAGAGCACTAAAGCCTTCTACAACAAGCATCCAAATCAGACTATTTATAATAGCCATTGTCTAATCATCTAATCATCTATTCGAGCTAGTTTCTTCTACTTCCTCATTTACTCTGGTGTCAAAACAAGACTTTGTTTGAATCAAGTTGTGTCAACAATCAAAGAAAGCTACCCCAAGTTTACAAGCACTTAAGAGCACTTAAATAAGACTAAAGCCTTCTCAAACAAGCATTCAAATAAGAGAGTTCAGAATAGCCATTGTCTAATCATCTATTCGAGCTAGTTTCTTCTACTTCCTCGTCTATTATGTAGTCAAAATAAGTCTTTGTTTGATTCGAGTTGTGTTGTCAATCAAAGAAAGTTATTTCCTAAGTTTACAAGCACTGAAGAGCACTTAAGTGCACTAAATCCTTCTCCAACAAGTATCCAAACCAGATAAATTATTATAGTAACTTGTCTAATCATTTAATAATCTATTCGAGCTAGTTTCTTCTACTTCCTTGTCTATTATGTAGTCAAACAAGGCTTTGTTTGATCCGAGTTGTGTTGTCAATCAAAGAAAGCTACTCTCTAAGTTTACAAGCACTCAAGAGCAGTTACCGAACACTAAAGCTTTTTCAACAAGCATTCAAACAATAATCTTAGAAAAGGCTTTGTCTAATCATCTAATCATTTATTCGAGCAAGTTTCTTCTACTTGTCTGTCTATTGAGAAGTCAAAGCAAGTTTTTTTTTTGTTTTGAGTTGTGTTGTCAATTAAAGAAAGCTAATTCTCAAGTCAAGAAGCACTCGAGAGCACTTCAGAGCACTAAATCCTTCTCCAACAAGTATCCAAATCAGATAGTTTATGATAGCCATTGTCTAATCATTTAATAATTTATTCGAGCTAGTTTCTTGTACTTCCATTTCTGTTGCTTTGTCAAAACAAGGATTTGTTTACTTTGAGTTGTGTTGTCAATCAAAGAAAGCTATTCCCCAAGTTTATAAGCTCTAAAGAGCACTTACGGAGCATTAAATCCTTCTCCAGAAGCATCCAAACCAAAGAGTAGTCATTGTCTAATCCTATAATAATATATTTGAGCTAGTTTCTTCTACTTCCTCTTTTTTTGTATGGTAAAAAAAAAAGCTTTGTTTGATCTGAGTTGTGTTGTCAATGAAAGAAAGCTATTCCACAAGTTTACAAGCACTTTAGAGCACTTACAGAGCACTAAAGCCTTCTCCAACAAACATCAAAACCAAAGAGTTTATGATAGTCATTGTCTAATCATCTAATCATCTATTCGAGCTAGTTTCTTCTACTTTCCTATGTATTGTGTAGTCAAAACAAGGCTTTGTTTGATCCGAGTTGTGCGTGAATCAAAGAAAGCTTTTCTCAAGTTTACAAGTACTCAAGAGCAGTTACAAAGCACTAAGTCTTCTCCAAGAAGCATCCAAGCCAGACAATTTAGAATAGCCATTGTCTAATCATCTAATCATCTATTCAAGCTAGTTTCTTCTACTTTCTCATTTACTGTGTTGTCAAAACAAGACTTTGTAAGAATCGAGTTGTGTCATCAATCAAAGAAAGCTATTCCCCAAGTTTACAAGCAGTTAAGAGCAATTAAAGAGGACTATAGCCTTCTTCAACAAGCATTCAAACTAGAGAGTTCAGGATAGCCATTGTCTAATCTTCTAATCATCTATTCGAGCTAGTTTCATCTACTTCCTCATCTATTATGTAGTCAAAATAAGGCTTTTTTTAATTCGAGTTGTGTTGTCAATCAAAGAAAGCTATTTCTTAAGTTTACAAGCACTCAAGAGCAGTTACAGAGCACTAAGTCTTCTCCAGGAAGCATCCAAACCAGACAATTTTTAATAGCCATTGTCTAATCATCTAATCATCTATTCGAGCTAGTTTCTTCTACTTCCTCATTTACTATGCTGCCAAAACAAGACTTTGTTTGAATCGAGTTGTGTCATCAATCAAAGAAGCTATTCCCAAAGTTTACAAGCAATTAAGAGCACTTAAATAGGACTAAAGCCTTCTCCAACAAGCAATCAAAATAAAGAGTTCAGAATAGCCATTGTCTAACAATCTAATCATCTATTCGAGCTAGTTTCTTCTACTTCCTCGTTTATTTTGTAGTCAAAATAAGGTTTTGTTTGATACAAGTTGTTTGTCAATCAAAGAAAGCTATTTCTCAACTTTACAAGCACTCAAGAGCAGTTATAGAGCACTAAGTCTTCTCCAAGAAGCATACAAACCAGACAATTTAGAATAGCCATTGTCTAATCATCTATTCGTGCTAGTTTCTTCTACTTTCTCATTTACTGTGTTGTCAAAACAAGACTTTGTTTGAATCGAGTTGTGCCATCAATCAAAGAAAGAAATTCCCCAAGTTTATAAGCAGTGAAGAGCACTTAAAGAGGACTAAAGCCTTCTTCAACAAGCATTCAAACTAGAGAGTTCAGGACAATCATTGTCTATTCATCTAATCATCTATTCGAGCTAGTTTCTTCTACTTTCTTGTCTATTGTGTAGTCAAACATGGCTTTGTATTATTCGAGTTGTGTTGTCAATCAAAGAAAGCTTTTCTCTTAGTCTACAAGCACTCAAGAGCACTAAAGCCTTTTCAACAAGCATCAGAACTAGAAAGCATAGTATATGCATTGTCTAATCATCTAATCATTTATTCGAGCAAGTTTTTTTTGGTTCTGAGTTGTGTTGTCAATTAAAGAAATCTAATTCTCAAGTCAAGAAGCACTGCAGAGCACTTACAAAACACGAAATCCTTCTCCAACAAGTATCCAAATCAGATAGTTTAGGATAGCCATTGTCTAATCATTTAATAATTTATTCGAGCTAGTTTCTTGTACTTTCATTTATGTTGCTTTGTCAAAACAAGGCTGTGTATACTACGAGTTGTGTTGTCAATCAAGGAAAGCTATTCCCCAAGTTTACAAGCTCTGAAGAGCACTTACAGAGCTATAAATCAGATAGAAGTAGTTTGTATTGTCAATCAAGGAAAGCAAATCTCCAAGTTTACAAGCTCTGAAGAGCACTTACGGAGCACTAAATCCTTCTCCTAGAAGCAACCAAATCATAGAGTTTTGGATAGTCAATGTCTAATCATATAATAATCTATTTGAGCTAGTTTTCCTACTTCCTCTTTTATTGTATGGTCAAAAAAAAGCTTTGTTTAATCCGAGTTGTGTTGTCAATCCAAGAAAGCTATTCCAGAAGTTTACAAGCACTTTAGAGCACTTACAGAGCACTAAAGTCTTCTCCAAAAAGCATTCAAACCAGAGAGTATAGGATAGCCATTGTCTAATCATCTAATCATCTATTCGAGCTAGTTTCTTCTACATTCTTGTGTATTATGTAGTCAAAACAAGGCTTTGTTTGATCCGAGTTGTGCGTGAATCAATGAAAGCTATTTCTCAAGTTTACAAGCACTCAATAGCAGTTATAGAGCACTAAGTCTTCTCCAAGAAGCATCCAAACTAGACAATTTAGAATAGCCTTTGTTTAATCATCTAATCATCTATTCGAGCTAGTTTCTTCTACTTCCTCATTACTGTGTTGTCAAAACAAGACTTTGTTTGAATCGAGTTGTGTTATCAATCAAAGAAAGCTATTCCCCAAGTTTACAAGCAGTTAAAAGCACACTAAAGAGGACTAAAACCTTCTCCAACAAGCATTCAAACTAGAGTGTTCAGGATAGCAATTTTCTAACCATCTAATCATCTATTCGAGCTAGTTTCGTCTACTTCTTGTTCTATTTTGTAGTCAAAATAAGGCTTTGTCCGATTCTAGTTGTGTTGTCAATCAAAGAAAGCTATTTCTCAAGTTTACAAGCACTCAAAAGCAGTTACAAAGCACTAAGTCTTCTCCAAGAAGCGGACAATTTAGAATAGAGATTATCTAATCATCTAATCATATATTCGAGCTAGTTTCTTCTACTTCCTCATTACTGTGTTGTCAAAACAAGACTTTGTTTGAATCGAGTTGTGTTATCAATCAAATAAAGCTATTTCTCAAGTTTACAAGCACTCAAGAGCAGTTACAGAGCACTAAGCCTTTTCCAAGAAGCAGACAAACCAGACAATTTAGAATAGCCATTGTCTAATCATCTAATCATCTATTCGAGCTAGTTTCTTCTACCTTCTTGTCTATTGTGTAGTCAAACAAGGCTTTGTTTTATTTGAGTTGTGTTGTCAATAAAAAAAAGTTTTTCTCAAAGTTTACAAGCACTCAAGAGCACTTACCAAGCACTAAAGCCTTTTCAACAAGCATAAGAACTAGAATGCATAGGATATGCATTGTCTAATCATCTAATCATTTATTCGAGCAATTTTCTTCTACTTGCCTGTATATTGTGTAGTCAAAGCAAGTTTTTTTTTTTTTTTTGTTCTGAGTTGTGTTGTCAATTAAAGAAAGCTAATTCTCAAGTCAAGAAGCACTGAAGAGCACTCACAGAGCACTAAATCCTTCTCCAACAAGCATCCAGACCAGATAGTTTAGGATAGCCATTGTCTAATCAATTAATAATTTATTCGAGCTTGTTTCTTGTACTTCCTTTTCTATTGCTTATCAAAACAAGGCTTTGTTTACTTCGAGTTGTGTTGTCAATCGAAGAAAGCTATTCTCCAAGTTTACAAGCTCTGAAGAGCACTTACGGAGCAATAAATCATTCTCCATGAAGCATCCAAATCATAGCGTTTAGGATAGTCATTCTCTAATCATATAATCATCTATTTGAGTTAGTTTCTTCTACTTACTCCTTTATTGTATGGTGAAAACAAGGCTTTGTTTGATCCGAGTTTTGTTGTCAATCAAAGAAAGTTATTCGATAAGTTTACAAGCACTTAAGTGCAATTACATAGCACTAAAGCCTTCTCCAATAAACAAACAAACCAGAGAGTTTAGGATAGTAATTGTCTAATCATATAATCTTCTATTTTAGCTATTTTATTCTACTTTCTCCTTTATTCTATGGTCAAAACAAGGCTTTGTTTGATCCGAGTTGTGTGTGAATCAAGGAAAGCTATTCTCAAGTTTACATGCACTCAAAAGAACTTACAGAGCACTAAAGTCTTCTCCAAGTAGCATCCAAACTAGACAGGTTAGAATATAGCCATTGCCTAATCCTCTAAGCATCTATTCGAGCTAGTTTCTTCAACTTCTTCTTTTAATGTGTTGTCAAAACAAGACTTTGTTTGATTCGAGTTGCGGTTTCAATAAAAAGAAAGTTATTTCCCATGTTACAAGCACTAAAGAGCACTTACAGAGTACTAAATCCTTCTCCAACAAGCATTCAAAATAGAGAGTTTAGGATAGTCATTGTCTAATCATCTAATCATCTATTCGAGCTAGTTTCTTTTAGTTCATTGTCTATTGTGTAGTCAAACATGGCTTTGTTTTATTTAAGTTGTGTTGTCAATCAAAGAAAGCTTTTCTCTTAGTCTACAAACACTCAAGAGCACTTACCGAGCACTAAAGCCTTTTCAACAAGCATCAGAATTAGAAAGCATAGGATATGCATTGTCTAATCATCTAATCATATATTCGAGTAGGTTTCTTCTACTTGCCTGTCTATTGTGTAGTCAAAGCAGGTTTTTTTTTTGTTCTGAGTTGTGTTGTCAATTAAAGAGAGCTAATTCTCAAGTCAAGAAGCACTCAAGAGCATTTACAAAGCACTAAATCCTTTTCCAACAAGTATCCAAATCAGATAGTTTAGGATAGCCAATAATTTATCCGAGCTAGTTTCTTGTAATTCCATTTCTGTTGCTTTGTCAAATCAAGGCTTTGTTTACTTCGAGTTGTGTTGTCAATCAATGAAAGCTATTTTCCCAGTTTACAAGCTCTGAAGAGCACTTACAGAGCACTAAATCCTTCTCCAAGAAGCATCCAAATAACAGAGTTTAGGATAGTCATTGTCTAATCTTATAATAATCTATTTGAGCTTATTTTTCTACTTCGTCTTTTATTGTATGGTAAAAAAAAAGGCTTTGTTTGATCCGAGTTGTGTTGTCAATCAAAGAAAGTTATTCCACAAGTTTACAACCACTTTAGAGCACTTACAGAGCACTAAAGTCTTCTCCAACAAGCATTCAAACCGGAGAGTTTAGGATAGCCATTTTCTAATCACCTAATCATCTATTCGAGCTAGTTTCTTCTACTTTCTTGTGTATTGTGTAGTCAAAACAAGGCTTTTGTTTGATCCGAGTTATGCGTGAATCAAAGAAAGCTATTTCTCAAGTTTACAAGCACTCAAGAGAAGTTACAGAGCACTAAGTCTTCCCCAAGAAGCATCCAAACCAGACAATTTAGAATAGCCTTTGTCTAATCATCTAATCATCTGTTCGAGCTAGTTTCTTCTACTTCCTCATTTACTGTGCTGTCTGAACAAGACTTTGTTTGAATCGAGTTGTGTCATCAATCAAAGAAAGCTATTCCCCAAGTTTACAAGCAGTTAAAAGCACACTAAAGAGGACTAAAGCCTTCTCCAACAAGCATTCAAACTAGAGAGTTCAAGATAGCCATTTTCTAACCATCTAATCATCTATTCGAGCTAGTATCGCCTACTTTCTCATCTATTTTGTAGTCAAAATAAGGCTTTGTTTGATTCTAGTTGTGTTGTCAATCAAAGAAAGCTATTTCTCAAGTTTTACAAGCACTCAAGAGCAATTACAGAGCACTAAGTCTTCTCCAAGAAGCAGACAAAGCAGACAATTTAGAATAGCCATTATCTAATCACCTAATCATCTATTCGAGCTAGTTTCTTCTACTTCCTCGTTTACTGTGTTGTCAAAACAAGATCTTGTTTGAATCGAGTTGTTCCATCAATCAAAGAAAGCTATTCCAAAAGTTTACAAGCACTTTAGAGCACTTACAGAGCACTAAAGCCTTCTCCAACATGCATTCAAACTAGAGAGTTCAGGATAGCCATCATCTAATCATCTATTCGAGCTAGTTTCTTCTACTTCCTTGTCTATTGTGTAGTCAAACAAGGCTTTGTTTTATTCGAGTTGTGTTGTTAATCAAAGAAAGCTTTTCTCTAAGTTTACAAGCACTCAAGAGCACTTACCGAGCACTAAAGCCTTTTCAACAAGCATCAGAACTAGAAAGCATAGGATATGCATTGTCTAATCATCTAATCATTTATTCGAGCAATTTTCTTCTACTTGCCTGTCTATTGTGTAGTCAAAGCAAGTTTTTTTGGTTCTGAGTTGTGTTGTCAATTAAAGAAAGCTAATTCTCAAGTCAAGAAGCACTCAAGATCACTTACAAAGCACTAAATCGTTCTCCAACAAGCATCCAAACCAGATAGTTTAGGATAGCCATTGTCTAATCAATTAATAATTTATTCAAGCTAGTTTCTTGTACTTCCTTTTCTATTGCTTAGTCAAAATAAGGCTTTGTTTGATCCGAGTTGTGTAGTCAATCAAAAAACACTATTTAACAAGATTACAAGCACTTACAGAGCACTAAAGTCTTCTTCAACAAGCATTCAAATCAGAGAGTTTAGGATAGTCATTGTCTAATCATCTAATCATCTATTCGAGCTAGTTTCTTCTACTTCCTTGTCTAATATGCAGTCAAAACATGGGTTTGTTTGATCTGTGTTGTGTTGTCAATCAAAGAAAGCTGTTCTCCAAGTTTACCCGCACTCAAAAGCACTTACACGGCACCAAAGTCGTCTCCAACAAGCATCCAAACAAGAGAGTTTAGGATAACCATTGTTTAATCATCTAAACATCTATTCGAGCTATTTTCATCAACTTTCTTGTTTATTATGTAGTCAAAACAAGACTTTGCTTCATCTGAGTTGTGTTGAATCAAAGAAAGCAATTCCCCAAGTTTACCCGCACTCAAGAGCACTTAGAGAGCACGAAAATCTTCTCCAACAAGCATCCAAACAAGAGGGTTTAAGATAACCAACATCTATTCGAGCTAATTTCATCTACTTTTTTTGTCTATTGTGTAGTAAAAACAAGGCGTTGTTTGATCTGAGTTGTGTTGTCAATCAAAGAAAGCTATTCTCCAAGTATACAAGCACTCAAAAGCACTTACATAATACTAAAATCTTCTCCAAAAAGTATCCGAACCAGAGAGTTTAGGATAGCCATTGTCTAATCATCTAATCATCTATTGAAGCTAGTTTCTTATACTTCCTCGTCTATTATGTAGTCAAAACAAGGCTTTGTTCTATTGTGTAGTCAAAGCAAGTTTTTTCTGGTTCTGAGTTGTGTTGTCAATTAAAGAAAGCTAATTCTCAAGTCAATAAGCACTGAAGAGCACTAAAGTCTTCTGCAAGAAGTATCCAAACCAGAGTGTTTAGAAGAGTCATTGTCTAATCATCTAATCATCTATTCGAGCTTGTTTCTTCTACTTTCTTGTGTATTGTGTAGTCAAAACAAGGCTTTGTTTGATCCGAGTTGTGCGTGAATCAAAGAAAGCTATTTCTCAAGTTTACAAGCACTAAAGAGCAGTTACAGGGCACTAAGTTTTCTCCAAGAAGCATCCAAACCAGACAAATTAGAATAGCCATTGTCTAATCATCTAATCATCTATTCGAGCTTGTTTCTTCTACTTCCTCATTTACTTTGTTGTCAAAACAAGACTTTGTTTGAATCGAGTTGTGTCATCAATGAAAGAAAGCTATTCTCTAAGTTTACAAGCAATTAAGAGCACTTAAAGAGAACTAAAGCCTTCTTCAAAAAACATTCAAACTAGAGAGTTCAGGATAGCCATCATCTAATCATCTATTCGAGCTAGTTTCTTCTACTTCCTTGTCTATTGTGTAGTCAAACAAGGCTTTGTTTTATTCGAGTTATGTTGTCAATCAAAGAAAGAAATTCTCTGGGTCCGTTTGGCAAATCAATTAATAGCACTAGAACAGTGGTAAAAGTAGAACAGTTTTTAGAATAGTGTAATTTTGAGAGGGTTGTATTCTTGACTATTCTGAAGAGCAAAATTATCGTTTGGCAAGTGTTAATTGGAATAGTATAAATATTGATAATTATGATAATAATAATGATTATGATATAATATAATATAGTAATAATAACAATAATAAACTAAATATTATAATAAATTAACAACAATATCATTATTTTTCAGAATAAAAATAATAAAATTGACGATAATAATAATAAAATAATAATAATAATGAAATATTATAATCCTAATAAAAATAATAATAAATAACAAATAATTATAAATAATAATAATAATAATAATACTAATAATAAATAATAATAAATAAGAATAATAATAAAATAAATAATAATAATAATAATAAATAATAAATAATAATGAATAAATAATAATAATAATAATGATGATGAATTCTTATAATACTAATAAAATAATAACAATAATAATAATAATAAATAAGAATAATAATAAAATATATAATAATAATATAATAATAATTATCATAAATAATAATAAAATAATAATAATGATGAAATAATATAATACTAGTAATAAATAATAATAATAATAATTAATAATAAATAATAAATAATAATGAATAAAATAATAATAATATTGATGATGAAATATTATAATACTAATAAAATAATAATAATAATAATAATAATAATAATAATAATAAATAAGAATAATAATAAAATATAAATAATAATATAATAATTATTATCATAAATAATAATTAAATAATAATAATGATGAAATATTATAATACTAATAATAAATAAAAATAACAATTATAATAAGACAATTTAGAATAGCCATTGTCTAATCATCTAATCATCTATTCGAGCCAGTTTCTTTTACTTTCTCATTTGTTGTGTTGTCAAAACAAGACTTTGTTTGAATCGAGTTGTGTCATCAATCAAAGAAAGCTATTCCCCAAGTTTACAAGCAGTTAAGAGCACTTAAATATGACTAAAGCCTTCTCCAACAAGCATTCAAATTAGAGAGTTCAGGATAGCCATTGTCTAATAATCTAATCATCTATTCGAGCTAGTTTCTTCTACTTCCTCAACTATTATGTAGTCAAAATAAGGCTTTGTTTGATTGGAGTTGTGTTGTCAATCAAAGAAAGCTATTTTCTAAATTTACAAGCATTGAAGAGCACTTAAGTGCACTAAATCCATCTCCAACAAGTATCCAAACCAGATAAATTATTATAGTCAATTATCTAATCATCTAATAATCTATTCGAGCTAGTTTCTTCTACTTCATTGTCTATTGTTTAGTCAAAACAAGACTTTGTTTGATCCGAATTGTGTTGTCAATCAAAGAAAGCTATTCTCTAAGTTTACAAGCACTTAAGAGTACTTATCGAGCGCCCTATCAAAAACCTTTTCAACAAGCATCCGTACTGGAAAGCATATGATATGCATTATCTAATCATCTAATCATTTATTCTAGCAAGTTTCTTCTACTTGCATGTCTATTGTGTAGTCAAAGCAAGTTTTTTTTTTTTGTTCTGAGTTGTGTTGTTAATTAAAGAAAGCTAATTCTCAAGTCAACAAGCATTGGAGAGCACTTATAGAGCACTAAATCCTTCTCCAACAGGTATCCAAACCAGATAGTTTAGGATTGCCATTGTCTAATCATTTAATAATTTATTCGAGCTAGTTTTTTGTACTTTCTTTTCTATTGCTTAGTCAAAGCAAGGCTTTGTTAACTTCGAGTTGTGTTGTCAATCAAAAAAAGTTATTCCCCAAGTTTACAAGCTCTCAAGAGCACTTATGGAGCACTAAATCCTTCTCCAACAAGCATCCAAATAAGAGAGTTTATGATAGTCATTGTCTAATTATATAATCATCTATTTGAGCTAGTTTATTCTACTTTCTCCTTTATTGTATGGTCAAAACAAGGCTTTGTTTGTTCCAAGTCGTGTGTGAATCAAAGAAAGCTATTTCTCAAGTTTACAAGCACTCAAAAGAACTGACAGAGCACTAAAGTCTTCTCCAAGAAGCATCCAGACCAGACAGTTTAGAATAGCCATTGTCTAATCCTCTAAGCATCTATTCGAGCTAGTTTCTTCTACTTCCTCGTTTGCTGGTTATCAAAACAAGAGTTTGTTTTATCTGAGTTGTGGTTTCAATCAAAGAAAGCTATTTCCCAAGTTTACAAGCTCTGAAAAGCACTTACATAGCACTAAATCCTTCTCCAAGAAGCATCCAAACCATAGAGTCTAGGATAATCATTGTCTAATCATATAATAATCTATTTGAGCTAGTTTCTTCTACTTCCTCTTTTTATTGTATGGTCAAAAAAAGGCTTTGTTTGATCCAAGTTGTGTTGTCAATCAAAGAAAGTTATGCAACAAGTTTACAAGCACTTTAGAACACTTACAGAGCACTAAAGCCTTCTCCAACAAGCATCCAAACCAGAGAGTTTAGAATTGTCATTGTCTAATCATCTAATCATCTATTCGAGGTATTTTCTTCTACTTTCTTGTGTATTGTGTAGTCAAAATAAGGCTTTGTTTGATTCGAGTTGTGCGTGAATCAAAGAAAGCTATTTCTCAAGTTTACAAGCACTCAAGAGCAGTTACAGAGCACTAAGTCTTCTCCAAGAAGCATTTAAACTAGACAATTTAGAATAGTCGTTGTCTAATCATCTAATCATGTGTTCGAGTTAGTTTCTTCTACTTCCTCATTTACTGTGTTGTCAAAACAAGACTTTGTTTGACTCGAGTTGTGTCATCATTCAAAGAAAGCTATTCCCCAAGTTTACAAGCAGTTAAGAGCACTTAAAGAGGACTAAAGCCTTCTTCAACAAGCATTCAAACTAGAGAGTTCCGGATAGCCATTGTCTAATCATCTAATCATCTATTCAAGCTAGTTTCTTTTACTTCCTCGTCTATTATGTAGTCAAAATAAGATTTTGTTTGATTCGAGTTGTGTTGTCAATCAAAGAAGGCTATTTCCCAAGTTTATAAGCACTTAAGAGCACTTAAGTGCACTAAATCCTTCTCCAACAAGTATCCAAACTAGATAAATTATTATAGTCAATTGTCTAATCATCTAATATCTGTTCGAGCTAGTTTCTTCTACTTTCTTGTCTAATGTGTAGTCAAAACAAGGTTTTGTTTGATCCGTGTTGTGTTGTCAATCAAAGAAAGCTATTCTCCTAGTTTACCCGCACTCAAAAGCACTTATAGAGCACTAAAGTATTCTCCAACAAGCATCCAAACAAGAGAGTTTAGGATAACCATTGTTTGATCATCTAAACATCTATTCGAGCTATTTTCATCTACTTTCTTGTCTATTGTGTAGTCAAAACAAGACTTTGTTTGATATGAGTTGTGTTCTCAATCAAAGAAAGTTATTTTCCAAGTTTACAAGCACTTAAAAGCACTTACAGAGCACTAAAGTCTTCTCCAACAAGTATCCGAACCAGAGACTTTATGATAGCTATTGTCTAATCGTCTAATGATCTATTCGAGCTAGTTTCTTCTACTTGCTTGTCTATTGTGTCAAAGTAAGACCATTTTTTGTTCCGAGTTATGTTGTCAATCAAAGAAAGATATTTTTCAAGTTTGCAAGCACTCAATTGCACATACACAACACTAAAGTCTTCTCCAAGAAGCTTCCAAACCAGAGAGTTTAGAATAGTCATTGTCTCATCATATAATCATCTATTTTAGTTAGTTTCTTCTCTGTCCTCAATTATTGTATGGTCAAAACAAGGCTTTCTTTGATCCCAGTTTTGTTGTCAATCAAAGAATTTTAATGTGACTAAGCTTAAGGAGTAACTGTTAGTATAGTATCTTAGAGGACCAATCATTTTTTGGTATTCTTGTTTGGTTTTATGCATTGGATGATTTATGTCATTTTGTTCCTTGAGTTTGGATATTTCACGGATCATTTGAGTTGATGACTCGAATTGTGAAACTCTGTGATTGGTTATCAAAATTCTAAATTATCCCTAGTCTGATATCATTAGCATGGAATACTGAATGATTATATATATATATATATATATATATATATATATATATATATATATATATATATATATATATATATACTAGTACGTGGATTAATGTGTGATCATGTTTCACGGATCATTGATACGAGGTATCTATTTAATCACATAAATATACATGTACGAGATACGTGATATTGGACATGACCCACCTTGACTTGCTGTAGAGATTGTGTTTGTGTCATCAGCAAAGTCATAAATTAGTATTGATTCTATTATCTGAGATATCATAATTCTAGATAATTAATGTATATTTTGTGCGATTATCGAATAATGCTTTTAATCGAGGGCTATAAAGATAATTTCCAAATATACGTGAATTATGCTAGAAGTTATGAATAGTCAATAGGATATATTTGTCTGTCTCATTTCATATGAGATTAGTGATATCTCTGGGCCCCTTGATGCGGTGATAATTGTTATGCATGCATTTGTGATCATGGGATGATACAAATAATAATTATGCACTGAGGATCAAGAAAATGATTAATGGTCAATGATGACACATTCCTACGCTTTACATTAATCAATGAATATTACGTGACAAAAGAATTAATACGAAAGAACAAAGGATCACGATTTTGTCTGTGTTTGATCGGGTGATCATAATGCATTGCTAGATGTCAATTATGATTAATAAATTAATGTTTATTAATTTATTACTGATCATGACATAGATCATACTGAGTCACTCTATTTGACAAGTTGAAGTATTGAACAATTAATTAATTATGTGGGACATGATTAATTAAATTTGAATTGGATCAATATGGACGAGGCCTAAATATGAATGAGATACGATTGGACGCAGAGTGAGTCTAAGCTTACGAGAGAATTTTATTTTATGAAAAGATAAGTAAATGACAAATAATAACTCTTGAACAATAACTATCCACTTACTCACTTTCTCTTTATAATTAAAAATATTAATTTGGATGAATGAAACTAATAAAAACGCTTGACAGTTTTTTATGCGCAAATTGATCGTGACACTTTATCTCTCATGAATAAAAGACTCTAAGTTCTTTTGTTTTGGTTGACTCTCCCTGACGTGAGTTTGATAAGAGAAGAAAAACCAAAATAAAATAAATTTAATTCAAAAGTCTTTTTAATCTTTCTCATGTGTATGTGTTGAGATCAAAGAGATTAAAAAAAATTGTTCTATAGAAAATCTAATATTGTACAACTTGTACTCAACTATTGAAGTTAGGTATTAATATCTATCAATTAACTTTATATAACATGTGTGTTTCGTTAACGAGTCGAGCTTGACAGAATTCAAGATCGACTCGTTAACTTAGCGAGCTGACCAGTTCATATTATTAACAGGTCGAGCTGATGACGAACGAGTTTATAACGAATTTTTGACGAGTCAAACACGAGCAACCACGAATTACAAATGTTTATTACACTCCTACACACGTGGGTATGACTCATTCAATATAAGAGAGCGGAGGCATGATGGATAACAAAACTAGGAACATTATATATTTTTATTTTATTATAGAACAAAATTATTGTAATTTGTAAAGCATTTATTTTGTAATTTTTTTGTCATTAAATATTTTGTCAAAATTATCGCAAATTATTCAAATTTCAAGATCCCAAAAATTACAAAATGATTACTTTACAAATTACATAAACTTACTATTTATTATATTATACTTTATAGGACACATGCAAGGGCAGAGTCGTCATTTGACTGAGCTCCATTCCCTATAATAGACGTACCAAAGCCTCCAACAGCCAAAGTAACAGTAACCAATTAACTCTCAAGTACTCCAGTCTCAGCCTATTCTGTAGAGAGAGAGAGAGAGTAAGTGGGTTTGGACAGAGAAGAGAGAGAAAAGCTTACATCAAATCAATCAACCATGGATCCCGCCGGAGATGCATTCAAGTGGGATCAACGAGCCGCCGCTTCCGCCGGTGCCACGTCAGCATCACCACCTCCTCCTATAGTTTCCCTCTCTCTGCCGTCACCTATCATGCAGTATGACCGGCCTCGAGACCTCGACAAGCTTGTAGAAGGATTCGGTGTCCGGTATGCCACCATTGCTCGGATAGGTGAACTCGGCTTCACTTCTAGCACTTTGATAGGTAAAATTCTCAAGTTTATATTACATGATCTTTCCTTTTAAGTTTAATTTGTACTTCTTCAACTCTCTTTCAGCAAATATATAAAAAAAAATGATTTTCTTTCGAGTATAAGAAGGCACTTGGATAGGTCCATTTTTCTCTTTCTTTTTTCTTTAATTGTTACGGCAATTAAAATAGATTTTCACTTGCACCACCTAGCAGTCAGTACTTGACGCATTACGCATATAATCAATTTCCTTTGGAGATATGTTGTGCATATATTATTTTTTTCTGAGCAATATTATTAGGGTGTTATTATGATTTATGAAATGCTATCGTATATTCTAGCAGTAGGTAAAGTGGAAATGCAAATTATCAAGTTCCATACTTTTTGCCTCAAATCAAGCTGTACCTCTAACTAGTATGTGGAAACAAAATTTTGTCATTTGTGGAGCAGAATAAGATAAATTACAGAAAAACCATGCAATAGCCATGGAAAAACATCACTTGAGGGTTAGAGGAGGTAGAAGGTACTACTAGATGGTAATATGACAGTGCTTGTGATCAAGTTAACTGTACTTATACTGTTGCCAACTGGTCATATCTTTGCTCCTATATAGACTATAGTCATTATTTTATCTTATAACCAGAATCAACCAAATAGCCTGATGGTATCTTCTCTTCTATTTATTTTTTTGTTGGTGTGTGCTGATGATATGTAGGGATGACGGATGGCGAGTTGGATGAGATGATGGCAACATTGGCTCATGTGTTTAGATGGGATCTAATGTTGGGAGAGAGGTGATCAGCCAACCACAAAATATTCTAAAGTTCTGTAAACAATTGTCATATTTTAGCTGAATATCATTAAATCTTAATTTTTCTTCAAAGATACGGGCTGAAAGCAGCAATACGAGCCGAGTGGGGCCGGTTGGAGAGCTTACGGATAATGCGACTTCACCAACACCATCAGTTGCTCGGAGGTGAGCAGTTTCAGCAACTAGGTTTCCTGCAACACCATGGAAGTGTTAATGCTGATGCTCTCTCTCAAGAAGGTATGGTTTTGATTAATTTCATTTCTTTACTTTGCTTCTGTTTTCCCTGTTCGTTCCTGGCAGGGGTTGGTGGGGACATGCAGAGAGAGAGAGAGAGTCTTTGTTACCAATTGCATAAATTTGCAAAGAACTTTCAGGATTGAGACCTAGCTAATTAAACTCTATCTTAACACAGAAATAGACCTCTGAATCTGAAAATTACGACTGCACAAAGTTGTCAAAGCATGTGATGTCTCTTTCTGTTTTTCTCTCTCCAAAGACTACAACTATGCTACTTGTCATTTTGTGCATTCTTATCCCTTTCTTGTTATTTATATTTATATTTTTTGTTCAAATCGTTAAGTGTAGTCATTTTACCGAGAAAGTTTTCTGTTATGACTTGAGAGTTGTGACAGTCGTCGACGAATCAAAAGTGTTTTCTTTTCTTTTTTCATTGGGTCAAAGAAAGCTGTTACTGTTATAGACAAATTTAGTTCGTCTATCAGTGTAAAATTCAAAGAACTAAACCAGGAAAGCCGTTAATGATTAACCAATGACAGCAAAGCTTGTTTGGCATGCAGCTATCTGTATGATTATAGTAACAATATAACTTCCACTAGTAAGATAAAAGAAGTAAATATATAACACAGTGACAAATTAAGTGCGCAATCTCTATGTGTTAGGAACATTTAAGTTATAAATTAAACAAGACTATTGAAACAGTCATAATCCCTGTAAATGTCATTAGTGATATCAGAGGAACAAGCACAAGAGGCAGCTGGCAGTGGCGGTGAGACGAGGAGCAGGAAAGAGTTGCTTTGTGCTCATTCCAACTCCAAAGGTAACATCAAGAAGAGAAGTAATTCCCGAAACAAGAAACACAAAAATAACCTAGAAGATGTTGATCAGCACGACGAAGGAGATGTGGAGGATAGGGGAGGTAGGGGGTGGGAGTCGTCAGAGACCGAGAGAGACGGGCCCTGTGAACGGCAGAGGGAGCACCCCTTCATAGTGACCGAGCCAGGTGAGGTTGCGCGAGCAAAGAAAAATGGACTCGACTATTTGTTCCACCTGTACGAGCAGTGCCGCCTCTTCCTTGTTCAAGTGCAGGCTCTCGCTCGGCAGCACGGCCACAAGTGCCCGACCAAGGTGTGTACATATCTAATATTTTATATATTTGTTCATATAATTAACCTAATATTTGTAGAAAACATATAAACTTTCATTTCATATAATTTAAGTTAGTACGTATATCATTAGTAAAAATAAGTTAAGATGTTTAGAATTTTATACTCTTGCATTTATTTGCTTGTTCTATACCAAATGATTTTCTAGCAAAACATGATAATTTTTTAGAACTGGAAAGCTTTTCAGAAAGAAATTATGGATACATACAATAGTGAAGAATAAGAACACTTGTAAGAATAAGAAAACTTGTAAATCTTATTATATGCAAATCACCAAACTGATCACAAGTACATTTACTAGCTCCAGAACGGTGTTGTAATCTTGTATATTTGATAAAAAAAAAAAAACTTATTTGTTATGCAAAAAAGGAATGTTACAAGCAATGTCATCATAAACTGGACGATCTCCAAAGTAAAGTTTTGGTCCGCGGTTGAAAATTGGTATAAAATAATCATATTTTATATATTCAATAATGTAATAAAACTGAATATAGATATAACTTTTCCCATTCAAACAAAACGAAAATACTAACTTTATTAAAAAAAAAGATTGAATGTTTCTTTAAGTGGCGTGAATACAACTAAAAATAATTAAGAATTATGAAGGAGCTATTCGTACGTAGTAAGAATAAATCAAGTCCTTACAAGATAATTTTGAAAAAACATACATAAGTTAGAATATAATTTAAAAAGAAGAAATATAGATATAAGAGCATGGCTAAAATAATATGCATAGTACATTCCATTTTATACTATGCATATAGATATAGGTCAATAAATTGAGATTTAAGTTGCTTAATAAATTCTTCATATTAAAATATTATAGGAAATCAAATTTCGTGATTTTTAGAGCTTTTTTGTTATTTTTTAAATATTTTTTAATAACAGTCCAGATTTAATACTACAAAAGTGTCATTTCTGTGCTGTTTTTAAAAAATATTTAAAAAATAGCAAGAAAGTTCTAAAAATTATAAAATTTTATTTCCTATAAAATTTTGATATGAAAAATTTATTGAGCAACTTAAATATCAATTTAATGGCCAAATTAAATATAAATGATCGCATAGTACGAAATGAAATGTACTATGCATATTATTTTAGTCATGCTCTAAATATAAATAAATATACGTACCAAACGTACTATATTTTCTATAATATTGAAAATATTTGAGGTGATAGTGTAAATTATGTCAAACAAGACAAAATTCTGCGATGCAATTTTTTACTTCACATTCACATGCACAGGTGTCCCATCTAGTTGCCTACAAGACTGACTCTACTGCCCTCATTTGAAGTACGAAAAGACTGTTACTCTCTCCCATTTTTAATGCGCACTAATTAAAAAGTGTATAAAAACAAAACGGTTTACAAAGCGAAATTGTTTTCAAAACTGGGTCAGGGGTTCCTTTAAAAACCAGCAACATTAACCTGGTTATCAGGTTAACATGCACGGATCTGAAGCCTAGGCTATAGGTGGCGCACGCACTACGATAATGTGAAGTAACATCACAAAAACTGACTTTCTGTCCTTTTGTTTTTCTTTTCTTTTTTCCTTTTTTTCTTTTTTTTCTTGAGAATATTGCTTATCATAAAGATATGACGCCGATGTTTTGAAAAGAACGAAAATGAATGGTCCATGTACGATAAGGAAACTAGTGAACTGATGTTGATGTGGGACCAAACTCTTCAGTAGATTAGATTAAAGTTAATTTGTTCATATCTGCAGAAATTATACCAATTCTCTGAAGATCATAAAAAACTGTTGTATCATCTTGACATTTTTAGAATTTACTGAGACCGTGGATGATCTGATGAAGGACATTGTTAAGAAGTATATCTCTTTTTTTTCAACTTATCAGGTTACCAATCAAGTTTTCCGTTACGCGAAAAAGGCCGGTGCGAGCCACATCAATAAGCCGAAGATGCGGCACTATGTGCATTGCTATGCACTGCATTGTCTCGATGAAGAGACATCTAATGCATTACGGAAGGCCTTCAAGGAGAGGCAAGAAAATGTTGGGGCATGGAGGCAAGCATGCTATGAGCCACTAGTTAACATCTCAGCTCGACACGGTTGGGACATCGATGCGGTTTTCAATTCACACCCTCGGCTCTCGATTTGGTACGTTCCGACCAAGCTTCGCCAATTGTGTCATATTGCAAGTAGTAATGCATCTTCAGGTAATGTGGCTACTGCTGCAGCTAGTACGGTCGGTGCAATGTTGGGTTCAGGCTCTAGTGATCCACTTCAGCCACCATCACCTATTTTCTAGTTTGTTATGTTGGATGAAATATCTCAATTAGGTTATTAATTAGTTTTTATGATCTGAAAAACTTTTGGCTAGATTTGTACTGAACGATTGATATATCTTGTTGCTTACTTTAGGAATCCAAAATACAACCTTAACCTTGCGCATTTTTTTTTTTTTTTTTGCATTTATTAAGTATCCTTGGAGATGATATGAGGAGCAACTTAACCACCAAAATTGATTTCATCAAAGGAAAGAAAATCTTATAATTGGCAAAGAATATAATTAGAGCATCTTCATTTCTGAAATTCTTAAAGTTTCTAAGTAATTGTCATATTAGTTTTTAAATATTTAATCTTTCTTTACTTTTTCAAATCCAGTATTTCTGAAATTAAAAATTAGAATTTCTTAATTGTCACATCAGTAAATACTACCTGTGTTGTGAAAGACTGATTAATTTTAATCAATGATTAAGTCACGTCAGAATTTATAAATTCTAAAGAAAAATTGTTAAATAAGAAACTCTAGAGATAAATTATTAAATAAGAAACTCATATTTCTGAAACTAATTTAAAAATTATCACATCAAATTGAAAATTCCAAAAATTTTAGAGATAAAAGTCCTCATATATATTTATAGCTCAGCGCCCAAGCCCATCCAATTTCTAACTTGAAGTATTCAAGCCCACCTCTACTGTTTCAGGCCTTGATTGCACAGATTATTGAACTATGAATTTTCCTTTCTGGAAAAAAAAGATTGAAATTAATCGGGGCAATATTTGCATCTTACTTGATATACAAATGTTTATAGTTTTCAAAGAAATTCATAATTCAATAAGGCTTATTGTTTCCACATTTGCATCGATTCTTTTTACTCTTTTTTTAAAGTTAAATGACGAAAGTGCACACATTTCATCCATCAGAAACCATTACCAATCGACATGACGAGCTTGAAAACTAAAGAAAGCATTATCTACTAACAAGCTGATACCATTTCAACTAGGGAATCGTATCTGCTGCTCTTATTGAGCAAGAGCAGGACTTTGCTCTTCTGATATGAACCGTTCAAATTTCAGATCTAAAACTTATAAAATATACAGCCTCCTGATTTTCATCTATGAGCGGTCCGATCAAAATTGGGCGATCAAGATCGAAAAGAGCAGGATCCTGCTCTTGTTCAATAAGAGCGGCAGATACAGATCCTTCAATTGGTATATTCCCAACCTCCTAATCCCAACTTAGCTTAACAATTGATATCTTCAGTACAAATCCACAACTTAACTACTATCAATTTTACCAGTTCTTTTATTTAAATTTTTATTAAATCCATTAAATATTCATTTCATTTAACTTTTTATTAAATTTATTGTTTGTCTCTTAGCACCAACTTTACTAGCAACGAGTAGACCTGACAACGGTAGAACGTTTTTCTTTTTTCCGTTTCGTTTCGTTGTTGCTGAAACGGAAACGGAACAGATATTTTTTACGTTTGGGCCGGCAAAACGAAAAGGAAAATGGGTCGGGATTTACGTGGGTAAACGAAACGGAAACGTCAAAGCCCATTTACGTTTACATTTTTACGTTTTTACGTATAACATTGCACCCTGCTCGAATATGTTAGATTGCAGAGGTTCTCTAGCGAATATAACGAGAAGGGTTAGGGTTAAAAGGGAACAATCCCTATGATTACGCTGCCCCATTTCTCCTTCTTCTCTCGCACGCCTCATCTTTATCTCTGTCTCTCTCTTTCACACTGCCCATGGCAATGGCTTGTCCTGCCTCGTCGACCCAAGAGTGACGATGGCAAGCTAGATCTATACCCCTTAAGACTCATAGCCATCATTGATTCACCGTTTCCTCTGGAAACCCTTGCTATATTATCTCGATTCTGCCTTGTGACTTGTGAGGTTGTCGATTCCTGTTCAACGATCCCTAACCGAGTTTCCAGACCTGCAGTGTACTATTGCCTTAGTCCTATGGCCGATTGCTTAAAAGGTATCGAGATAGCTAGGTTTCTGAGAGGCACGATGATGGGATCGTTGTCTTGGATCTCGTCACCTCAGTTCCAGCAGCAGGGAACACAAAGCAATCATGATTCTAATAGAATCGTTGCTTATATGCATGGAATTAGAAAGGGGAAAGATCAGAAAGAAAGAAAAAAGAGATTAAGAAAAAAGAGATTGAGACAGAGCCAAAAGAAAGAAGAGAAGAGAGATAGAGGAAAGGGGGCAGATCTTTGAGATCGAAGGAGATCGAAGGAGATTTAAGGTACCTATTAGTTATCTCTTCTTTCTTTGTTTAATTTGTTTTACTGTTATTTTTCCTTTTCTGGTCTTTTATTTAGGTCTTTTGTTCTTTGAAGTTTGCAGATCGTTTCCTTTTGTCTTGTTTCCTGTCGGCCTCTCTGTGAAATGGCTGATCCAGTGAGACTTGAAGGGGATGGATCTGAACCTGATCTTTCGGATGATGAGTATGTATATCTAACCTTTTATTTTGCTTGTACTTGTTAGAAATTGGCACTTTCATGTGTTGACTGCTTGAATGCTTGAATTGTTATGCTCTGATTGTCACTTGAAATTGCTAGCTAGAATTAGAAATTGGCACTGATATGTCTTATTTTGATTGCTTGTTACTTGATTGCTAGCATCAGCTCGGAATTGTTTGTTATGCTAGCTTGAAATTGCTTTTTATGCTCTGATCGTCACTTGAAAATGCTAGTTGCTATGAAATTGTTTGAAATTGGCTAGAATTGTTTTGCTAGCTAGAAATTACTTGAAATTAGCTAGAATTGTTTTGCTAGTTGGTGTTGAAATTGTTTGGAATTGGCATTGGCATGTCTTATTTTGCTAGCTAGAATTGAAATTGTTTGAAATTGGCACTGGCATGTCTTATTTTGCTAGCTTGTTACTTGATTGCTAGCTAGAATTGTTATGCTAGCTTTACATTACTTGAAATTGCTAGCTTGAATTGAAATTGTTTGAAATTACTTGAAATTGCTAGAATTGAAATTGCTAGTTAGAATTGAAATTACTTGAAATTGCTTGTTGTAGCATGGGCTTAGATCCAATGTATACCCCTGATGAAATTCAAAAGATCCAAGCTGATGCTCAAGACCCTGGTGCAGCAGCAGCTGCACCTGAAGGTCAAGATCCTGAAACAAAAAAAAGAGAAAAAAGAGAGTGAGGTCATGACCTCTCTCATGTGGAAGCATTATACAAAAGGAAAAAAGAAAAGTCAATGGCTATTATGATGCCACATGTCTGTATTGTGGAAAGGTTTATCAAATGAGGAAAAGAAGAGGTACTGGCTCTTTGAAAAATCACACTTTCAAGACTTGTAAGAAAATCCCTAACTCAAAAAAATACAAGCCTGATGTGTTGCAAAGAATGTTGGAGGCTGGCACTGCTGCAGGTACACTTGAATACCTTATGTCTCTCTTTCTCATGTCTATTCATTGTTTTTTCTAACTTAAGACTTTCTCAACATGCTTTTCAGCACCAAAGCTTGCTGTTTGGCAGTTTGATCAAATGAGATCCAAAAAAGGCTTAGCTAGAATGGTAATTGCCCATGATTACCCTTTTAACTGTGCAAACCATTACTTTTTGAGGGAATTTTTAAGGGAATTGCAACCAGAATTTAAAATGATAACAAGGAACACTCTAAGGCAAGATTGTCTGAACATTTATACTGAGGAGAAGCTTATGTTGTATGAGCAATTGGCAACCTTAGATTGTAAATTTAGTTTCACTAGTGACTTATGGTCCAACAAGGATAGATATAGGGGGTTTATGGCTCTCGCATGCCATTACATTGATGACACTTGGCACTTAAGAAAGAGAGTGATTGCATTTTGCTCTTTGGAAAGTCCTCATACTGGTGTTACCATTGCTGAGGCTATTTTTGAGAGATTTGTGTTGTGGAATATGGACACAAAGGCCTTTTGTCTAGTACTTGATAGTAGTAGTGCCAATGATGCTTGCATCAAGGCTATGTTTAATACCACACCAATCAAAGAGGCATTTCCTGTTGAGGAGAGAATTTTTCACTAAAGATGTGGCTGCCACATCTTAAACCTTATAGTCCAAGATGGACTTGCTGCATTGGGTGATGAGATAACTTGCATTCGCGATACGATGAAGTACATTCATCATTCACAGGCAAGAATGGAAAGATTTCAACTGACAGTAGCTCAAGTTATTTAAATTGAGTAGTTTTCTATTGCCTACATACTTGTATAAGTTTAATTACTTATTTTCTCTTTCTCTTTGCAATTTCAGGCTAAGGCTCGGTATAAAAAACCTGCATGGGATGTGCAGACTAGATGGAACTCAACTTACATTATGTTGAAGTTGGCTTTTGAGTTGAAAGATGCCATTCTCAGGTTTGGTACTCTTTTTGTTTCTCTTTCTCTTTCTCTTTCTCTCTTTCATGTTTCCTACTCTTTTTGTTTTATTGTTTAAACTCAAAACTTACATCACATGTATTCTTTCAGGTTTGCTACTCTTAACAAGAGTTTCACTCTTGACCCATCTGCACTTGATTGGAATAAAATGAAGGAACTACTTGGGTGCCTAAAGATATTCTATAGTGCCACACTCAAGTTGAGTGGAACCAAGTATCAAACCATCAACCTTTTCTTTCCTGAGTTCTGTGAGATTTATTTGAGTATTAAGAAAATGGGCACAAGTTCACATCCTTTCATAGTTCAGATGGGTAAGGTTATGTTTGAGAAGTGGGACAAATATTGGACAATTGGTAACATGCTGTTAGCTATTGCATGTGTGCTTGATCCTAGATCAAAGCTGCATGTTGTTGAATACTATATGAAGCAGATGTACCCTGCTACCTATGTTACATTTATGGACAACTTGAATAAATGCATGATTGCAATGTTCAAGGAGTATGTTGAAGCATACTCTAAGTCTGTAGATAGCCAAGCAACTAGCTCATCACAACAAATGAAGTACATCATGTCTTTCATGTTTTAATTTCTTATTTATTTTCTGATGCAAGTTAACTAATATTTAAATTGTTTTTTTTTATGTAGGCAAATTGTTGTGCCTGAAGTGGAAACTGATACAAGAGCTGGACTGAGGGATTTTATCAAGGATAAAAGGGTCTGTGAACCCCAAAAATCAGAGTTGGAGGAGTATCTTTCAGATGCATTAGATGAATCAGAGTTGGATGCTGAATTTGACATATTATCTTGGTGGAGGTTAAAGGCAGCCAAGTACCATGTTCTTGCTAGGCTTACAAGGGATATATTGGCAGTCCCAATCTCTACTGTGGCATCTGAGTCCACCTTTAGTATTGGTGGTAGAATTCTCAGCCCAGTGAGGAGCTCCTTGAATGATGAAAGTGTGGAGGCTCTTATATGTGCTCAAGATTGGCTCAAAGCCTCAGTTACCGGTACTTTCTCTAACCTTATCCTTCTATTGTTTAATTATCTATACTTTCATCATTTCTGACAATTATTTATTGTTGTGTTATATTCAGAAAATGGTGGGGACTTTGGTGAAGTTCTTTGGTCCACTGATGATGATGTACCGAATGCCGGTGTTGGTACCAGTGGAGTGGAGCATGACAAGTTACTTGAAGGGTTGAGGACCTGTCAGTAAGTTGTTAGTCCCATTTTGGAATCTTTTGTGCTTGGCAGTTTGCACTATGTGTTGTGCTTGGCAGTTTGGTTAGTTGATGTTATGTAGTTGTTTAAGTTGTGTTGTATGCTTGAAGCCTGGAGTTTATTAACTCTTTGGCTCCTTGAATCTTAACCTGTAACCTTCAGTGATGATCAATGTGTTTCATTAAATAATTTGCCATTGGCTGAGATTGGTACTACTCTGAGAAGATATGTTAAGATCTGGGTTGAGTTCAAAGAGTTAATGTGATCTAGGTTTCAAACTACTTATTTACTTGTTTAATTAGTGTTGTATCTTGTATTATGGATGTTAGGATGCATCTTGTATGGATGTCAGGATGTATTTGTATGTTTCACTACGTTTCAAATTATGTTTCAATTTTATGTTCAACTTGCTGGCAATTTTGTGATGTCTGGAGTGTTATAAACAAAAAAAATTGATGTTGTTGCTATGTTATAAACGGAAAAAAAATTAACGTTTGTAACGTTTAACTCAAACGAAACATTACACGGAACATAAATTTTTTACGTATATTAAATGAAACGTTAAACGTAACAAACAAAATTTCCGCCCCTTAAACGAAACAGTAAACGTAAGAGCTCTCTTCCGTGAACGTTTTGAATGTTTGACAGGTCTAGCCAACGAGACATGTTAGTACGTTACATATTCCGGCTCACTTGTGTTAAATGATACATAATTGGGCCCTTTAGTTTAAGCCCATTTTGCAAATAGAAAGAAAAAAAAACCAAGAAAGAGCGCAACTTGCTCGCCTCAATTTATTTGATTCTCCGAGATATAAACGATCTGTTAGATCCATGTCGGCTGATGCGGAGGTGGCGACGGAGGTGACGGCCGATGAGGCAGCGGCAGAGGAGATAGAGTACGTGAGCTATGGAGGTGAGCAGCATCTCCCTCTTGTTATGAAATTGGTGGATGAAGAGCTGAGCGAGCCCTATTCCATCTTCACCTATCGCTATTTCGTCTATATCTGGCCAAATCTTACTTTCCTAGTATGTGCTTCCATACCTATCTTTCTTTCTGATTGTGGTTCGAGGGTAATTCCTTAATTGATGTGATGCAGGTAGAGGATTCGGTTTATACTGAATTGTCTGGTATTTTGATATGATCTGAAAGGATGATTTGTATTTGATGTCTGTAGTTGTAATGTGATGTGTTATTTGGTGGGCAGATGCCCTTTATGTGTGCAATTTGATTCTTTTCTGGTCAATTTCTCAGCATCTTAGGATTTACAGAGCTGCATGGCCATTTGGTTTTCAAACTTTGTATAGGCATTTCATAAAGGGAAGTGTGTGGGGACAGTGGTGTGCAAGATGGGGGAGCATAGGAGCACCTTCAGAGGTTATATTGCCATGCTTGTTGTTATTAAACCTTATCGTGGAAAAGGAATAGGTAATTTTATTCTCCTCTTTGTAGACATGGCTGCATTAGGTTTTTACTTTGTAATGACTAACTGTGAGTTCTTTTTGTCTTTTTTACTAATGTGGCAGCAACTGAGCTCGTCACTAGAGCCATTCGGGTGATGATGGAATCTGGCTGTGATGAGG
Organism: Eleocharis quinqueflora; assembly: GCA_964058865.1. Taxonomy (NCBI): domain Eukaryota; kingdom Viridiplantae; phylum Streptophyta; class Magnoliopsida; order Poales; family Cyperaceae; genus Eleocharis; species Eleocharis quinqueflora. The sequence goes on along the minus strand of CAXKVX010000076.1, from coordinate 46,102 downwards.
TAATTTCTATCTTTAAATCGTTTAACGTAATGGTATTGGCACTAATGAGGTAATCTCTTTCTTGTATTTTAGGGAACTTTAATGTTCCCTGTACTGAATCTGAATATATTACATAGAACAACCCCGGAATACTTTAAGGAAATGATCCTCCATTCCCATTTCTCAGAAGAAGATGCTCATATCTTCTTTTTCTCCCCAATCATTTATGTACAAGTGAGCTGTAAAATATTGGGGTGATTGGGTATTTGACATATTACCACATTTAATTCTTCATCCTTCAGGTTACACTGGAAGCAGAGGTGACAAATAAAGGAGCATTAGCATTATATGGTCGGCTTGGTTTCATCAGGTCAAAAAGATTGTACCGATACTACTTGAACGGTGTGGATGCATTTCGCCTGAAGCTTCTTTTCCCTCGACCTGATCCCAGTACTGATACTTTTCCAAGCACAGAAGAAATATCATATAACCAAGTTGCAGAAACCTCGCAAAGACAGTTTCCAAGTTACTATGGTTAGTTTGTGAAATTACTGTGTTTTGTATTATTCGGGATTGTATTGCCGATCTGGGAATTTATAATGTCTTGGTTCTTTGACTTAATTAATTTATTGAACAGTGGTATTTCTGCAAGCTTCTTCAAGAAAAATAGCAATTTGGACTACAGATAAGTATTATATGAAGTACCATAATTCTTCTGGTAATAAAGACAATTCAAAGCTTAAGACAGAAACTGAATTCGTAGGATTTGGTGAAAAGCACATCCTCATGTAGTCACACTCTTTCATTATGTTCCATGGAGTAGGTAATAACATACATCACGGATTGATTGTGATGAGATTTTGCAACTCATTTCAGGTTGAGGATTTGTGCTGATTCTGAGTCCCATCTCATTTGTAGGGCCATCACTTTGATGCAGGACTCAAAATTGTAATGAGTTAAAGAATTCATTTGATGTTGAGGCCGTCAATTTTGTGTGTTATATTTATGCGACAAAAACTGACTGTTGTTAGTGTGATTGTTTGATAAAAAAATAAAGAAAATAGATATATTTTCTTGCACCCTTGGATATTTTTAATTCCTTTCCACCTTTCGAATTAAAGAAGACAGTTAATAGGTAATATTAATAGAGAGCTTTTTCGTCATAATAAAACTTGTCAATTTATTTCCCTCCGGTGACATTGTTATTATTTTTCAATCCACATGCAAAAAAAAAGAAAAAAGAAAAGATAGCAATGTTCTTTTTTCCTTTTATTTTATAGTCAAACAGTCGGTACTTGAATCAGAAAGCGTTTTTCCATTTCAGGTGCATGGCAAGTTGTCTGTTTGTCTCATTTTCTTTTGCTAAACTCAACTAAACTAGTTATGTCCAAATTCATTCACCATTGGTTTTCTCCGCACAAATACGTACTCTGGTTTACAGCTCTTGGACCCCAAAGAACTCTCCTGTTTGACCCTTTATATGTGAAAATAAATAGCTGTCGCTTTCTTCATGCATGCTTTTATGCTTTCCAACGTTAGATATCACGGGGAGGAGAAAAAGAACTGAACAGTCGAACAGTCAATTAATTATCTAATTCAGTTTCTTTTAATTAGCTTTGAAATGGAATTCATTTCTGGTTTCTCTTCAGAGTCAAATCAGTTGATTTCTTCAAACAGTCTAAATAAAACCCAATCAAAGTATCCTGCATGCAAATTTACTTATGCAGATCATCTGCAATGAATCATTCACCAATAGGAGAAAGAACGGGCAATAATAACAAAAAAAATACTAAAAAAGCACCAACCTAAAACAAAAAAGTATAGCTACAAGGTAGGTGCACAAAACAGCCACATCCAATGTACAATTGCAAAATTTTATTATAAAGACCACATTTGTGCTGTAAACTGCTAACACCACACAAAATCACCTCTATGACTGAGTGGGACTGACAAAGGAGTAGCAAGATGAAATGGTTACAGCTTGCAAATCAACCAGGACAAATTGGCTGTCGCCATGAACAGTGGTGGAGCCATGCCTGAGCAAGCTCAGGCAAGTGTCCAGGCTTGATTTAAAAAAAACGCAAATTTTAGTGTATTTTTAGTTATTTTTGTAGTGAAAAATGAATTTTTAATGATATTTTAATGGGTTTGTGCATGAGCTTGATCTCAATCTCAGTGTCCGGGCTTAATTGTGCTCAGGCTTAAAAAGTCTCTGGATCCGCCCCTGGCCATGAATAGTCCAGGCTTCCGTCCAGGTCATACACTTGGATGATGGGTTGAATAAGAAACTGGTAATGGTGGTACTGCCAAAAATCAGCAGCTGGTGCATAAGTCACACTCCTGCAATAAACTTGTTGCTCTGGGTGATGCTGATCATGGTAGTAACCTGCTGAATTGACCTCTTCTGCTGGCAGTGTTTGGTAGTCCCTATTGCCGTGGTGGTTTCCCAAGGGGATGGTCTTTTGGCCCTCTATAACAACACTACAATTAAAAGCTGAAAAAAGAGGTCCATAAAATGTGTTCTTGTTTATACTAGGAGAATTTATTCAAGGACACTGCAAACTATGTGAGTGCCTCTAAGCCAGCAAGGGACTGCTATTGTAGTGCAAATGCTGGTATAGATCTTTAAGAGAAGAGCATAGCTCGCTGGGTCTATGCCAGGTGCACACTTTACAAGGTTAGCAGGAGGCGTACAGCCAGAGGGGAAGCCACGTATGCTAATTGTGGTTCCAGGACCTCACTCAATTTGAGAAAAAATATTTAAATCATGTATAGCTAATGATATTTTGAACCAATATGTGAATATTTTTAATGAGGGATCCCATTGAAAAATTGCAGGGACTCCATTGAAACTTTAATTTGTTAATATTCCACTTCAGGACCTTATTTGAACTATTATTTTGAAATTTTAGGTGATGAATTATTATTAGAAAAATTTATGGCACTCTACTGAGTTAAAATCCTGGCTACGTCACTGCGTTTCTGCGTATGCCGAATTGGCTCTATAAATAGAAGGGGCGCAGTGTAATGGACCAATCAAATAATGTCATGTACTTGTGGCACGAGTAGTGCACATACACCACATTTGGCTGAGGTGCTTGTGCAGGCACATTTATGATGTAATATTGTTCTGAAGCATGTAGTAAGTAACATTTCTCATCAGATTGAAGAGGGTGATGTGACCCATATCAAGATCTGTGTTTTGTCTGTGGGGGTGGGAAATGGGACTTTAGTGTCGTCTCCACTGGAGCCGATCGAGGGAGTGGTTTAAACAAGGCTTTTAATCTTCCACCTATAAGCCTGCTAGTGGATTGAGTTAGCCCTCGGTCCTTGAGGGCCTCAAGCTCGATTTTTATGAATGATCTGAGTTGTTTTAGGTCTGGGCTTAAAAGCTCGGCCCGGATCGAAAATATTATCTGCCATACTTTCTATAGCGAGCAGTTCATTTCGAGAACCGAATCGAGCTCGAATCAAGCTCGCCTTTTCCACTCCGAGAGCCGCCTCCAAGCTCGACCGATAGGGTTTCTGTATTTGAGCTCGAATCAAGATAGCCAGCCCTCGTCTCTTACCATTATGTCCAGTCAGCAGTCGTACTTCATCAGCCCTCTCACTAGCTCACATATAGAGAAAGGGAAATCTCAAATCTGCATCTTTCATTTCGCGATGAGTTTTTTACTCGATAATCTTGTTTCGATTTCATTCTTAAAAATTTTCCAAATGGTTTCTTTGGTACATACATAGTTTAGGTAAAGAGCACTAGAAAATATATATGGGAAAAACCGAGAGACTATAGCTTTGCTTTGAATTTATTATGGTTTTGGGTTTGACTGCTTGCATCGTGCAGAGTTGTGGTAATTTTTTTCTACTGTATAGTTTCTCAATTTCATTCTTAATAATTTCCAAATGGGTTCATCTTTATGTGAAGTAATCAAATCACAGTAGCCATGAAAATAATGGTAATAAATACCAAACACGGTAGTTGGTTGAGGCCAGTATAAAATAGAAGGTAGACCTCAGTGAGATGGCGAGTTCTTTGACACAGTACATGTGCAAACCGTCGATAATACAGGTGACTGGTACCCCTATAGTGTCGTGAGAAAATGGTGCCCTTGTGGCTCCATTGTTGTGGGTTCTACTGGGTTTTTTCCTGTTATGGTGTTAAATTACTGGGTTTGTTCCTGACTTCCTGTTATAAATCACTTTCTAACATGTGAGAAGATGGTTTGCTCAAATTACTGGGTTTGTTCCTGTTATGTGTCAATGTGTTTCATTGAAGAGCAGCCACACAAAGTTTACTGTTTACAGTTTTGAGTAAATTGAGATAAATTTATTTACTTAAGTGAACAAGATACTAATATTTAGTTTGTAATGTTCATAATTACTAGAATAATTAAATAGGCTTAGCCTACTTATGTTGGTAAGACGTACTATGGTTATTATCTAGAATCATATAGTTGTGACCTAACTTAGTGTTTCTCTTCTTTGTGTAAAGTTCATTAGTCACTCAAATTTGAAGAGGTTGCAGGACTCTCTCTCATCATCTCTCTCCAAGCTCTTATTTCTTATTCGGAGGTTAAATAATTTAACTGTTAATTTCAATTAAGCAGGCATTGATTGATTGCTTGTATTGTTATGTAGGCACCAATATGCCGGTCCTTAATACCCATTTAGGTCTATACCCGTTCGAGATTAATCTAATAGAGATTAATCTCGAATAGTTTCTTGTTGGGACTGCTTTTTGAATACTTTGTCTCATTTAGGATTAGCAAATATATGTTAGCTACAATCTGGTATTTAAGAAAAAATCGGTTTAGCATTTCGACTTTTATTCCCACGTGTACGTACGTATATGCAAATATGTGTTGGCGTACTTGGGGAGCTGAGGGGAAATGCTGCCGATTTTTTCTTAAATATCAGATTGTAGTTAATGTATATTTGCTAATGAGACAAAGTATTTAAAAAGTGGGTTAGGATTGTTGGCCAGCCCGAAACCTAATCTAAGTCCCTAATGAGACAAAGAAATTAAAAAGTGAAATGTTTGCAATCCTACAATAGAATGTCGTTGTCTACAACCCAACCAAGTCGTGATGTTGACACTATTGGGGAGGAAACTGAGAGCCGAAGCGAGACTTTTGAAATAAGATCTGATCTCTCAAAGAAGAGATCTGCTATTTGGAACCATTTCAATGAGGTTGGACGCAAAGTGATATGTAGGCACTGCTCAAATGCATTGAGCAAGGGTAAAGGCTCAGGAACTTCAACCATGCGTCGTCATATTGCGAGTGTTTATCGTGGTATCACCGACGAAGAAAGAGCGGCAATATTAACAACTCAAGCAGATGATTGGTTCGATCCTGCTACTTTCAAATTTGATCTTGAGTTAACACGTGGTCTCTTTTCGCTTCTTTTCATTGATAACGAATGGGCTTTTAATGGAATTGAAAGTCGATTTTAGGAACCAGCTATGCGATCATTGAGACCGGAATACAAAGCTATTGGACGTCAGACGGTACGAGATGATTGTGTTGATGTCTTTAAGGTCGATTTTGATATTATATTGGCTGAGATCGAACAATTAGACTGTCGTGTGTCATTCACAAGTGACATATGGACCTCAAGTGCCAATTTTGGATACTTGTGCTTAACAACACATTGGATTGATAAGAATTTTAATTTTCAGAAAAAGATCATAGGTTTCAAGAAAATTCCTTATCCACATACATGACTAGCTGTTGCGCACTTGGTCGAAAAAATATGGATTGATTGGAAGTTGGACGACAAAATTTTTTGTAATTACTCTCAATAATTCTACAGTGAACGATAGTGCTGTAAGATATTTGGAAAGAAAACTCTCAGAGAAATTACCTTTTGGTGGAACTCATATGCATATGAGATGTTCGGCGCATATATTGAATCTTATAGTACAGGAAGGCATGAATATCATCTAGCCAGCATTGAGAAACATTCGAGAACTATTGCGACATATTGCTTCTAGTGGTTCAAGACTTCAAATTCTGAATTCCATTTTGATCGATCTAAAGTTGTCGTTTAAAAGGGGTCTGAAATTGGATTGCCCAAGGAGGCGGAACTCGACGTTTGAAATTGTTAAGGAAGCCCTCGTGCTAAAAGAAGCTTTGTTGAGTTATGGAGATAATAATTCTTCAGTAGATGGTCCAAGTTTAGAAGAGTGGAAAAATGCAGAAGAAATGACAATATTTTTGGAGCCTTTTCTTAATGCTACAAAAACTTTCTCACATACTAGAAAACCATTTTCTCACACGTATATTAAAGAAATTTGGGCCATTTGTAAATTGGTGTTAAATGAGAATCTTTCCGAGAGTGTAGTTTTGCAAGAATTGGCTCTAAAAATGAAAAGCAAGTTCCAGAAATATTGGGAAAACCCGAATCTTGTTCTAACAATTGGAACATTTTTTGACCCTCGATACAAGTTGATGTTTTTGGCATTTTGTTTCAAGAAAGCACATGGAGATGGGTATGAATCGAAACTGGAGAATGTGAAATGTTGGCTGAAAAAAATTTATGAGGAGTATGAGAGTTCTTCTACTCGTACCGACAAGGTTTCAAGTGTTGGATCCTCGCAATCCGGTTTGAAGGTTTCTGGAATAGAAGAGCTTGATGAGGAATTTGATCAATTCACATGTAAAAATTCTGATTTGTATCCGGTGATGTCCGAGTTAGACAAGTATTTGCAAGAGAAGCTTGTGGACAAAAATGTAGAAAACTTCGATATCTTGCAATTCTGGATTATATCCTACGCTCGCAAAAATGGCAAGAGACTTCTTAGCCGTGCAAACATCCAGTGTTGCCTTTGAGTCGGCTTTTAGTGTAGCGGGCCGACTGACTGATTACCTTCGCACTTCCATGAGTAGTGAAACACTCGAGGCTCTTGTTTGCACAAAGGATTGGTTTGGGCTCAAAGAGGATGTATTTGATTTGAACAAGTACCTACCCTTAATTCGAAAGTCTTAATTAGTATAAAGGTACATGCATCCTAAATTGTTCATTATTTCTGTTGTTCTTTGTGATTTTGTTCTGTTTGGACCTTGGGTTATTGTTGCGATACTAGTGAAATGGTGCTCTTGAATTTTGCTAGGCATCACTTGTTTTTAGTGTTATACACTTTGTGATGTTTGGGTGAATTCTTGCTGCTGTTAAACCTTGGATTTTTTGTTGCCACATGCACTAGACTTTCTGGAATTTAGATGACCCTATTATGAACTGCTCCATGTTTTATGCATTGTGATTGACCTTGCTGGCAAATGAGAAATTTGGGTTTTTGACTATTGGAATGGTGGGGTTTAACTACTAGAATTGTGCCTTAATAAATGAGAAACTTTGGTTTGATTTTAGGAGATTCGGGCTGTTAAATGATTCTACCAGTTGTGTTGGCATGCCTTGTATCAGTCTGGGTAAGTCTTGGGTGACACCTGTTTGGGTGCTGGTATGCTTACCAGCATCCTTGGCTCCTGGCAGTTGTTACACTGGTTGTGCCAGTACCACTGCGGCAACCCCACACTATAGTGAATTTTTTTTTTCTGTGTTGGACTTTGTTGTTTTCGAAAGAGATCTGAGCCCAGGGTGGTGACTGGGCCCATGGAGGTTCGAAATGTTGTTGGACTTCTTTTTCTGGATCCTTAGAAAAGAATTAAAAGAAATAAATAGATTTGGGGCTTGGGCTTTAATACCACTGGATTTTAATGATAAATGGGCCTTTGAAACTTTAAAGGCCCACTGGACCCCTCAGATGCTATAAGACTTAAATAAAATAAATGGTTCTAAGTGTTTTTGGGCCTTGACCCTAATTGGGCCGAAATGGGTATTACAACAGATATTACAAATTAGAGGTTGGCCCAAAATACTTAGTGACTAGACCCGAAAATAAAAGGACCGAGAAAGATATAATTGGGAAATGACGATTATAAGCCCCGGCAGCGAGAGCTACGGCGATGACGTATGAGTCTCAGGCTTCTGATCCCACTCAGGATGGACACAAACAATTAATAAATAATTAAAATGAAATAACTTGTGTTTTATTGTGTTTCTTATCTATATTTTTCTTCTATACTATATTTAGCACATATGTTATAACGAATAATATACGATTTAGTTATAAATATAGGGTAGTTAGGTTATACGACGACGTAGTTAGCCAATTGGCATATGACTTAGGATTATACGTAACGATTTAATTAAGTGATAAATAATTTCTAATAATAGTAGCATGACTAAATAATTATAAAATGAATTACATATAATATATATATATATATATATATATATATATATATACAATAATTAATACCCAAAACACCACCAACATAAATGGAACTAAGTATAACTATATATATAATGATATATATTGATCAATTTCTCTATATCACATCAAGTACAAACGCGCACCTAATTATACATCACACACACCTACATGACTAAGTGACATTATAAAAATAAATATATATATTGACCAATTTCTCTAGGTCACATTAAAATACAACACATATAATATGCACATAATAATGACTAAGTAAATAATTAACTAAAATAATATATATTGATCAATTTCTCTATAAAATATAATAATGATACACATCTATAAGAAGTAAAGTATTTTATTTCTTCGTTGATTAGTTTTAATTAAAAGTCCAACTAAAAGTAATTGAATTTATAACATGTTTTCTTCGTGTTGTGTTTGATTTTGTTCTGTACCTTATCGACCTGACGTCCAAATAAATAAAGTAAAGTAGTAATACACTTAGAACAATACTTAAATTTAATAAAGGATCAGAACCACATCATTCACGCACTCGTCGTGCACCTGGAACAACCCCCAGGTTTTCAAGATCCTAATTATCCAGATCATGTATGTCACCTTCACAAATCACTCTACGATCTCAAACAGGCTCCTAGCTTGGTTTGAGAAATTAAGCACCACATTAACTCAACATGGATTCAAACTCTCTTCTTACGATCCTTCCCTATTTCTTGCCCATCAGGACAATCATATTCTACTTCTTCTAGTCTACGTTGATGATATTCTGATTACAGGCAGTTGTCCTGCTCAAATACAAACATGTATCGACCAACTACAACATCACTTCTTCATCCGTGACCTAGGTGCTCTTCACTATTTTTTGGGTAACGAAGTTACCACGAATAAAGAAGGTATATGTCTTACTCAAACCAAATACCTCACTTCTCTACTTCATCGAGCAAACATGACCAATTGTAAGCCTTGTCAGTCCCCTATGACCTCTGGCAACACTTCATCTACCGATACCAGTTCACCATGTCAAAATCCCCAATCTACAGGAGCATGATAGGTGCATTACAATATGCAACTCTCACAAGACCCGACATTTCTTTCTCTGTCAATAAACTTTCCCAATATATGCATAGTCCAACAGAAGACCACTAGAGTGTTGTCAAATGATTATTACGTTGTGTCTCAGGAACATTACATCTTGGCTTACAGTGCTACAAAAATTCTCCACTACAAATACATGCTTACAGTGACTCCGACTGGGCTGGCAGTTTAGAAGACAAAAGATCCACTTCTGGCTATTACCGTAGCCTTGCTCATACATGTACCGAAGTTATGTGGTTAGAATACATTCTTCAAGAAATTCAAGTAACTCCTCAACAAAATCCGATTCTATGGTGTGATAATATTGGGACTACATTCTTGGCTTCAAACCCCATGTTCCATGCCCGCACGAAGCACATTGAAATTGATTTTCACTTTGTACGAGAAAAGGTTGCTGCAAACAATCTCTCAGTGAAATTTCTCTGTTCTCAAGATCAGCTAGCAGATATTCTTACCAAACCATTGCCTCTACCTCGATTTCTACATCTTAGAACCAAGCTCAATGTAGTTCAAACTCCATTGGCTTGAGGGGTGTGTGTTAGACATCAATACTGGTCACAAAGGATCAGTAGTCACAGAAGATCTAGATAGAGTTAATCAGCTCAATTAGAAGACTTAACTATAGTTTAGGATTGTCTAGGTTCATTTGTATCTTGGTAATTAGTTACAGAATGTTATCTATATAAACACACTAAACACACCTCTGTACTCCTTGTAATCAATAAAGATTAATACATTTCATTTGTTACTCTCGGTATTCTCTTCTACTCCATTATACATCTCCTTTCGTACAACTATTGAATACCTGCGTTCAGAAAGTAGGATTGTTACTGTTAAAAATTTTAAACCAGTGTGACACTGATGTGATTTTTATTTATTTAGGGTGTGCTCCTGAAGCGGAAAGTAATGGAGTGGAAGGTCAACGTTTTTTACTTCAAAATCGGATGAAAAGAAAATTCTCCGGAATTGAAGAAATGAACTGAAGAATTCTCTTCGTTCACCTTCACGCACTCTCTTTCATCGGAAACGGTTTCACTGCCATTATTTTGATAGCAGCGAGTTATCATTGAGAGGCTAACAGTGAAACCTCACAAAATAATGGAATCTCTCTGAATCAAATTCACAGCGTTGAAATTTAAGACAACGATTCAAATATGCTGTCGTACAATTGCTACCTTCGAAATAATGGCGGCAGATACGGATCCCCTTTCACCCTCTCCAATAAACTCTCAAGCTAGATTACAACCTTTTCTCCTTCTCTCCCCTGATTTGCACTCGGAAAAAAACTCTGCTTCTACGACAGAATCGCCTTAAATCCTCCGGACTTATCTTAAATCGTATCAGCGTCGCGTATCCTCGATCTCTCTAATTGGGGGTTTCTGTGAATCTTGCGAAATAGAAATCACTGTGCTTTAAGCGTCTGGAGATTCTCTCTTTAAGAATTTCAGGTAGACTTACTAAACCCTATATTTTAGATTTTGTACTCTGTCAGTCCATTTAGAATCGATCTGAATTGGCATTAGACAAGCGATCATGGGCAAGCCTAAGAGAAAGGAAAAGAAGAAGCTCAAGCAGAGGTTGAAAGGTGCCTGGAAGCGACCTCAGGAGGCCGTCGTGTTTTCCCAAAAGACCGACCCAGCACTGAATGCTAAATCTGACCCCAACCCTAGCATAGCATCCTCCTCCAAGAAGAAGTTCAAGAAGAAGGGTGCCTTGAAGCGACCTCAGGAGGCCGTGGTGGATACGGGTGTTCAAAACCCTGACCCAGAAACGAATGCTAAATCTGACCCCAACCCTAGCATGGCATCTGGTTCATCTCCTGATAGGAATGGTAAAAGAAAGGTGTCCGGTTCTCCTGAGAGGAATGATAAAAGAAAGGAGGAAACAGAGAAGAAATCAGATAGGGAGGAGGATGCTGAAAGGGACAAGTCAGAGAAAAGCTCTGGGTTTATTTTCATGTGTAGTGGGAAGACGAAACCAGAGTGTTACCAATATCGGGTTTTCGGTTTGCCGAAGGGTAAATTGGAAAGCGTTAAGAAAATAAAACCTGGAACGAACCTTTTCTTGTATGATTTTGATCTGAAGCTGTTGTATGGGGTGTACGAGGCAGCCTCCCATGGAGGACTGGACCTGGAGAGGAATGCCTTCCGTGGCCGCTTCCCCGCACAGGTAGCTTTGCCTTTATTACCTTTTAAGTTCAATTTTCCTGCTAGAAGAGATTCGACCGTCTTGTCATCTTGACATGACGTATTTGGACATTATCTGACCAAATCTCTTGCCAATTATGGAAAAGCTGCCTTTATTCAGTTGTGTTTTAGGCAGGTTATTGATCCTTCACCCTGGATGGATACAGCTTCTGCATTATTTGACTTAAACAGCTTGTAAATAATGGAGGTTTGTGTTCATCAGTTAATGTTTGAGAAGGTTGTTTGTCTGGCTTGGTAATTAGATCTTATCCAACCTAATTGCGCCTGTAGTTAGTTTGTTTGATACGATTGGTCAGTTCGCCTGATTTTACTAAAAATTAAGCCATCAAGTGAGAAATATTACTAAAATTCATTTCTAGTTATGCAATCTGAATTTCTGTAGTTAATAGTTCCTGTGATCTTGTCCTTGAGCTATATGCTTGGTTAGTTGGTGCTTCTACACTATTTTACCCTTTTTCTATCTTTTACTTATGGCCAGGGATAATAGGACCATGCTGGTAGCAATAGGACTATTGCTATAGGGGCAGAATGGTTAAAATGTTCATATGGAAGGGCAAATGATCAAGGGACACTATTTACTTGGATAATGATACTCGAGTTAGCATCTAAATTGCTTGCTGATGTTTGGCCAAAACTGTAGTCTCTTGCTGCCCTCTGGATCTTAAAGCACCTCTCCCATTTAGTATACTAGGTTGTTGCTTGCTCCCCCCAATCAATTTGCATGCACTATGCATCAAATTTGATGCATGTATCAAAAGAGACATGTCTATGTTTGCTGTAATAGAGAATTCAGTAAGAGGAGGAATTTAGTGCCACTGCCTCTTGGTGGCACCAGATACCATTAACACCTATTCTATATTCGTGGAATGATCAATTCAAACTGTTTGAACTTCCTTTTAATCTAAGGCCCCCCTTTAGAGGGGCATGTCACGATAACCAAAAAAGTTATAATTGACCTTTATTTGATATCCCAACATCCTCCTTTTTAGCTGCCTAGCCACCCTCTTATCTCCTCAGTGAGACATCCTAAAGTTTCCTATGCTCCTGCGCCATGAAGGATTTGAACCCTTTCCTAATGGGGAGACAGAAGTGTCCTTGCGGCAAAGTAATTCGTAGATTGGAAGAGTAGAAGATCAAATGGTGCTTATACTAATTATTTTGATCTTTTTAATAAAATGAACGCAAATGAGCAGGCAGTTTATGTAAAGTTACAAATGTGATCAACAAATCCTCATGGTTTTAGTAGTTCATTTGCCATGGCTGTATTATTAAAAGGATAACTGTACTTGGTGCCACCGAAAGTCAACAACATTGGATTGTCTTAGTTCTGGAAAATAATAAACAGTAATGAATAAATGAACTAATTGCTCAAGCTTCACATTTGAACATCATAATTGGTATTTGGCATGCACAAGACCTGAGGCATATTAGATTCTGTGATTTTGTTGAAGATATGGCACTCAGCTTTCGTCATAGAAGATTCCAAGAGCCATAAATATAGTTCAAGTCCAAAAATATTGAAGTTCTTAGGAAACTTTTTTCAAGGATGAGAGAGATGAAGGATGCGGGCGGTAATCATTCAAGGTGTATATTATTTAGTAATCACGATCTTGAGCATGTTCATGGGACGTTTATATTATTATAGCTAAATTATAGCTTGTCCGTGTTTACAACTGAATGTATTAATCTCTTGCTTAGCCTGCAATCTACTGTTTTGTCTTTAAATTATCTTCATTGAAATATTCCTGTATTCTCAGTTTGAGCTCCTTGTGTGATTGAGTATCTGTTCAGGTACTTGCGCTGTACCATTTAGTGCTTCTTTTTATAATGCTAGGTAGAAATACAATAATTAGATGACACAAGCTCTTTTGTTATGGTGGATGGCTACAGTACTAGAAATGGTGAATAAAAACTCTATTTGCTAGCAGCCCCTTCATGGAAATTATAGAATTTCCATTTAACCAAATCCTTCGATTTTCTTCATAATGACGGAAGCATTTTTTCCTTATTTTTCTTTGTGCGTGATTACTCAATTTCTAGGAATCCACCTATACAAATTATTTTGATACGGGAATTCTATTATTATGAAATCTATTTTTATTTTTAAGAGCTTGAATCTCAATCATAGGTAAGTTACATGACATGAAGATTTCTTAAATTTTTTATTTGAAACTTTATGTTTACAAACAATGATTAATAGATAAGTACTTTTATGGAGAAGTTTTCAGATATTTGAAATTAATTTTGTTTATACATGACATAGGTAAAATTCAGGATTGATCAAGATTGCTTGCCCGTTCCTGAGAGTAAATTCAAGAAAGCTATTGTTGATAACTATGATAAGAACGGCAAGTTCACTGCTGATCTCAATGCTAAGCAGGTAAGCTGCATGATATTTCCCAACTTTTGTTGTGTTTGCCTACATCTTTTATTTTCCTTATTCCAAATGAGCATGCCAATGCAATATCGAACTCTTATGCTAATCCAATCCATATATGCCTTGGATACACTGTAACATGCCTGTGTTTTACATAACCGGTCTCAAGCCTGGAGGAGGGTTGTGATAGGCTTAGCGAGCCAACTAAAAATTCAGCCAATCTTATGGAAATGAAATTCAATATAGATTTCATTTCTAGTCTACCCCTACTTGTTTGGGACAAAAATATTTGTTGTTGTTGTTGGAGCCAACAAGTAACTGAACACATACATATCTTCTCGATCTTTTGACTTCAAGATGTTTATTTGGTAGGTGAGAAGCCTAAAAGACTTGTTTAAACCAATCCCTCGGCTCCAGCCACCACCAAGGTCTTATTCCCCACAGAGGACTTACAGATCTGGATATGGGCCACATCATCCTGTGCAAACTGATGAACCACATTACTTGCCACATACTAGGGACCAACATTACATTACACATGAGCCTGCACCAGCACCTCAGGCACACAAGGTGTATGCGCACTACCCGCTACCACCGGTGGAAACAATGCATGTACGTGACCGTTATCTGACTGATCCATTACACCATGCCCCTCATGCAGAGCCAGTTCGCTATGCAGGTCCTGGTGGCCCAGTCCACTATGCACCTCCTGCTGATCCGGTCCACTATGTGCATCCTGCTGAACCAGTACACTATGCACCTTCCACCGACTTAGTGAACTATGCCTCTTCTCTCAGTGATCCATACCAGCATTCACACTACAAAGCTGAGCGGTACGCACCTAATTTACAGTTTCCTTAAATAAATTTTGCCAGTTTAAACAAGAAGTGACTTGATGTGACCTTTTTTTATGCTTTTAATTTCAGCGTTGTTTACAGAGGTTCCCCAGAGATGGTCCCCTCGAGAGACCACCAAGGCAGTAGGGAATACAGAGCATTGCCGGCACAAGAGGTAGACTCAGCAGGTTACTACCATGACCCATATTACCCGGAACAAGTCTCTTACAGGAATGCAACTTATGCACCAGCCACTGATCTGGTAGCGCCACCAGTTTCTTACCCAACTCATTATCGAAGAGCATATGACGTGGACCGGAGCCATGACTATTCAGGGCAACAGTCATATAGATGATTTTGTGCTTTGTTAGAAGTTTACTACACAACATGGTGTTGTAACCTCGTAGTGGATAAGGCTGTGTTTTTCAAGTACCTTCTAGATCATTTGTTAGTACTTTAGTTGGTGCCTTTTGTTGTCTTTTGGTATTATCGCCATTTTTTTCTCGTATTGGTGAATCTACCACGTTGAAAATGTTCCGCACAAGTAAGAGTTTGCATGCAGTATGTTTTCTGGTGGGGTTCTATATTTTATTACAAATGTTGAAGATTCAAGTTGTTGTGTGTGGGTGGGGGGTGGGGGGATAAACTATACCTCCTTTTTCGCACCTAAAACGTACCGAAGCATGAAGCATACATCAATAAAGTAGGATGTCTATTTCCACAGATTCTAGGTCAGACAGGAGAGCCTCTTGGGTGCAAGAGCAGTCATTAGGAATGTAAATGGATCGGATATATTCGATTTTATTCGTGTTCATATTCAAAAAATAACAAAATTATTCGTCTTGTATAATTATCCGAAGATATCTATTTTCTAATCTATATTCAAAAATTTATTCTATATATGAATCCAATTGTTTAACTATTATTTAAGAGTATCCAAATTATGTGGAGGTATTCGTATTATATATTTTTCGATTGTATCCGAATTCATAATGGAAAAACGTCTATTATATATTTTATTGGATTTTGTATGTATAATACAAATCTAATTAATTTTAAATTTAGTTTGTGCTCATGTATTAATATTTTATTATTCATTGATGCATTTGGATAAACATACAACAAATCTAGGGTGTGTTTGGATCACCAAAAATAGCACTAACCATGGATAAGTATTGCTATCCACACAAAAATGTGATCCAAACATGATTTAGTAAGTTATGAGTACTGTTGGTTAGTGCTATTTTGCTAATCCATCAAAATTGTAGGATTAGCAAATTAGCACATGTCATGGTTAGCAAAATTATTATTTTATTACATTGTAATCACCATCTTGATATTATTATTATTATTATTATTATTATTATTTTAATTGTCATTATTTTATTATTATTATTGTCATTATTATTTTATTAGTATTATTATAATTGTCATTATTATTATTATTTTTATTATTGTAATTATCATTATTTTATTATTATTATAATTGTCATTATTTTATTATTATTATTATTATTATTGTTATTATTATTTTAATTGTCATTATTTTATTATTATTATTGTCATTATTATTTTATTAGTATTATTATTATTATTTTAATTGCCATTATTTTATTATTATTATTGCCATTATTATTTTATTAGTATTATTATAATAGTCATTATTATTATTTTTTATTATTATTATTGTAATTATCATTATTATTATTATTATAATTGTCATTATAATTATTTTATTATTATTATTTTAATTGTCATTATTTTTTTATTATTATTATTGTCATTATTATTTTATTAGTATTATTATAATTGTTATTATTATTGTAATTATCATTATTTTATTATTATTATTATAAATGTCATTATTATTTTATTATTATTTTAATTGTCATTATTATTTTTTTATTATTTTAATTGTCATTATTTTATTATTATTTTAATTGTCATTATTTTATTATTATTATTGTCATTATTATTATTTTATTATTATTATTGTCATTATTATTATTATTGTAATAATTATTATTATAATTGTCATTTATTATTATTGTAATTATCATTATTTTTTTATTTTTTTATTATTATTGTAATTATCATTATTTTATTATTATTATCATTTATTATTATTGTATTATTATATTATAAATTGATATCAATATTTTATTATTATTTTATATAATCCGTTAAAAAACTAAAATAATTTATTATTTCACTAGTTCTCACTATTACTACTCAAATGTACAATCCAAACAACATTTTCACTAACTTAGATAGTACAAAATTAGCACTATTTTTGCACTAACCTAGATAGCAAAAAGTAACCACTATTTCAACCACTAATCTAGATAGCATTATTTTTTGCACTAATCATGACATGATCCAAACGCCACCCTAGAGTTTTTTTAATTATCCGAATTATGTTATTATGTCTGTTCGATATTCAATCATATTTGATCAATTAATATTCGATCTGTATTCGTATTTGAGATTATTCTATTCTTATTTGTATCCAAAAATTTGTAACTAATGAGGATATAATTAGGAAATTATCGATCCCTGTTTACATTCTTAGATGTCACCTTAGTACTTATTCATGGGGAGAAAACTAACGGTGAATGATATGAACATAATTGGTTCAGTTGGATTATTTTATTTTTGGTTGGATGAGTTTAGCAAAAAGAAAATAGAAGGAAAAAAAGAGACGCGGACCGTTATTTTTTCTTCTTCTTTTGGTTGTACGTTAAAAATAATAAAATATATAATCCGAAGGGGTAGAAATTAATGTGCTTTTTATCAAAAAAGCTTGTTATTAGTGTTACTTTTTAATTTTTTTATAATAAACTATTTTTTGGTTGGTCGGCTTCCGAGAGCTCAGACTGTTGGAGAAAATTCAGAGGGTGCTGACATCACAGGGGTTTACTTGGCTGGTAAACAAGCCACATCCTAAGAGATAGATATAAATAAAACCAGTTTATTTATTTGATTCTTTGTTCACTTTCTCAACTCTAATTTCTACTTGTCTATTTTATAGAAATTGTGAAGGAAAAGTGGTGGCAGCAGCTGCTGGTGGATGTCGGCTACTCTCCTGGTGTTGTTCTAGTATGATTCAGAGAGTTTATGAGGGTTTTATTTTGTCCATTGGGAGCTTCATCTCCCTTGATGTGAAAACAATTCGGAGACATGGTCTTTGTATCTTTTTGTAATTCAGGAGGTGTCTCTCTTAATGTTTTGAATAAGTCGGAGCTTCGACTCCGTTTTCTTGTAATATTCATGAGTTATGTTATTCGTACTTGTTTTATTTTTATTGAATGGTTATTGGTATCTTTTTTGTGAGTTATGTAAAAATTTTGTTTTTGAACATGCGTGCAAAGTTTGGGTGCCTTCGAACTACAACTATTCGATAACTATTCGAAGGTATCATGATGCCTTCTATCAATCGTTTGTTTATTCGTTGTGAGTTACAAATGTCTTTTTAATCGGGTTGTATTCGAGCTCATGTGATTAATCGGAGACACATCAAACATTCATATGAAATATTAACTCGTATCTATAACATGTTCGCGAGCGCTAACGCATACGAGGTTGTGTTCGAATAACAGTTTAACTGCCTCCTACTATGTAAGTGTTCGAACCGTCACCCGAATTTTGAAAGTTCGCAAATTGTTTAAGTTTGAGAACATTGATATCATGTGTTGTTCAGGTTTCATTCTGTGAGTTTCTCTAATTCTTAAGTCTATTGGTAAAACTTTCAGTAGGTGAATCACATTCCATGTCAGAATCTCTTCTCTTTCTAGTGTTTTCAGTTTGTAATCTATGTTTGTCTTAATCAAAAGAACATATGTATACAAAAAGGAGGATGCACATGCTTAAACCAAAAGAAAATAAGAAAGAAAGAAAAATTAAAGCCAAAAGCATTTCAATTTCATTTAGCATAGATTAGATTTACAAGCATAGAAGCACAAATATAGAAAGATTGATATAGGAATACCTGGATTTGACCTCCTCTCTATCCAAACTCACCATCACTTACCATAAGGTGATATGGCGGGTAGGGGAGAAAGGCTTAGCAAGTGCCAAGCAAGTTCGGTCCCCCCTATAGTTTAGGCAGAAAAGATGTTTGTTCGATATTCAATTATATTTGATATTCAATTAATATTCGATCTGTATTCGTATTTGAGATTATTCTATTCTTATTTGTATCCAAAAAAATTTAACTAATGAGAATATAATTAGGAAATTATCGATTCGTATTCGACCTGTTTACATTCTTAGCTGTCACCTTAGTACTTATTCATGGGGAGAAAACTAACAGTGAATGATATGAACATAACTGGTTCAGTTGGATTATTTTATTTTTGGTTGGATGAGTTTAGCAAAAAGAAAATAGAAGGGAAAAAAGAGACGCGGACACAGTTATTTTTTCTTCTTCTTTTGGTTGTACGTTAAAAATAATAAAATATATAATCCGAATTGGTAGAATTTAATGTGCTTTTTATAACAAAAAAGCTTGCTATTAGTGTTACTTTTTAATTTTTATAATAAACTATTTTTTGGTTGGTAGGCTTACAAGAGCCCAGACTGTTGGAGAAAATTCAGAGGGTGTTGACGTCACAGGAGTTTACTCGGCTGATAAACAAGCCACCTCTTAAGAGGTAGCTATAAATAAAACCAGTTTATTTATTTGATTCTTTGTTCACTTTCTCAACTCTAATTTCTACTTGTCTATTTTATAGAAATTGTGAAGGAAAAGTGGTGGCAGCAGCTGGTGGTGGATGTCGGCTACTCTCCTGGTGTTGTTCTAGTATGATTCGAAGAGTTTATGAGGGCTTTATTTTGTCCATTGAGAGCTTCATCTCCCTTGATGTGAAAACAATTCGGAGACATGGTCTTTGTATCTTTTTGTAATTCAGGAGGTGTCTCCCTTAATGTTTTGAATAAGTCAGAGCTTCCACTCTGTTTCCTTGTAATATTCATGAGCTATGTTCTTCGTACTTGTTTTATTTTTATTGAATGGTTATTGGTATCTTTTTTGTGAGTTATGTAAAAAAATTGTTTTTGAACATGCGTGCAAAGTTTGGGTGCCTTCGAACTACAACTATTCCATAACTATTCCAAGGTATCATGATGCCTTCGATCAATCGTCTGTTTATTCGTTGTGAGTTACAAATGTCTTATTAACCGAGTTGTATTCGAGCTCATGTGATTAATCAGAGACACATCAAACATCATATGAAATATTAACTCGTATCTATAGCATGTTAGCGAGCGCTAACGCATACGAGGTTTTGTTCGAATAACAGTTTAACTGCCTCCTACTATGTAAGTGTTCGAATCGTCACCCGAATTTTGAAAGTTTGCAAATTATTTAAGTTTGAGAACATTGATATCATGCGTTGTTCAGGTTCCATTTCGTGAGTTTCTTTAATTCTGGACTCACTCCGTGAATTTTCTTAACTTTTTAGATTGTAATCGGGTTTTCATAAACCAACCGCTACCTGATTTTTGTGTTGGGTTTTATCCCATATATTTGTGTTTTGTAGGTTCCTTTTTCTTTAGGAATGTATTATTATAAGTTTTATTTGCGTCCAACAATTACTTGCCAACTTCTTGATTGTTGATTTTGCACAACATCGGGTGGATTGTGATGGTGTATAACTCATAGAGCGTACAAGCATGAACATAGGATATAATCGAAACTAACTTCTATTGAAACATAGGTTACTGATTGGTTTTACGTCAGATAGCTGACTACCATTAACTACGCTAACTATTGGATTTATTCCCGCCATTACGTGGTCCAGACAACTGTCAGTAAATCTATTGGTAAAACTTTCGTAGGTGAATCACATTCCATGTCGGAATCTCTTCTCTTTCTAGTGTTTTCAGTTTGTAATCTATGTTTTCTCTTAATCAAAAGAACATATGTATATAAAAAGGAGGATGCACATGCTTAAACCAAAAGAAAATGAGAAAGAAAGAAAAATTAAAGCCAAAAGCATTTCAATTTCAATTTCATTTAGCATAGATTAGATTTACAAGCATAGAAGCATACCAATATAGAAAGATTGATATAGGAATACCTGGATTTGACCTCCTCTCTACCCAAACTCACCATCACTCACCATAAGGTGATATGGCGGGTAGGGGAGAAAGGCTTAGCAAGTGCCAAGCAAGTTCGGTCCCCCCTATAGTTTAGGCAGAAAAGATGTGCTTAATTTGAGATTTATAGGAGTATTTATAGGCAGCAAAGGATTTCCACAGGAATGTGTTACTGTAACGCACCAGATTCCTGTCACAACGGGTTCATCACCCGTCAAAACAGATCGCCAACCCGTCACCACGGGTTCTTGCTGAAGATGGCCCAGATTTTAGTGAATCAAGCAGAGAAGGACAATTCTGAAAAGCTCTCAACTCGTTATAATGGATTTTATAACACATTGTGTTTCTGTAACGCAAGAGCTCAAAATCAAGACTCTAAGACTTCAAGGTTCGTACCTTGGGGGTACGAACCTAGAAGACATCTCAAATCCTTCCCAAGCTTTCAAGCATTCAATTAAGCACCATAAAAAAACATTAGAGCCTTCTCCTACAGCTGTCTAAGCTGAGAGACTTAGGATAGCTACAATCTTCTAATTGTCAATTCGAGAACACTCATTCTTGCTAACTTCCAGTATTTGGTGCACTACATTTGTGTTGTCAAGTAGTATATCCATGTCCTTGATTGTGTAGTCAATCGGACATTTTATCTTGTAGAGTGGTGTAACCCCTTGTATAAGTTTAGGAATCTAAGATTGGTTTGCTTATTGAGAAGAAACTAAAGATAGGCTCCGCAAAAAGAACACTTATTGTTTAGTGAAATCGGTCTCGGAAGGAAGTTTTGGTTCCGAGAGTCTCGTGGATGTAGGCCGAACCATGTTGTATTGTTCTTGATCTCTCTTGCTCTTTATTATACTCGCTGTTATTTTAATTTGCTCAATTGTTCTTAGTACTTGCTTGCTGAAATTTTAGCTAGGTGATTAAGGTCTAAAGTGTGAACTGTAATTGTTGTAAACGCTCTCGCACTAGCACTTGACCTTAGGACCTCCCAAATTTCTAACAATTAATATCAGAGCCCACATGTTCATACCTAGCTAATTGTCAAAATCTTGATAGTTCTTGACATTGTCTTGTGAAAAATGACACAATTGAAGTTTGTGAAAGAACCACCAATCTTTGGTGTAGGTTGTAAGAATTTTTCTTTTTGGAAGAGATATATGGCAAACTATCTTAGTCTACTTGAGCTTTGTAATGTTGTAGAGGATGGTTGGACACTCAAATATGAAATTGATGGTGCTACCCTAACCAAAGAGTCCAAAGAACTCAAATATGCAAATGACAATGCCACGAATACTATACTTAGCTCAATTCATGAGACTATTGCACTATCTCTCACTCACTCCACAAATGCCAAAAAAATTGAAATGCTTTAATACTTAGATATGAGTGAAATGAACACATGAAAAAGACCTATAAGGTTGGCTTAGCAACAAAATTAGAAAATATGAAGTTTGAAGAAAATAAGTCTTTTGAAAACCTTTATCATGGACTTGTATCTTTAAGAAATAAATTTGTTGAAGTAGGATCTAATATTTGTGATGAAGATTTGTAGGGAAGCTCTTAAGAATGGTGTCCAAGAAGCTCGATTGGGATGGCATCGTGAGCTCAATCGAGACTTTACAAGCTAAAGACCTTACTTATCAACCCGAGGAGGTGTATGCACAACTATGCTCACATGAGAAAAATCACAAGAAAATGAAGTGCTCAACCTCAACCAAATCATTGTCCTTGCCCGCACAATCTTCATACACCCTACCTTACAAGTTCGAATCAAGCGAAGTCATCTACCAAAACCTCTATCAAGTACTCTCCAAGGACAAAGACCTTCTCACCAAACTTGTGAAAGGAGGCATCAAATTCGAAAGAAAGGTGAATGAGGAGAGGACAGTTCAAGGCAAGAGGCGGTGTGCTTATCTTGCAACAAGGATGGACATAGCATTCAAAATTGATATGTCATCTTTCCTCAAAGAAGAAGACCACAAGAAGGACGTTTCAAGAGAACTCACAAGAAAGCAATGTGAGCAACTTGGTTAAGTGAATCCGAAAAAAATGAAGAAGAGGAAGAGGAAGTTAACCTCGAAGGATGAGAAGTTGAAAATAAGCTAGCCCTCGTCAGAAAAAAACCAAGGACATGCATGAAAATAGCTCTTGAAGTTATAAAGGAACAATGCATGACGGATCCGGAGAAGATCCACATCATAAAACGAATGGCTCAAGCCAATGATGACTATGCTAGAGAGTAAGAAGAAGCCTTAATGAGAAGTGAAATGCCAACATGCATTCCAAGGATAGATACCTCTAAGATGATTGAGAAGCCTTTGAGTCTTGCAAGAGTAGATGCTTGTGTACAAGAGAAGATAACTCAACCAAAGGCAAATACTACAAGTACTCAAGTAATGGAGGCCCCTAGCCGAGCTAATACGGTAGAATTTGATCTCTCTAAGTATTATGATGAGTCTAGGGATGACGAGTTTTGTGATTAGGATAAAGATCAAGAGTCATTTAATGTGACTAAGCTTAAAGAGTTGCTTGATGAGTTTAAAAAGCCTATGGATGTTAAAGATGCTATGATAAATGATCTTGAGTCTAAGATTGAATTGCTAGAAATTAGGGTTAATGACCTTGAGACCAAAGTCAATTTAGATAAAGAAAAAGAATTAAAAGAAGCACATCCTTGGGCTTCTAAATTTGTTAAGTTTGTTAAATCTTCAAACCATGACTGGTTGCTTGGTTGCTTGACCAAGGACAAGACAGAGAGTAGCTTAAGAAGAAGAGATTTTGCACAAATAAGAAGAAGAAGAAGGTCATGGTTGAACGAGGGAACAAATTGTGGGACTCTCCCCATCTGACAGTAAAAAATACAATTTATTTATCACTAACTACTATTAAGAACTTTTTTTATCACTAACATGTTCATAACTAATACAATCTATTTATCACTAACTATTTAAGCCTCATATGGAATTGATTGGAATGTGTTGGACTTGTTGGATGATGACTGGAACAGCGATGAAGATGTGTTTGAATGGAGAAAGTTTGTCCAGCGGGACAGAAATCCTTAGACTTCTCGAGACTCAGGAGGTTTTTGTTTTGATTGTACATGGTTACCCATGTTTTTTGTTTTGATTGAATAGGGTTTACAGGAGATTTTTGTTTGTAATTCTGAATATTTATATGAATGTTTGATGTCACAGATAACAATTAATGTTATGATTATGACACAATTAATTTTAATGCTAATATGTTATGTACTTATGTTTTGATTTGTTTTGATATGTTGTTGATGTGGGTTTACATGTAATTTTTTCTATTCTGTGATGAGTTGGTTTAGGGTTTAGGATAGTTTGAGAGTTAGGTTGAGTACAAAGGTTGTAATCTGTGTTAGATTCCTCTTATGCTTCATGTTAGTTATAAATTGTTGCAAGTTGAAGTTGTAATGGATTGAATATGTAATATATATTTGATTTGTGAAGTGAAATTTTTGTAATTTTCAGAATTATTTCCTAATTTTTTTGTTCTATTGTGCATTGTTAGTACCATGTTAAACATTCAAAAAATTAAACGTTTTTAACATTTCTTACGTTTAACTAAACACAAACGTAAACACAAGAAAAATTCCTTAAACGTGACGTAATACGCAAGAAAATATTCTTATGCTCTTAGACTTCATAAGCCGGAAGAAATTCTCTCTTTGATCTGAACTCTGTGGTATACCAGCCGCTTCTAAGAGCAACATTTCCTGGAAGTAGACGACGTGTTTTACATCTTAATGCAATGTAAGACGCGAGAGGATATTTGCGTGAGTGTTTCGTACGTCTGACAACGCTAAATGAAAGCAAAGTGCAGACAAGTATGAAAAGAGAAATTACAAAAATTCTAAATGGACAGAAGTAGCCTAGTAGGTTCAAATCAGACCCGTTTAGGTTATTGGGCTTAGTCGGATTGAATCCGACCCGTTTAGATAAATAGGCTTCATCTTTTTATGAAATGCCAATTCCTATCAAACTATACATTGGGGTTTTGCACGATAACGAAGGGAAAAAAAAGAAATAAAACGTTGCCGATTCAAAAAAATTATGTGTTATGACTTGTAATTTGTGAATATATCTTAAATTTTGTATTTGTATCCAATGGCGTATATTAGACGTGTCAATAAAATATTTTTGGCAACAAATATACGACATAATGTTTAATACAATAGCAACAATTTCAAAATGTATAATTTTGAAAGAAATTAACATAAATAAGTTCTAGAAAAATCAAATATGTCAATAACAACAAACAACTTCCAAAATACTAATTCGAACATTCCAAATAATCAATCATCTATTCTATAATGTATGCTTAAATATGTATCATTGCGCAAATTATGCTTCAACTTTTTCATTACGCAAACCATGCTTCTATTAGAAAATTAATATAGAAAATGAGAACGGTAAAGACTCTGCAATTTCACTTATGCTTCACTTAAGCACCATGTGACAAGCAATTCTATGAAACAGCAAGCACATGTCACATATTTCTAAATTTGTCAATGCACATTATTAGTAACAAATAGTAGTATATATAATACAGAGTTAGCGCTCAACATATTTTAGGAAAAAAAATTAGGTACATTAGAGATAGATATACAAGAGACTTGAATCTCTCCGAATCGTTAGATACATCAAAATTTGTATTATTAACTAAGATCGAACTGTTCGAAATAACTCGAAGTATCTAATATATCTATTTTTTATGTACCAAAAAAATTTCTCCATATTTCAGTATATTTCAGTATTGTTGAATATAATAGGCCCAAGGCCCGGCTCAGTGAATTTTTCAGATGGGTCCTTGACCGTTTTTTATTCACAATTGAATCTCCTATATGGTAAATTTTTTAATTCAGGTGGGTCCAGCAAATTTTAGAAATTGATACCAACTTTTCTGAGAATTGTAAAAAATAGAATAATTATTTAGCAACCTATGTCATAAAACATCATCAGCCCATGTTTACATACCAATCATAAATTAATTAACATCAAACTAACTTAATCCTTTCACACATACAAATCCACACTCACTTAAAAGGAAGAAAAAAAGGAGGATTCTAGCAACTTAGTCACAGCACACACAAATTAAATACTATGCACACAAATATATACATCTAGTCATCAACTCCAAGTGCGTAAATTTGCATTATGGCATCGCAGGTGGCGATGGGCACATCCTTCTTATCCTTGAGGAAGCCAAGAGGGTTGGCAAACCGCACGTTGGAGGTGATACCGGTATCAGTAGAGAGCACAATGCGTGCGCGATTGCGTTTTTCGTCAATCTCAGCGCAGTTATGGACCGGGCTCTCTACAAGAGCAACTTCACAGATTTCATTCTCATGGTTGTCTTTCAACTCGAGCTTGTATACGCCGTCTTTCTCGGTGGCCCCATCGACTGTATGCTCTACCCTTCCGTTTTCAAAGTGCTTGCATTCAAGTTTCACTTTTGCGCCTGATTGACACCCAAAATAAATGGACTGAGTACAAAAGTTTGCGTAAATGAAATGCAATCAGATCAAGTTATCTGATCAACCATGCCCATTATAATCTAAATGATGTTATATAGCAATAATACTTATGGCAACTGATATGATAAGTATGTTAGTAACTTTGTGTATGTGTGGATCTAACAATTGAAGAATATTATTTTGTAAAAATGTCTGATTGATAATACCTTCGAGGTATTGGGTGATATTGGTCTCGAATCCGGCACGGCAGGTATCGCAATATACTTTTCCGAAGACTGTAAAAGTTGGTGTAGCTACAGCAAGATCAACAGAGGCAAAGACACAGGAAAGAGCAACAAAGGCAAGGATGCAGAGCCTGGCCATTATATTGGACCTTGATTATTTTTCCTCTTTTTAATTCTAGTTTTCTTTTTCTTTTTCTTTTTACCTTTGTAAGTGTGCTATTTATAGAAATTTGTTTTGGGGGTAAGAGACAGGTATATGCTGTAAGTTATATAAAATTTGATTTGCCTATTTATAGACCTTTATGTGCTGGTTAGTCAAATTTAACTGATAAGGGAGGAGAATCGCTAATCATTTCTCGGTTTTAATACATGATTTGTGCATATTAATTGTCCTCACAGTTGATCACAACTAACTTGTATGCTGTTTTTGCTTTTGTAACAGTTGAGGAAGACCAGATCGGCAATGTTGCATATACCAATTTGATGCTATTAGATAAAATATGAGATACAATTTTAAACAGAGTTTGTAACTAATTGGATTGACTTGGTCAAGCCATAAAACAGCTCCATCTGAAAGAGCGCGATGAAGATGAAAATTTTCCAGATGTTATCAGATTGTTCATTTTATTCAATAAGCATAAATGAAATTTTTTTACAGGTATATAATTATTTTTCTAATGTTGTTTGATTGTCACTTTCACAAAGCGCTGGTTTCCGTCACAAAGACATTATAATTTTTTTTAGAGGGGAACAAATCACAAATGGCAAGTTTCAATGCCTGTACTTGTCTTTCTAAAAGTAAATATTTTCGAACAAAAATATAAGGCCAAAATTCACGTACTTCAAAAAATAAGTACATCAGATATTCTATCATTCGTTCAATTTTTCAAAATTGATGAAAATTACTAAACTTTAATTTTTACAGCATTTTACAAGAAATTAATTTTTACCGATCTTGAAAAATTGAACAAATCAGATAGAATAAAATATCCAGATATTAGTCTTTTGATGTGCTCAAATTTTTGCCAAAATATAAGTGAGATTATGAGAGAACCCCGAAGCTAGACGCGTAATGAAAAAACGTTCGCGACATGAATCGATGTTTGTAGAGATCACAGCCGATCTGGATTAACAGTGCTAAACCTTATCCAGAAGACCAGTGAAGTGCATTGTACTGATCTAGTTTTAGAAAGACGTGGTGTATAAGAAGTTGGTAGACCATCAAGAAACACACGACAACGCAGAGTCCAGACTGTCATAATTCAGGGACGTAAACGGATCGTTGTTTTATCGTATTTTTATTTGTTAAAAAATTTCGAATATGAATATGAATTCGGATAGTTTCAAATACGAATACAGATCAAATATTAATCGGATATCGAATACGAATCGAATATCGGACGAATATGAATACATATTCAATATCGGATGGATACGAATACAAACTAATATTATTCGGATAATAAAAAATCCTTATTTGTTATATGTTTATTCAAATGCATCAATGAATTATAAAAAAAATGTGATACATAAAAACAAATTATATCTAAAATTAATTAAATTTGTAATCTTCATACAAAATCCAATAAAAAATATATATATAATAGGAATTTTTTTATAATATCGGATAACTTCGGATACTATTAGATAATAGCTAAACGGTCGGATACTGAAAGATGATAGCCAAACTGTATTTTTATCCGTTAAAATTTTTCAGATACAAATACGGATATCTTCGGATACGAATACGAATACGAATTGAATAATTTTTATTATTTTTCGAATACAAATTCAGATAAAATCGGATATTATCCGATCCGTTTATACCCCTAAATATAACCTAAATATAAAGCACTTTTCTAATAGTGGATCTTACTTTGAAGAACTGTTTAACCTAAATGCTCATTAGCCTAGGAGCAATGAATAGAAAAAAATTAAATGTTAATTGTAAGTTCAATATATGATTGATAATCTTATATATTAACAACTTCTTTGAGGGGTATGGATGATCACCCTAACATGGCTGTAGCAAAGGTTGATGATTGAAAAGGTGGCTACTTAACCTGAGATGGGGGCATTAACTACTACCTCTGGAGCTGTAATTTAGAAATGCAGAACTCGAAGGAAGGGCATAAAAAGACGCCTCGCGTACAGATCAGCGCAATTTCAGCACCATCGGGGACTTCCATTACCTGCCCTCGATGCCTTGAAGCTGATGAGCCTAAAGAGATGATAATGAAAGAAGGACACTCTGGCCTGGAGCTCGGCCCAAAATAAGGCTTAAGATCCAGAGGGATGGGACAAGCATTATGAAGCACTGCATTGACCAAGCAACGAGGCACGGACGCACGGTGGAAGAGTTGAGATCAAAATTTGAGGAGGGACGGCTTTCATCTGGGTGGGGCTTCGATTAAGATCCCCTCAACTCTTTTCTTTCGCTGCGCGCCTTCGGATCAAAAGAGAGAAAGATGCGAGCTTTCTTCAATCACCTGCCCAAAAGAGAGACGAGGATAAAAGGCCGAGAAAAAAAATGAAAGCTGGAAGATTTTATCGGCATTTTCTAAAAAATAATAATCTTATGTTAACAAGTCTATGAGCTAACTAAAATTACTCGAAAGAATTACGATGATGATTTCAATTTTTATCAAATTATTAATATATTCACATCATTATTTTTTTGCACCTCTTCAAAGTATTTTCAAATTTAATAAGTTATGCTATTTGTCAATATTATTAGAAAACAATTTAGGAACTTCTTTCTTTTATAATGTAACAATACATTAGTATATTGCTTTTCTTTCTGTGAAAATAAAAATTATACTCATATTGTATCTAATTATGAATTCTAAATTTTGTCAAATTATTTTTGAATAGGGATCTTACAATTTATTAGTGATATATGTTGTTCACATAATCAGTAATTTAAATAAAAAAACAATTATTTTATAGCTCCGGAAACAATATATGTTCGCTACGATTTCTCATGTAATAAAAATATCAGTTTTAGAATGGCTGCTTATAAGTTATTATCATATAATAATAATATAATAAAAGCATTGAATCCGTTCCATTCAAACAGTTTAACAACAACAAAGCAAGCCGAAGCCGAAGCAATCATTATAATATGCTTAAACTGATCCAGCGGAGCACCATACCACCCCAAGACAGCTTCATCTCGGATTGAGATCCCCTACTTTTCTTTATTTTTTATCTGGACCGTTGAATTATAATGAGTGGATCAGATTAATATCAAAAAAAATTCCTGCAGTTTATCTCTGATGATCAAGCCCTCCATTATTAATCTGACAGTCCTCAAAAGAATAATAGGACCCTCCTTGATCTCACCTCACCCTTTTGGTCTCCACTGTTTCTCAGTCTCTCTCATTCGTCACTAAACTAAACTTTCTCCATCGCCATGGCGGTGGCGCCTCTTCTTCTATTTCTCTTCCTATCCGTCGGATATATCGGGGTCGATTCAGCGTACATAGCATACAACACCTCACAGCAAATCGTGGCGGGAAAGCTGAATGTACACGTGGTTGCGCACACGCACGATGACGTGGGGTGGCTTAAGACCGTTGATCAGTACTACGTGGGGTCTAACAACTCGATCCAGGTTTCGTGATATTGTAACTTCTCTCTCTTTTGGAAATTGCAGAAATAGTATTTGGCGGCTGTACTATGGGAAAGAGTACTCCCGGTCACTGGTTCAATATATTTTCTAAATTAGAACGGGTTCTAAGCATTGAAAGTGTTTTAACTGTAATTGGAACTAAATTGAAACTTGAAGACACATTAGAGTAGTTCATATACGTTTCCTGTTGAATTGGAATTTTGTGATTTCACAAACTCTCTAGAAAATTGCTAAACATCTTTTCAGAATTGTAAATTACATGGACAGTATAAGGTGTAATATGAATATTCTGAGTTCCTGTTGATTATAATTCAATGCAGGTCTTATTCCTTCTTGATTCCTGGTGAACTTCTATATTTTATGGTTACTAATTATCACTGATTTTGCGCCTGAGACCTGTCATGTTTTTAATGGTTGAAAAGTCTATTAAGAGTCCTTAAAACCCGAATTGAAGGCTTCACTTCATGTGAACTTACATCTGTTTAGGATAATGCATTCAGGGCATTTCAGGCTATATTTCTTTTCTTAATGAACTTTTTATATCGATATCACATTAAACCATTTGTTCTATCAATTGAATAAATATATGAACATCCAATACAAGTAGACAAAGATTTGGTGTTTTCTTGTTTAGTGTTTTTTTAATGGCTTCTTCGATTTCACTCAATCTAGGGTGCTTGTGTGCAAAATGTACTGGATTCAATGGTGACTGCTCTTCTAAAAGACAAAAATCGAAAGTTCATCTATGTCGAGCAGGTAGCTTTGATTTGATGGAAACATTCTTTAGAGAAACTATTGGTTGTCTTCGCCCTGGATTTTAGGTTTATAGTTTCAGATGCCTTTTTATAGGCCTTCTTCCAGAGATGGTGGCGTCAGCAAAGTGACACAATCAAGGAAACCGTTAAAAACTTCATTAACTCTGGTCAATTAGAGCTCATGTAAATTTTCCGTTCTCTTATTTGGTATTAGTTCATTCATGAATTTATCCGGTAAACTGTATTAAATCATTGTTATGACTAAGCATCCTTAACTGTGGAACTTAAAAAGTAAAATTCAATAAGAACAACAACTTGAGTCTTACTTCTGTCTGACTGCCTGTTTGTTTGATTTTAAGAAATGGAGGAATGTGCATGCATGACGAGGCCACTGTACACTACATAGACATGATAGATCAAACAACACTTGGACACCGATTTATTAAGCAGGAATTTGGCAAGATTCCACGGATCGGGTGGCAGATTGACCCGTTTGGACATTCAGCTGTCCAAGCATACCTATTGAGTGCACAGGTACAACTTGCATTTTCATCTCTGTTCTTACCTTGAGTTAAATCAAGGATTCTGGTTTTGACTGTTAGACCAACTAACTGGTAAGGTTCCTGAATTCTTGCATTCCAGCCACATTTAAATTTGTGCCAATTAAACCCCTTACTGTTTTGTAGAGTTTCAGATTAGCTCAACTATCTCAATTGTAGAGCCTCAGAATAAATATCAGACTCTATTTTCCCTCTGTTGTGCAAGTTGAGACATGTCACAATGAAATGTCTACAGTTCAAAATAACTTATATAAGGTGGAAAAGTTATTAATGTCATTTTTGGAACCTGTAGGTTGGGTTTGATGCTCTTTATTTCTTTCGAATAGACTACCAAGACAAGAACAAGAGGAAAGATCTTAAAGAGCTTGAGGTTGTTTGGAGAGCTTCCAAGACCTTTGGATCTTCTTTAGATGTAAGCTAGAATTACCCCTCAACAAATAAGTTCTCCATGTGCTATTTGAGACCTGGATTTTTTTGAAAGGAAAACCTGTAGAACTATGTTATCTGTGATGCGTGCAACAATTTATTTCTGTTTATAGTACTCGGGTGTATGTATTTGGAAGATCATTTTATTTTCTCTGTCTAAACAATATGTTCACAAATAAGAAAATCCTAGTCCCCTTCAAACAAGCTTTTAATGTTTTTGTGTTATTTAGATATTCTCTGGCATATTCCCAAAGAACTATGAGCCACCACCAGGAGATTTTTATTTTGAAGTTGATGACAAATCTCCTATTGTTCAGGTAGTGATATTCTAGCACACTTTTGATTTCAATTTTTATATTTAAGTTGCTGCTTATCTCGGTAATCACTCTCTTTAATACCCTTCTTACCCTGCAAAACAAAATATGCAGGATGATCCCTTATTGTTTGATTACAATGTTCAAGCAAGAGTTGATGATTTTGTTGCTGCTGCTCTTGCCCAGGTTTCAGACCTAGCTTCAAGCTTCTCTTACTAACCTACTTTGCATTGGTTTAGCATGAGTATATTTTCTTTTTTTATGTCAATAGGCAAACATTACAAGAACAAATCATGTAATGTTCACGATGGGCACTGATTTCAAGTACCAATATGCTGAGTCTTGGTTCAGAAATTTGGATAAACTCATCCACTACGTAAACAAGGTACAATTTAGTTATTTCTGTCTCAGAGTAAATAACTTTAGGTAGGGGCTAGGCTTAAATTTTTTTCTATCTTATTCTCACTATCATGATATGTTATACTTTAGGATGGGCGTGTCAATGCATTATATTCAACACCTTCTATTTACACTGATGCAAAGTTTGCTTCAAATGAGACTTGGCCCGTTAAAACAGATGATTTCTTCCCGTAAGTGATATATGTAACTTACAAAAAAAATAATCTCATTTTCCTGTATATTTATTTGGTACTTGTAATTTGGCTTTTTCCAGATATGCAGATAATCCAAATGCATATTGGACAGGATACTTCACAAGTAGGCCTGCATTGAAACGCTACGTCCGTCTGATGAGTGCATACTACTTGGTACAGCTTCTTGTTAAATTTGATCAATATCTCTGATTAAATATAATATTACGTATTTTCAGTCCTGAGAAACAAACATTGATTAGAAGCTGTGAGAAACAAATGCTGAACAGTTATGTTCTTGGCAGTGGCTGATTATTGTTGTTGTTTACATCTTTCGCTGCTACGGGTTTCTTATTGGGTGTTTATCATCCAGTACTGTTAAGTATCAGCTATAACTAGGTATAATTGAATTGATGATCTATTCAATCAGGCAGCGAGGCAATTGGAATTTTTAATAGGAAAAAGTGCATCAGGACCAACAACTGACAGCCTGGCAGATGCTCTGGCGATAGCCCAACACCACGATGCAGTTAGTGGGACAGAGAAGCAGCACGTGGCAAATGATTATGCCAAAAGATTGTACATTGGCTATGCAGAGGTTAAATATTTAATTCATGTATTAGCAGAATTTGACATGTACCTTACCCTACAAAACCAGCATAACGTAGAAATTAATAAGATATTATCAACACACCATCACTTGGCCTGAATAAGGCAACTTAACCCGTGTACTCTTATTAGCTTCAATTGGATTTTAGAAAGACTGTTTGCCTATGCAGATAAATAAGTAATTTGGTGTTTACACGTGTGTCTGGTTAAGGAGTGTATAGTGTTTTTGTAAAGAGGGATTATTTTGGAACAAAAATGAGTAGTTAATTCTACGGAATACTGCATTGTTTAGCATCTGTGATATTGGTTGTTTTATGGGGATGTAGACTTTAACATTGAAGGGGTTACCATGAAGGCATGAACCTACTTTGTAAAATTTGTCATATGGATGTGGTGTGTAAGATAGCCAAAGGAAAAGGAGAGAACCCAGAGCCTTAATATTATAAGATGGTAAATCATTTGTACATTTCAGGCAGAGAAGTTGGTCAAATCTTCACTTGCTTGCTTGACAGAGTCGTCATCAAAAACTGGATGTTCAAATCCAACAACAAAGTTTGAGCAAGTTCGTTTATAGCTCATTTTTATTTTATCAATTGTCTTTTGTTAGCGGCAAAATGTTTCAAAGGTTCCTTCTTTGATTTCTTATTTCCAGTGCCCGCTACTAAACATAAGCTACTGCCCTCCATCTGAAGGCGATCTATCTAATGGTAAATACTTGGTAAGGAGAACCGACATGGTTTCTGAATTACATGTGTTCATAGAAGGTTAGTTTTCTTCTTTGAAATATCACTCTTTTTAATTAGTTGCTCGTTGTAGGCCGTTGTTGTGTACAATTCTCTTGGATGGAAAAGAGAGGATGTATTACGAGTACCTGTAAGAAATATCTCTTCTTTGATTCCCTTGGTTTTTCTTATCATGTATATCGATCCAGGCTTATTGAGCGAATCATCTTTCAAGAGATGGCTATTTTTGTTACTTAGTCTTGCTATCGTCCATGACTAAAAGACCAGTACTGGTACAAATCAGGTGATATTAACCCTAACTGGGGCAGTAAGTAATTGGTATGGTAGCTGCTTTAAGGCTTGTTTGCAACAAATTACAGGTCGTGAGCCAATATGTTTCAGTACAAGACTCAGAGGGCAGAGAAGTAGTGTCTCAACTGTTGCCACTGACCGATGTATCACTCGGTTTAAGAAGGCAACATGTCAAGGCTTACCTTGGCACATCTCCTAAGGCAACTCCCAAATATTGGCTCACTTTCCCCGTCTCAGTCCCTGCTCTTGGTTTTTCCACTTACTTCATCTCTGGTACTACCAAATCAGGTATTAACTATTTCATTACATGTATAGGCCTACTATTCATGACCCTAGATTCTGGATCCTTCCTTTGCTTAAGGTTTTAGTTACTGATCCCACTTTCCCAATCCCTAATTCCAATAATCAATTCTGAGCCAATCACAAGAAACCATAATTTTTCTTTGAGTCGGACAAAGCCTACTTTAATCTTTTATTAACAAAGAAAATAGTTTATATGCTAGCGAGAGGGAGAAGAACGTAAAAGAAGAAAGAAAGACAAACATCTATCCTATACCTACTCTCCAAAGGCTCATATTCCTTTGTATGTTGATGAGAATGGCTGTTGTACGCATTGAGCACTGCTGGATGATCCTCCTATTCCATACCTTCCATGTTTTCCAAACAGTGTTTGTGAAGCATTGAGCGATGTGATCTCTTGATTCCGTACCTTACCAATTCCTCAAATAACTTGCAGCCACAACTGCTTGCAGAAGGATGTATGGGGTGGTGTGCTACCTTCTTTATCAACCATCAGTGTTACTTTCCCTTTTTATTATTATTGAAATGCAATAGTTATTGACTATGATAGGCAAAGTTGCTTCGGTCGAGTCTCTACATCCTTCACAAGGAAGTACAATGAACAATGTAGCAATTGGAAAAGGCCATTTAAAGCTACTATTTAATGCAAATGGAGGTTTATATCAGTACTCAAATGGCAAAAATGTGGTAATATTTGTAGTTGTATTTCTGTGTACTATGGTTGGTTTAAGTTTCTGCAGTGTATGTTTAAGCTAACTTTTTTGTTCTTTCTTCAAAGGTCAATGTAGGTATCGGTCAGACATACAAGTTCTACAGTGGTTATAATGGAAGTAATGGAGATACTCAGGTTAATTTTTGTTATGTTCGTCACTTTCTTTTGGTTTTCTTAAATCTGTTTGGTCTGGAGTAACTTGTGCTCTTAAAAAAGCAATCTTCCTGCCTTGTTAAGCCAAGTACCAGATGCAGGTTTGGAAGTTATCATACCTACTTGCTTACCCCTAAATACACAAACACTCTGCCGAAGAAGTATTTTCTGCAGTTTTTTGGTCCACGGGCTTATGTGGTAGTCGCCCGTTCATCTATTTATCTTCCTTATGTTTCCTTTTCTTACTTTTTAATTCATTGTTCTATTATTTTCTTATTTTGGCTTCCTGAAGGCTTCTGGTGCTTATATTTTCCGTCCAGATGGCACACATCCAATTGAACCTGAAGGAATGGTAAAGAGCTTTTAGCAGTATTTACTATTTAGAGAAAGAGTGGAAAACTTTTAATTGAGCAGCTTCCTCATGCATTAAATTATCTTGTTTGATAATCTTTTTTCTCATTTAAACATGTTTGATTAACTTGTTTATCTGTGTTTTACTGTTTTAATTTTCTTTACATTTTTACACTTCTAAAGGAGCCATTGACAGTAATGAAGGGATCTATAGTGGACGAAGTGCATCAGCAGATCAATCCTTGGATATATCAGGTCTGCTACTACTTTTCACCATTGATTACAGAATGATGTGTATTAGACCATGTGATGGCATTACATCATGTCTTGAAGAGTTTATACTTTCCCGCTTTATACCATGTCTTGAAGAGAGTTTACTTTTCCGCTGCAGATAACTAGAGCCTACAAGAGCAAGGAGTACCTAGAAACTGAATTCACTGTAAGCATCAAAGAAACGGGAAATTGCGAATGGGTCTCGCAAAGAGATGTTCATTTTCAATTTAGCAATGACAAGCTGATTTTTAAAAATTCAGTTCCTTTTTTTGGAAAACTTTGCAGTGGCTGCAAGGAATTTTTATTAAACTGAAAAACCAGACTACCCCAACAAACACAACACATCCTACACAACATCCAAAACATAACATGCAACTAGCAATGGACAACATCTGCTGTCCTCCCAGCTCTCTTTCCTCTTTTATCAGTTTCCTTTTCATTCTGCAAAATTGTCTTGAAAAAAACTTTGTAGGTGGGGCCAATACCAGTACAAGACGGGGTGGGAAAAGAAGTTGTCACAGCCATTACGACTAACATTGCTTCTAATAAAACATTTTACACCGACTCAAATGGCCGTGATTTCATCAAAAGAGTATGCAAAAATCACTTTTTGAAAAATCTTTTTCCTTTTCTCCTATGTGTTATTTGATTTTCTTCAACTAATTGGATTGACATGAGCTCCCTGAACCGATGAGGCCATCCTGTTTCAAAATGTTAATGCAAAAGTAGATATATTAGAAGTTTTAGCACTGATCACTTAAATCATTGAGTTTATCAACAATTTGCAGATCAGGGATTATAGAAAAGAGTGGGACTTGCAGGTGAACCAACCTGTTGCTGGCAACTATTACCCGGTAATATTTCTCTCCATGCTTCAGTTTTTAGTCTTACCCCTCAAAATATCCAAGGTGGGGTCTGGTATGCAAGCAGGGGCGGATCCAGGATTTAGGGGGCAAGTCTAGGCTTTCTGGGAGTCAAGATTGAGTTGTACGTTT
Source organism: Eleocharis quinqueflora (assembly GCA_964058865.1). NCBI lineage: Eukaryota > Viridiplantae > Streptophyta > Magnoliopsida > Poales > Cyperaceae > Eleocharis > Eleocharis quinqueflora. The sequence goes on along the minus strand of CAXKVX010000076.1, from coordinate 8,792 downwards.
TTTGCAATTTTTTACTGAAAATTATAGTTTTAGAGACATTTTTCAAAAAAAAAATCTCAGGATGGGGCAATTTTTTAAAGTTCTTTCAAATATAAGCATATTTTTCATATTTTTTGAGCAAATGTATATTATATGAAGGATATTTTGGAAAATAATTTTCCAGGGTGGGACGCTTGCCCCCACCCTGGCTTAACGTGGCTCCACTGTATGCAAGGGCTACCAAGTTTCTCTACCCTTGGAGGGTTTGACCTGATAAGATAAAGGATTCAATGCCTCTGTTTGGCTTACTTTTAGAAGTTCAGTAGCTTAAATATGAAACTCAAATAACAAAATATAACTGTTTGGTGGGATTTGCATCACTCTCTAGACAAAAGAAGTACTGCAGCATATTAATTTTGTCTTGATTGGCATCAAGTGACTGTACAATTTCGTGTGGTCAATTTATGTGTGCTATTTTATCACTGTTAGTTTCCATCAAAATGGATTTCAAATGCCATTTTTTTAGGTACTTGTAGAGAAAGCGATATAGATTATTTGATGGTATTATGTTGCATCTGAGTTTCTTTTTTTTATTGCACTCGGAAAGAAATTGAAATATTGTGGAGCACCAAAATTGGATCCATCTGTACCCTTTAAAATAAGACGAGTTAAGCTAGCTGTATTACTGTATATTCTCCTTTCTTTTATCAGATTAACTTGGGGATATATATTCAAGATGAAAGCAAAGAGTTGTCGGTTTTAGTTGATAGGTCTGTTGGTGGTTCCAGCATAGCCGATGGACAAATAGAGTTAATGTTGCATAGGTAAGTTTTTTAATTTCATGTCCCTGGTAAAGTTCAGACATGACTGAGCATGCTCTTAAAGATTGAAGGCAATTTGTGGATCCCTTTTTTAACTAAGGTTGTGAGTTTGCCTTAGAAATGACAACCTTGAACAATTTAACAAGTTTCTCTGTCAGAACCACTAAGTAAGAAATATACTACTAATGATATTTTAACTTCCGATCTTTTGATTTCTGTATGGTTTATAGGAGACTACTAGTTGATGATGATAGAGGTGTAGGTGAGGCACTTAATGAAACAGTCTGTACCAGTGATGGATGTGCTGGTTTAGTTGTAAGTACTCGTGAGAAAACTTATTGGTTTTTTCTATATGTTTTGCTTTCTTAATAGAAGCTTTTCACATTCCTGCAAATTTCTGCTGCAATCATGACTACACTTTTCAAAAGTTTGATAGTAATAAATTTAAAATTCAAATAAGTAAATAACTAAAAAAACTGTTAACAATCTACCTCTTCTTTACATTATTATCAATTATTGTGTTAGTTTGGCTTGGTTAGAATTGTCATCGAGAACACAGAGAAACAAATCATAGCAACTTTCAACATCAATGGATTTTTACCAACCTTACGCCTCTCAAACCAAAAGCACTGTTTTACTACATTTGTTAGGGAAAAATAGTGTACATCACATCTGAATCTCTGATGGTTAATTGGGTCTTATGAGTTTTATATTATTTATATTAAATTTTATAACGTGAGGAGTGGTTGATTCTTAAAGCATTCATCACGTAACCACAGCAAATTAAGTAATGAATGAATGAGTGCAATTTTAACCCTGCAGAAACATAAAATGAGCTCATGCTGTTGTATTCAAGTAAACAAATTATTTCTTATATAGGGAAGTTCTGCATTACATGGTGCAAGTATCCTTTCTTTCTTTAGTTTAGAAAGTTATGACATCGATATTCTGTGTTTCAGATTCAAGGAAAATATTATACCAGAATAGACCCTGTAGGAGGAGGAGCCAAGTGGCGACGTACTTTTGCACAAGAGATCTATTCTCCTCTTCTTCTTGCTTTCTCTGAGATGGTAAGCTCTGTGAATCGGTCAATTGTAAATTTAATAGCCTGAAATTCTTTTTGACACTCCTCTTTTCCATTTGAATTTCTAGGATGGGGGCAATTGGGGAAGTTCGCATATTTCAACCTTCACAGCTATGGATCCTACATATAGCTTGCCTGAAAACGTTGCATTGATTACCCTTCAGGTATATATGATTCCTTTTCTTGCTGGGAAGAATTGTTATGCCACATTGCTGCTTTTGGCAAATTTTGATTAACTGGTTCTTTAACAATTTTGGAGCCCTCTATTAATTGGATCTGCTTTTCATAAATTTAAAAAGGCACTTGAAGATGGAAGTGTTCTCCTTCGGTTGGCTCATCTATATGAGGTACTTCTCCTCGCTGTTCTTGTTGTGATATTTTCATGATTTTGATTAGCCTGTTCATTCTTGTTTCTCCTGCAAATTGTGCGCAATCACGATAATGTATGTGTACATGGAACTTCCAAAGGACACTTGGGCTCTTCTTTGTGACTTGACCATCTTTGAGGGACAATTTTTCATGGATGAGCAATAGGAAGTGAATTAAACCTGATTTATCCTCAACAGATAGATACATTTCTGTGACTTGCAACTCTGTTGTCAGAAAAGTAGTTCCTAATATATGCAACACGAAATATCACTTAGTACGAAATGTTTTTTTGTGCAAGCTTAAGTACTCAAAACTTCCAATAATTTTAGTATGAAAACTTTAGAATTCAATACCTGCAGGCACAGAAACAATTTCATTTAACTGTTTATTTGCATGGTTTCAGGTCGGGGAAGACAAGGACCTCTCAGTAATTGCTAATGTGGATCTGAAGAAAATGTTTCCACATAAGAAGGTATTAGTACTGCAATCTCTGACAAAAACTGCAATTGTTCAACATCCAAAATAATTCTGCATCTTTCAAACTTCAGGTGAGCAAGATTGTAGAGACGAACCTATCTGCTAATCAAGAGAGGTATGAAATGGAGAAGAAAAGGCTCAAATTCAAAACAGCAGATTATACTGGGCCTGGAACAATAAGTACAGGCAGCCCTGTTGATCCGTCGAAGCTGATTGTCGAGTTGGGCCCTATGGAAATTCGCACATTTATAGTTAATTTCAGTTATATTCAACTCCACGAGTCGTAGTTGAATTTTCTTTCGCATGTTTTGTTGTGTAGCTTGAACTGGATCTAAGTTGTTTGATAATAAGGACCTTCAGGGAATGCGTTGATTGCCCAATGGTGGTTAGATTAGAGGAATAAAGGCTTTGGCAGTGTTGTCTCTATTTACTAGAGTCGTTCTGTTCATAGATACAGTTTTGCTTCTAATTTCTAAACAGAGGCTACAAGCATATGCCATGGTGAAGTCCATATTCCGAGTAAAACGCGACATGTTACATGTATGTTCCATAGTCGCCATTTTTTCTATTTGCAAGTTTTCCACCTCTTTGTATTTGTTAATAATATATCACATATATATATAGAGAGAGAGAGAAATGTTATTATGCTGTGCAAAACACGTATTTTGCGATTGTGGATCATTAGATCACGTTTTGTGATTCGTGCTAACATGATGATTGAAGATTCAATGGGTCACAATTGCAAGGTACGGATTTTGCAAAGCATAATAACATTTCTCTATATATATATATATATATATATATATATATATATGTGCATGTTTGTTAACTAAAACATTTTTTAGAACAGTTAACTAGAAGTTCTTAATTATTAACAATTAACTATCGAATGAAATTGCTTATTTGTACAAAAATGTGCATATTTTATAACACCATTATTAACAGTTACATATATCTAATTGACTAGTAGACAACAATATCATTAACAAATAATGGAGTGGGAAAATGACGGACAGTAAAAGCGGCGGAAGCTCATGTTATTCATCATGAATAGTTACTAGTTCTATTTCTCTTTTTTCCAGATGAGCTTAACGTTTCGCTTCAATTTGATATATTCGTTGAAGCTGATAAAAAAAGCTGAAATGTACTGTAAATTTCTAGTGGAATATGTCTGCGAAAAGTAGAAAATAAACACAGATCGATAATATTTGCAACCCAATCTTGTTCATACCTAAATTTTGATAAAATTAATGGTCAGCAAATTGCCTACCATTTCAAGAAAATATTTGCAACCTAATGTCTGACGCTTTGTTTCTTTTTCAAACTTTCGTGGTTGTATTTGAACATGCTCATATGCTACAAATAAACTGCATTGTAAATTGATGATATATATATATAATAATTGATGCTGTGTTAAATATTACTTCTGTAACCACACAGGCTGACATGCACTTGCTGAAAAATAAACATGACAAAATTTCTAAATTTCATATTAAAATTCACGCATTTTAGAAATGAATTGGTTGTGATGGTGGCCACATCAGCAGCAACTGATTCTCATCACCAGAGAAGCAAACTACTGCTACTAACTAGGTGACCCCGATTCAACTACTAGTTTGTGGAAATACTTGCAATTGTAATGTGCAATTATGCAATCATACCATAGTAACGTTGACATCAACATACAGTAACTGTTTTTTGATGTAATGCATCTATAGAATTCCTTCATTAAAGCTAATACTCAAACCATGAGATTTGCGAGATGATTGAATCCAGGGAAAATCAGAAAAAGAAAAAAAAAAAATTGCCATCATCATAGAGTGCATGTCATGCCCCCATCACAGTAGACCCATAAAGTACTAACAAACAAACATCCACATACGGCTACCAAAACAAACAGAGAATTAATTTAAGAAGAAAAAGAAAAAACGCAAGTCACATAAACTACAGATTAACACTAGATGCATTTACGCCCTTAAAAACACAGCCAAGTGTGCCAGAAATTATTGATACCCTTTTAGTAGCCTTCAGAAAGTCTGGATAGACAACAGATTGGTCGATCAGTCAACAGTCAGTTTGCGGCGCCTGTACCGTACCATGACGTCTCCCTTGATACCAACAACCATAGCATTCCAGTTGTTCTCAGGGAAGGGGGAAATCAGTTCAAACTCGAAGTTTCTTAGGAGATGGCTCCATATTGCCTTTATTTGGAGATACGCAAACGGCTCTCCAAGGCACCCGTGCCTACCTCCGCCAAATGAAATGTAAGAGAATTGTCCTGCCGCTTTGTCTTCTTCCCTTCCTGGTGCAAATCGGTCTGGATCGTAGCTGCAAGTTAAGGAGTTTGGTAATTTGTTAGTTCATGGATAAGACATCATTTGGTAGATGAACTGTGCAATTCAATATCTAATTATAAGATGGTCTCACATATGGTAACTGTGAAAAGGAGCATCTGATCTACTACAAAACAGATCTAGAATGGCATTGCATGCATTTTAGGGCAACAGTCACGCGTTATGTCAAGCAGAATACAATGCTAACACTGACAACTGTGCAAAGGGCTTAAATAATATGATACAGACCCAGCATGAGTCCCATTCATAAACAGCTTAACAAGACATATACAGTTGATGATTATGCGTCCTAGTAGTGGACCAGGGTGGTTAATCCTATCCCTAATTGCTAAATAATTAAATGCTCGTGGACCATGGTGGCTAACCCCATCCCTGATTGCTAATAACTAAATGCCCTGTTCATGCTTGACACATTTGTATACTACCAATTAAACTTGAAGCACATTGAAGTTAATAAATAAAATATAACCGAGTAACAATGATGCTGGTACCTATCAGGGTCCTTGTAGATATATGGCAGACGGTTAGCAAAAGCTGGGGACGTGGCCACAATATGACCCTTGGGAATATCATACACCTTCCCCTCCTTGGTGGTCACAGTGAAGTCGCTGTGGGACTGCCTCAGAAGCATGATAAGAGGTGGGTGCATCCTCAATGCCTCCTTGATACACCGGTATAGGATGTCCATCTCAGCCAGGATATCATGGTCAATTTTCTCGCCGTGGCGCTTGAGTATATCCTTCTGCTCCTCCACAGCAGCTGCGAAGAAGTTCTTGTGACGCAACATGTAGGCTCCAGTCCATGTGGAGGTGATCGAGCTGGTGTGCTGGCCAGCAAAAAGAGCAGCAATTAAGAGACCAGTGACTTCAGCTTCAGTTGTGGGACGACCATCCTTGTACCTGGGATGTAATATCCAGATTGTGTTAGTTAGCACTTAGCATTAGATGTTGACAAGTATTATCACAAGTATGGATGAAGTAGGTTGCTATAACATGGAACTCCTATTTTGTGACCCAGCTATTAAGCCCATTGGTTCTAGTAGTTGTAGCATGAGCAGTATAGACGGCCAACTTATAAAACTTTGGTAGGGAGCTACAACAACAAAATACGACGAGCAACCCAATACATACAATGCACATGCTATCAGATTTACATGGTGGTTAAATACAAGTTATAATTTAGTAATGAGGACTGCAACAGTGCGTACTTCTGCATATATCTTGAGCCGTCTATGAGGTTTACATAATGTTGACAGCAGTAAGCTTGGCATTTTCAAAGGTACAGGTCCCATCTTACAAGATATTACTAAATTCTTCAATCACATAAAAGCAAAACGAAACTAGATCCTCCAAAAAGTAACCTGGAGTCGATGAAGGATTGGAGCATATCCTGTTCAGAAGGCTGACCACAGGCCTTGCGGGATTGGATGATTGACGCAAAGATTGCTGCCAGACGGGCCCGGGACCGGTCACGCTTGCGGTGTGCTGGAATTGGGAGATAGGGGAAGAGCACACTAATCGGTTGCATGCCATTGTCCAAGTCATGGAACAGCGCTGACACATCATCGAATAGTTTTTCTCTTACTTCACGCCCAAGTAGGCAACGACTGGCAGTTAAAATAATAAGGTGCTCCAGTTCATATTTCAGGTCCACTGTGCCACTTTCACCCCATTTTGAGAAGTACTCCTGTAGAGAAGGAAAGGGGGTTAAAATAGTTACATGGGAATGATAAATTGCTTGTGTTATTATACCAGTATATTTCTGGTTCTATGTATATATGGATAAGGTAGAGAAATCTTTTAGCCAGAAACAGACTGAGCCAAAACAAGTCTAAAGCCAACCAGGTTAAAGATTACATACGGATCAGGTACAGTCAGAATCTCTAAATGTTAAGCGTCCATATTAGCACATAAAGAGTACAAAAAAGGAAAGAATTAAACTATCCCAACAACCAATATGAACACTTTAATGAAGCCACTACTAGGTTCACTCCTAATCAGTATTTCCTTATCTCCAGCAGCTTGCATCTAGGGCCCAGAATTTTTTTCTTTTATTTTTGGTTTCGAATAAAATATGCCAAACCAACCCACCTAGAGCCCAATCATCGTCGCCCCAATATTTAAGTGAAAGAATTGGAGAAGTATATTCCTTTGTTCAGAAAACTAGATTCCATAATAAAGGGAAAAAACCAACACCTACATAATAAGCGGCATTGCATGCAAATAATACAATGTCTAAGACCATTTTTACAGAAAATCCGTTTGTTTTTCATACATCAAAAAACTTGTCCCGTGCATGAATGAAATGTTTGAAAAAGATCAGTGTATGTCTATGCTGAACTACTCGTCACACCGTTAGATACAGCTATTTACAAAGCAATGGTGACAATAGTTGTAAGGCACACTCACTAAAAAAAACAGTGCAACATTAAAAAGGTAGAGTGATGAGAAGCTGAATTGGTTGACAAAGCCAATCCAGGCTATCATATAAATATAATAATAAGTATCAAGGCAAGAACATATTAAACAAGTAGGAGAGAGGTGACACAACAACAAAGATAAGACATATATACATGAATGAAAAACTATTAACTTGTGGTCATGACATCCAATTAAACTATTAAGTTAACAAGTCATATGAGGTTTTGGACTTTGGACAATAATCTAATTGAGCTCATTTTCGTAGTATTCAACAACCAACATATAATATTGACGACTATTTACTCGATTAATTTCAGGGATGTCACCCACATACTAATTAGAAAAGATCCTATACTACAGGACCAGAAAGTATAATGATCCTTTACCACATCGAATAAATGTAAGCTATGAGCTTACAAAACTAGAATAATCCCAAAATTAAAAAAAAAAATCAGTTATATACCTCAGCTTCAGAAACCATCTGATCTACGTAGCTCTTTAGCTTATTAACCCTGAGTGCCTCAGTGAAAAATCTAAACTGCTCCTGTCTGACAGAGTAGTCCACATCAAACACCACTCCGGGCCCAAATGTTGGTACATTGAACTGGTAGACCTCTTGCTGACTCATATCAGACTCGGGAGCCTTAAAGAAGTGGCCTGAGACCTCAGGACCCACAAAGAAAGTGATCTTGCGGTTCATCATGTTCACTGTAAACACACTTCCAAGTTTTGCATACTGTTCACGGATCATGGGAATGGGCCCCTTCATGAATTTGACAAGACCACCTATTACTGGGAGAGAGGTTTTGATAGTTGGGGGGAGGCGTTTGTCTTTGTTTGGTTTCAATGACAGAAGGAGCTTGACTAAGAGAATTGCTGCAAGCGAGGCAAATATGACGAGAAGATGGTTCTGATTCTCCATTAGATCCATGGTGGATCAGATCACAGGCCCAACCTGAATTCAAAGAGGTAAAGTGAATTAGAGACTATTACAAATAGAAGGATCTGGATGTAAATTAAGATAAAATCATTGGGAAATTGCATATGCATAAATGCACAATTAGCACTAGAAGTAAATGAAGAATTACAGTTGATATATAAACTAACAGAAATAGAGAACACGGAACTATTAGATGTTAATTAATTAAATCAAATAATTAAAGAAACAGATCGATAACAAAATAGCTATATTAAGTATCTGAGCAAAACTAATCTAGTTATGTTGTTGAAGTTAAGATTAATTGATCCTTGTCAGTTTAATCAGAGACGAAGAAGCATCAATAGAAAG
>CAXKVX010000075.1:0-252386 GCA_964058865.1 Eleocharis quinqueflora | reverse complement strand
CTCATTTTGGTTCCTCAAGTTCGAAAATTCAGCATATGGTCCGTCAACAGTGCTTAAAAATCAAGAAAAAAATCATACCAACAAACACTACAACAGAAAAAGACTTTAGTGTCGTCTAATTATCACCGGATGTTAGTGATATATCAAATTAAAAACACTCAGTAGTTTTAACTCCGGTTATTACCTAAAAAATCGGTAATAAAAATCTATAACTTTTGAAAAAAAATGTTTTTAATCTAATGTCGTATTTTTTATGTTAAAAACCAGTGATAAAAGCTACTTTTATCACCGATTGTTTGTTAATATCCAGTGATAAACCGGTGATAGAGATTTTATCACTAGATTTTTTAAATAAATCAGCATAAAGATTTGAATTTAGAAAATCCATGCTCCAGCTCATTTTTTTCTGTCTCTTCCTCCTCTCTATCTCTCCTGTCTCTTTTTATATACCTCCCTGCTGTCTTTCTCCTCTCTATCGCTATATTCACTATTGTTGTTTTTGTTCTTCTTCGTCAAAAATGGAGAAATTTGAAGGGAGGGGTTCAGAGAAGCGACAGATCGTCATTTTATTCTCTCAATATCAGTGCAAACACCGGCTCTTACATTCTCTCTATTCTTGTTCTATTTTATTTATTTATTTTTGTTTTCTTTTTTGTCTTTTATTTATTTATTTATTTATTTCTTCTCTGTTTTTTTGTTCTATTTTACTTTCTATTTTTAATTAATCTTCTATTTTCATGTTTTTTTTTGTTTTATTTATTTACTTCTAATCTTATGTTTTCTTGTTTTTAAATTAAATTTGAATTATCTAAGCGATTTGACAACTGTAAAAAATTGTACGTTCTGCAACCAGCTGTCAGGTTGCGTAACGTACAACTTTTTAATTTTTATCACCGGTTATTAATAAAAAATCGGTGATAAAATGACTTTTTTATCACCAGTTATTAGTAAAAAATCGGTGATAATAGACAATGTTTATCTCGGTTATTAATACTTTTAGTGTCTCTTTCCTACTACGTGGATTAATCTAGCCTCATGACGATGGTACCTAAAGTTTCATGAGGTTATGATCATGTTTGAATTTAAAGAAAATATAAACGATCGGTGATAACTCAATGTTAGTGGGAGTAAATTTATCATTCTTAATTTGTACTTGAATGATATTTTACTCTATAAGAACAATAAGTAAAGTGGTGTACTTAAGTGGATAAACATCAAATCTTATTGTTATCTAAAGTCAAAGATGATACTATTATGATAGAATATATTAATTATTGATACAAGAGCTATGTTGACTTATTTTCTAACAAATGTGCTACCATCCACTCTTTTTCAAAAGAGCATGTTGCTGGCATGAGTTTGGTTAATAACTTGTAATGTTGTAGTAAATTTTGTGCACATGTATGTACCGAAGCTTCAATTATGTATTGACTTTGAATGTTTAATATTTTCTTATTTCTTATGTTACACGTTACTAAAGTTAATTAACAAATTTTACTTATGTGGATCAAATGAATTTATTGACCATTTGTTGGAAAGAATACCACTTCTATTAATGGGGATCAAATAACGATAATAGTTATTTTGATTACATTAGTTTGGTTTCGTATGTCTAACTGAACAAGGTTTAAGTCAAATATATTGATCAAGTTTGAACGTATGCTTATTATTGAAAGGAGATAGAAAACTGAATGGAACAGATAATCTCAAAACATTGAAAATGTGTATTATCTCAGTTATGTAATATTAATCAGTACATGCCTATTTATAGGCTTGGAGAAATACAAGAAGTTAGTTTTGTAAAAATAAAGAAGTATAGGGACTAATGTGAATAATATCCAGATAACGAACTGAAACGAACTCTTCAGCCTCTGTTATGGATTGTTTGTGGCCAGCTGGTTCTTCTGTGAAGCATCAATAGTTCATATCTTATCAATGGATAGTTCATATCTTATCACACCCCCCTCAAGCGAATGTCTGGTGAGAGGACATTGAGCTTGGACCGGAGAAACTCGAATCGAGGAAGGGGAAGAGCTTTGGTTAAGCAATTGGCCAGCTGGTCCTTGGAGCAGATGTACTTCACCTTTAGCTGATTAGAGATGACGCGTTCTCTAACGAAATGAAAATCAATTTCGATGTGCTTGGTTCTCTTGTGGAACATGGGATTTGCAGCAAGGAAGGTGGCTCCCACATTGTCACACCATAAAACCGGTATGGGTAAATTTGGAAGTCCAATTTCTTTGAGAAGAACTCAAGCCACATTATCTCTGTACAATTGAACGCTAAGCTGCGATACTCCGCCTCTGTGCTAGAACGAGCTACAATTGTTTGTTTCTTTGAGCTCCAAGAAACAAGATTTCGACCGATATAGATGCAAAAACTTGAAGTTGATTTACGATCTAAGTTGTCACCTGCCCAATCTGAGTCTGAGTAAGAGTGAATTTGTAAGGGTGAGTTTTTGTAGAACTGAAGGCCATAGTGCAAGGTTCCAGAAATGTATCGTAGAACTCTTTTTTCTGCAGACCAGTGTTCTTCTGTAGGGGAGTGCATAAATTGAGACAGTTTGTTTACTGAGAAGGTTAAATTAGGTCTTGTCAATGTAGCATATTGCAAAGCTCCAATGACACTTCTGTAGAGAGTTGGATTTTGACAGGAAGGACTGCCAGATTGTCTGAAAGTTGTACCAGAGGGCATTGGGGAAGAAACTGGTTTCCAATTGGCCATATTGGATCTGGTGAGAAGATCTTTGAGGTATTTGCTTTGGTTGAGACAGATGCCTTCAGAATTGTAAATTGCCTCAATGCCTAGAAAGAAATTGATGTTTCCCAAATCTCGTATAGAAAGTTGATCACTCAATTGGTGAATGCATGACTTAATGAGGTCTGGGCTGCTGCCAGTGACAAGGATATCGTCCACATATACAAGTATGATGGTGGTATGGCCTTGTTTATGTAGAAGGAAAAGGGAAGGGTCATAATTTGAAGCCTTAAACCCAATTTGAATTAGAACTGAACTCAGCTTTGCAAACCAGGCTCTAGGCGCCAGTTTGAGGCCATAGAGCGATTTGTGAAGGAGACATACGTAATCTGGGTGATCAGAATCAGAGAAACCTAGTGGTTGGTCCATAAACACCTTCTCCTTTAGATCTCCATTCAGAAAAGCATTCGAAACATCAAGTTGTTTCAATGCCAGTTAGAGGAGACAACAATTGAGAGTATTACTCTAATTGTGGTTGCATGAACGACATGACTATAAGTTTCTTCAAAATCCACTCCAGCTTCCTGGTTGTACCCTTTGGCAACCAGACGGGCTTTATAGCGATCAATGGTACCATCAGATCGTTTCTTTGTTTTGAACACCCATTTACACCCTATCACTCTTTGATTATCTGGAGGTGGGACAAGAGACCAGGTGTTATTCTTTGCCAAAGCATTAATTTCTTCAGCCATTGCAGTACGCCAATGTGAGGATTGTTGAGCTTGTCGATAAGTTGTAGGATCAGGAGCAATGGAAGTATGATGCACAACAAAATCATTATAGGTTTTCTTTTGGCGTGTATTGTCTTTGTTTCTCGTGACCATGGAGTGTTTGTTGGTAGCAGGTGGAACGGATGGAGTGTTGTCACATGGTGTCCGATGAATTAACTCTCTCAGTGGCATGTTAAGAGAAGGAGAAGAGTCTAACTGTTCTGGTGAGGGATGAAGTTGTGTTGATGGTATGGCTTCATGGTGTGGCTGAAGCATGGGTTCATGTTGAACTGGAGGCACATCTTCAACTTGATTCATAGGTTGAGTTGAGTGTGAGCCAGCATCTTGTCTTGTCCCAACGGTTGAATTTGAAACTTCTGAAACAGCCCCGGCTGATCTCAGAAGGAGTGGGTGTGATTGAACATCTGAGATGCTTTCCTGAGATTGTGAAGATATTGTTTGCTTGAAGGGAAAGGTTAGTTCATCGAAGAAAACATTTCTTGAGACAAAAATTCGATTTGAGGGCAGATGTAAGCACCTATACCCTTTCTGATTGATTCCATAACCAATGAAAATGCAAGGCTGAGCTCTCAGCTGAAGTTTATGTTTATTGAAAGGTCTGGTTAAAGGATAGCATAAGCATCCTAAAACTTTTAGAAAATTGTAGTCTGGATCTTTGTGAAACATGATCTTGTACGGTATTTTGTTTTGAGAAGGGAGTCTGTTGATGAGATAGGCTGTAGAGGAGAAGATTTCATCCCAGTATTGAAGAGGAATAGAAGCATGGAACATTGTTGCAAGAGAGAGCTCTATCAGATGCCTATGTTTCCTCTCAGCCACCCCATTCTGCTGAGGGGTGTGAGGGCAAGAGGTCTGGTGTAAAATTTGGGGGTATTTGTTTGTAATTGGCTTAAACTCTCCACCACCATCAGTTCTCAGAATTTTGATTGACACATTGAGTAAATTCTCAGCTTGTAATTTGAATTGAGTAAAGGCATTACAAACATCACTCTTGTGCTTTAAAAAATAAATCCAAACAAAACCAGAAAAGTCATCTATGAAAGATACATAGTATTTGTATCCCTTTGCTGAAGTAATTAGAGAGGGACCCCAAACATCACTGTGTACTAACTGAAGAGGAGAAGTAGAAGTAGAAGGTGTAAAAGGCAATGTGTGAGCCTTGGCTTGTACACAGTCATGACAGAACATAAATCTATTCCTAATACAAGGTAATGAGTTTGAATTGATGACTTTGAGTGTTGTTGTAGTTGAGGGATGCCCAAGCCTAGCATGCCATATCTCAGTGGTTGTTTTTGAGGAGAGAATAGCTTGGGGAGGAGAAGAAAGTGATGCTGGAGAGGTAGAAGATATTGTCTGCAGCTTTATGGAGTATAATCCTTTATTGCTGATTAGTTGAAGAGGTGTTGCCTTGGTGTGGAGGTCCTTGATAAAACAGTGAGAGAAAGAAAAATTAACAATCAAGGTAGGGTTGTCTTTGAGTAATTGGGACAAACTTATTAAATTTGTGGAGAAATTTGGAACATAAAGCACATTAGTTAGTTTGATCGCATAATTAGAAGACACAAAAGACTGAGAACCAATGTGTGAGATTGAGAGACCAGTGCCATTACCAATTTGTAGCTTGTCAGGTCCCTTGTACCCAAAGTAAGACTGGATTTGATTGATATCGTTGGTGACATGGTGTGTAGCTCCAGAATCTATTATCCAATTGCTAGAATCTTGATCATCATCAATATCAGAAGAAGGTTGAGTGATGTAAGCTTGAAACCTAGGGTTTGGTTTCTAGTTGGGATTGGGATCATATCTGCTGTAGCATAACTGAGCATTGTGTCCCATTCTGGAGCATATCTGGCAAGGCGTTTTGATTTTGCCTGAAGCAATCATGGCAAGAATCTGGGGACTGAGAGTAGTTGATGTACCAGGAGCGGTGGAGCTATAGGTGGAGGTATTAGTGTTTGAACCGCCTTTGGGAAAGGATCTTGAATTGTAAGGAGTTGTGTTGGAGGTGGTGTTAGATTTGGTGTTTGACTGGTAACGATTTCTGTTGGATTTGCCAGCAAGAAAGGCAGATGGATTAGAATCAGATGCAACAGGCATCATTGATTCATGACTCAGGAGCAACCCACGCAAGTTATTGAAATTGAACGAAGAGTGGCATCTGACAGTGAGAAGAGCAGATTTAAGTGAGCTAAACTCAGGTCCTAGGCCATTGATTGCTGCTGTTACAAGATCATCTTCTGAGATGGGATTCCCAATGAAAGAAAGCTCGTCTGCCATCTTTCTAACTCGAAGCAAATAGTCAGTGCAGTTGGAGTCTCCTTTTGACACTGATTGAATCTGACGTTTCAGATCTTGAAGCCTTGCTCGAGATGAGGTGGAGAAATAGTTCCCAATGGCTTGCCAGAGATCTCGGCAGGTAGGTGATGACATCACCTGTGCCAGAATTGAATCTGTCAAGGTGGATCTGATCCAAGCATTCAAGAGCTTGTCTTGACGCTTCCAGGCAGAAAATGTAGGATTCAAGAGTACATTTCCTGCTTCATTGAGAGATGTGGGATCTGGTGGAGGGTTGTAGAGGTAAGATTCCAAATCATGACCTTCAATGATGAGTTGGATCTGGTTTTTCCATGACAGAAAGTTCGAATCGTTTAGTTTTGTAGGAACTGGTGCATTGATATGGATGATGGAGTCGATTGAATGAGTTGTGGTCGTAGCGGAAGCATTCTCATCTGTTGTGTGAGAATTCGACATTGTTGAAGCTTGATTTGAGAAGAAAAAGAACGAATCTTGAGCTGTAGAGCAAATGGCTCTGATACCATGAAAGGAGATAGAAAACTAAATGGAACATATAATCTCAAAACATTGAAAATGTGTATTATCTCAGTTATGTAATATTAATCAGTACATGCCTATTTATAGGCTTGGAGAAATACAAGAAGTTAGTTTTGTAAAAATAAAGAAGTATAGGGACTAATGTGAATAATATCCAGATAACGAACTGAAACGAACTCTTCAGCCTCTGTTATGGATTGTTTGTGGCCAGCTGGTTCTTCTGTGAAGCATCAATAGTTCATATCTTATCAATGGATAGTTCATATCTTATCAATTATAATGTTTTAAAGTTTGCAAAAATACTTTTACGTCTATCTTATAATGGATAGGATGTTACAAATGCAACCAAGTTCTAATTTGTTTACCATTTATTTGGAGAATTAAAGCATACTAAAAAAAATATACTCAGAGAGAAATTAATTAGAACAGTTCAAAAATATCATCATGGATCCTGAGATTGTCAAGGACATATATATTGATCATTGATCATTAAGCATAGTTACATATGTGCTCAAGAAATTAATAAGATTTTCTTTTAATGTTACATGCATAATCACATGAAATATGAAACAATAAAGACTACAGAGTTCTAAAGAACACCAAAAATAAGAACTGATTATTATCAGAACCTGAAATAAAAAAACAGGTTATTTTTTTTCTCTGGAACCAGAAGTTCATGAATCACAAGAAAAACAAAAACTAATCTAATTATTCGAATTTTGATAACTGTACAAAATTAAGAAGCCAAAATCAGTATATATTTTCTTATTAGGTTATTTCTGAATACATTTCATTGCACTTGATTCAAAACAAGAGAATATTTAACTAGAATAAATGAAGTGAACATGAAGAAAAGTCATCACACTTGAACAAAAGTTATATTATACTAACAGAGATTATGAACACCTAATGTAAACAGTGAAATAATTCTTGCATATTTGTTGTATATATATAGTATCACGTACCTTCATGGCTTCATGTACGTGTATATAGAATAATATCAATTTACTTTGACGTCAATTGCACGTGTCAATATATTTGTACTTCTCGTTTGATTTTGACGTGTACATATTTAGTTTTTAGTTTTGATTTTTGATTATGCAAGTCGTGACAATTATTAATAAGCGCACTCATCTGAATACCTCTTGGCACTCATTAATTAACAATTTATAGACAAATCATTACATATATCAGAAATAAATTAATGATATTGTAAGATAAACATAGGAAACCCTATAGATCTTCGAGGGATTCGGCGCTTTATTATATCTCGTTATGTCTAGCTGTTAGTATATTACGTTGACCATATAGTATATTTTCTTTAGTATATATATTACATGGCTCATGCAATATGCAAACGAACACACAAGCTACATCCACCAACCTAAGACAAAGAAGGGGAAGTGCACACAAGGGTAAAAAGTAAAAACGAAGCTGGACCTTTATATATATATATATATATATATATATATATATAATATAATATAATATGATATAATATAATATAACATCAACTCTACTTATAAAATCTAAAGATAAAACAAAGCTAGCAAAATAGCTGATCACGGGAGATCATATTGTCATCGATCTGCTCTACAACCACGAGTTATTGTCTTTTTTTGACAACAAGCTATTCTTAACTGGTTAAGCAAACATCAAAGAGAAAAAAATAAGACTAACAAATCACTCTCTCAACTAGTTACTTTCCAAGCTGAGATCTACATACCTAGCCAGATTATAGTGACCACTTTTCTCTCATAATTCCTCATGCATGCATGCATCAAACCCGAGTGATTCAATGCAATTTCCCTCCACCGAAAGACCGACTTGTCGATGATCCTGATCTCATCTCAGAATTCAAGGAGCTCATCTCATTTGCATGTTGTTGTTGTTGTTGTTGTAGTCGTCGTTCTCTCTGAGACATATTGCCCCCTGCAAGACCACGCACCATTCCTCCGACTCCTAAAAAATCACGTGTCAACTGATCAGATTCCCTGAGAGCCCCCACATTGATGCCACTATTGCCAAATTTGATGTCTTCCATGTTGGACATATCTGGGTTGAACCCTGTGAAACCAGTAGCCACTGTGGCTGCTGCTGCTGCTGCCGCCTCTTGTTCTGTGTAATCTCTTGTAGTGCAACCAAAGAGACCAGGATTGGTGCCGGCAAGTGAGTTCATCAAGTTCTGGATGTGCGACTCATTCTCCATTTGAGACCTCATGTTGTCCTTGAAACTTGTGCTCTTTTCATCGTTTGATGAGGGGCTACCAAAACCTTTGAGGATAGACGATCCATTACTAGTGTTTGCACCCATTTGAGCTGCCTTCTGGAGTAAAGCTGTAGCTGACATCTGAGGAAGCACCGGTTCATTGTGAACTGATGCATTGTTATATAGAGATGGAACTGAACCAACCATGTGATCACCCATTATGTTTCCACTGAAGAGATTTGCCTGATCTGAATTTCCAGTTGTGCTGTTGAACTGAACAGGAATTAGCATGTGACCACCCGGGTTGCCTTCTGGATTACTGTGATGCATGGCCGATGCATTGCTGGAACTGTTGGAGTAAAATCCAAGGCTGAATAGATTAGTATCTGCCTGAGTAGAAGAGGCAGTAGCTGTGGTATTTCCTCCCTGGAGATCAGGCAGCTGCATCAGGCCATGAAAAGGTTTTGATTGTAGAAAAGAACTATCTGTTTGTGACTCTTCATTGAAGTGTTGGTTTGGGCTATTTCCTAGAAAGAATGGGGCACACTGATGTGTTGGACGGAATGCAGAAGGGTTTGAGTGGAGGAGAAGGTGATCAAAACGGGACCCGCCGAGGCGAAGAAGGTCGTTTGACGGATGAGTTTGGTCATGCAATGCAGCAATTTGCGAGTTGACTTGAGAGAAGCCTAAGGCCATGTTGCTACTATTGCCATATAAGTGGCTTCCAAGGGAGGATAGACTCGATGGAAGGCGTGCACTCTCTTGCGCTAACGCATCACAAAAGGCTCGGTGTGTGATGAAGCTGTCACGCCTTCATTGACAAAGTATTATTGTTTTAATCTTGCACACAAATATTGAAAATCAAGTAATGATAAACTCTAATTCAAAAGGAAACTATAAACTAATCTTATTAAGCTAATCTGAATCTAAACATACATTGATTTTGCATTTATTATCGAAATGAAAACAAGGAGACCATTTGAAGCTAGTTTGAGATGATATACAAAGTGAAAAAGAAGTCAAGAGGAAGTTCAATGAATTGTTTCTTCTGTTTTGTCATGTTTTCATTAGCAGTATCCCTAAAAGAATCAAATCTATGTTTCTAACTAAAATGAAGAAGTTAAACAGTAAACACTCTATCCGAGATCGTCCTATTATCTGTCATCCTCTTTCCAAGGGAAGGAAAAGCTGTATAATAGAGTGATAGAAAGGGAGCATTTAGTTGGAAGCTAGCTTCTGCCAAACTTTCCAAAAGGAAAGAGAGAGAGAGAGAGAGAAAAAAAAAGAGACAAAAATATGATGGTTAACTGCTATTTGGCAAAGTCTATTTCTAGTCTCCGACTTGAGTAATGCAGAGAGAGAATTATTGCTGAAATCATGAAAAGATCAATAAATGCACATCCTGAAATCAATAAGATTCAAATACTATGAATATTTTCATACTTCCCATGAAAGAATATTTTACCAAAACCATGAAAGTCTTTGCAAAGCCAGTGTACTAGTGGCACACTGGTACTCGCATTTAACGCACGGCAGTTACCACTTAAACTCAAATTCCCTGGAAAGCTCATTAAATGAAGCCCAACTTATTTCCTAGTTTAAAGTTTAAACTCTGAATGTGTGTGTTGTTTGTGTAGAGTGTGTGCACTGGTGTGTCTCGTGAAAGATCAGGACCAAACCTGACAGGGTGCAAGTGTGGCCAACCCACAAACGAACAACACTGCCAAGCCTCTTACCAAGGTGACCAAGTAAAACTGAAGAGAGAGAAATATCAGAGGCGGGGGTTACGAGGAGAAAGGTCTCCTTTGCCTGTGGTCACTTGAAAGTTGAAACCTCTCTCTGATCATGGCTGATACCTTTCTCTCTCTAGAATAGAGATAGGTGTGTCACATGAAAGTAGTCAGTCCCTGCAGCCGTTTCCCTACTGTGTTGTGTACTTTGTGTTATGTGCTAATTTTTCTGGGTGCGCTCAGGAAACTACTAATCAGATTCTAATTTGAAATACCAACAAGGTAAAAATAAAACCCTAACCAAAGTGACAAACGGATCCCACAAATGAAAAAAAAAGAGAAGGAACACATTTAAGGCAAATAATGGTATTATGGTAGGAAACGAAAGTAAAAATGCTACAAAAGTGTGGCTGGAAGCTTCAATAAAGAATCACAAATACCAAGGGACGATATAAACTACGGAAATCTATGATGATATGCTTGAAATGATGCTTCAATGATGGATATATGAATGAAATAGGATAGAAGCTAACCAGCCTCCCCATCATGACAAGACAGACCCAAAAATAGATGAAATAAATCCCTAAAAATAAAACCTAGAACTGAAAGGTTTAGGGAGAATTTTTTTGTCCTCATTACAGGTCTCAAAAGATTGAATTTTGATAAGTTGTGCTTGAAAGCCACAACTCAAGTGCCAAAAACTAATACACAGCAATAAGAAATATAAGATACTTCCAAATTTGTAGTAAAATCAAATTGCAAATTTATCTTGTATATAAGCATATGTTATGAAGAATATTTACCTGGAGAAGAGGGTTCCACAGTCGCAACGATATTCACGGGTACCACAAATTTTTGAGTGAGCCTTCCAGTCTGACTGCACAGCATATCGTTTAGAGCACTTGTCGCACTTCCACTTCTTCTCGCCGTGCTTTCTACAGAAGTGCTTTTTAATTCCTGTCAGGTCACCGAGTGCACGTGATGGGTCATGATGAACGCAACTCGGCTCAGGGCAAAGGTACACCTTCCGCCTGGCTGCTTCCTTTGGGTTCTTTTGCTTTAGCTTCCACGGCAAATTATGGCCCCGGCGATGCAGTTGCAAATTTTGTTCACGCTGAAAACCCTTGTTGCATACCTCACAAACAAAGCGGTTTGTTGCCATGAGGGTCCGTGGCGAGAGTGCAATAACCTCGGCATCAGGATCTGCCAGAAAAGAAATATATTATTTGGTTAGCTATGGAAATTTTCTTTATTTTTGTACTTCATGATTAGTTATGATATTAATTGGTTTTTGTTGATGCTAAGGGAATTTTAGGCATTATTGTATCATTGGGCATGCAAAAGCTGGAATTATTACATGTGCTCAGGTTTGAAAGGAGTTTTCTAAGTTCGTATGCTTTGTGTAGTGAAGATGAAAAATAGAATCTTTGGGCAGCTGTGATGGAACCAAGGACGGGGAAAGTACTAATTAACATGAAAAATGATTTAAAATCCAAAGAAAACAGCACTGAGAAGAAGATTTTAGAACTCAGAAAATAGGCGGATGATAGTAGCCAGTATATAGCAACCATGAATCCCACATCATGCTTGATGAAGAGAAAAGAAACAAAAAAGTTGTTCCCCCTCTATGAAAAATAATCGAAACATAATCATTCGTTTCAACAGAGTATTGCAGAGAATGAGAGATTAACAGAAACACAAGATGAAATATAAAGATTAGGGAACACTATCCCCACATGCTTGTACAATGTGGAAAAGAAAATTGTGTTCAACACAGTCAATAAGGTCGGTTAAAGAAACGAATTACAAAAGAAAAGGGAAACATGCAAATCGATTTCAAATTATGCATGTTGCATTTATGAAATAAAAGCACAAATAATCACTTGCATGGATTGCCTGGTAAATTTCTCTTCTTTTTGACTGGAGGTTGAGCGGTGTTTGAGGAAGATGGTGCTGAATTATGCGGCGGCGGCTGCTGGTGCGTCTGTTGCTGAGACATTTGGTTTTGACTCTCTTCTTTTCTTATTCCAAAGAAAGAAGCTGGAGAAGAAGAATCCATCCCTATTTTGTGTTGGTTTCCTGAAAAATTGAGATACTCATCAGTCCAAATCAAAACCGGAATTCCAAAAGGTAAAACGCAACAAAAGGTATCATAAAAAATTAAGAAATGTCTCACTAAACAACATGCAATGATGCAACCATGATTTTTTTTTCCCTATCTCTGTGTGTATCTATCTGCCCGGACTTTCCTCCCCTCTCTCTTTCTCTGTCTACTTGTAAAACCTCAAGGACAAGAAAATAACCATATAAAGAGAAAAAAGAGAGGATCCAAATATTGATCTGAAGTCTGAACTACCTCCAAAAAAGGCATGAAATCCAAACGAACAGTTGCACTCAAACCTAGTAAAAGTGAGAAGGAAGAAAACAAAAGGGAAAGATATACAGTGTGCGTGGAGCAGCTAGGGTTGGATTAAGAAAAAGCACATACCAATTCAAAGACAGCTTCTTTGTTTCTTCCCTATTTCTCTTTTCCAAAACAAAACCTTTTCGCAATTTGGAAGGAGGTTAAGGGGATGTGAATATGGCTGCGTCGTTCTTGTTTGATTTCTTTTATTTCCCTGTCATACTTTTCTCTCCTCTCTCCTCTCTCCTCCCTCAAGCTCCTGTTTATCTATTTTTCTCTTCACCTCCTTTTCCTCGTCCCTTTTCACCCTCAATTTATTAAATTATACAACAGAAGTTTTTTATATTCCACTGTGTGTGTGAGAGAGAGAGAGAAACGGTACTATAGTAGAGCGAGGGAGCTCTCACGCAGCAAACTGTGTCGTTATGTGGTGAGGAGATTGGGGTCCACCGAATGTGTTCTTACCTGGTTATATCATCATCCTCTCTCTCTCTCATTTTGTTGGTTTTTCTAATATCATGCTACTTACTGTTCCTCAAGTTACTACTTACATATGTAATTTGTATATCATAATTGTAGGTGTACCAAATGATGGCCACACCAAAAAGCGCACTGCTATAGCTAGCTGGTGTTTTAAGTTACTAATCGTGCGTTTCACAGTGCCACGTGGGTTACATTAGCATGAGCATTATATGTCCATGACACGTGACAAGACACCGTCTTGAGGTATTTAAATCCCCAAAACAAACACTCTTTTATATATAATTTGGTCGATCTAACGATTACATGAAAGGCATAGTATTTTAGAGAGAGAAACACTCGGCCATTATAATAAGTTTGAAGAGATAACAGGATCTGATTGATGATAATATCGATGATGGTGATTCGTAAAAAAAAATTAAATCGCTTTTATAGTTTACAGATTGCAAAAAGTCGACATATTTTTAATTTCTTAAACAAATAAATCTGAATTCGTAAAATGTGTATGCTTACATAAATTCTTTTTTTTTGAATGTAGGGTATACCTACTAAAATTTTTTTATTTCACTTATTTGTAATTTACAGGTGTGAAATAAAAAAAATTCTCATCCTATCCTAGTGGGTGAGGGCGGTGTTGTGTTGCTAGAGCCGAGTTAGCAACATCTTATCCACGAGGAGATGATGTTTTTGATCTGGATGAATGTGTGCTCCTGTGGCTTGTGTTTTCCATTGAAGATTCGGTTGTTTCGTTCTTTCCAAATCGTCCATGTGGTTGCTTGGATCGTGGTATTCCACTTTCGTCGTTCTTCTCCCGTCATGTAGTTTTTGTTCTTGTACCATAGTTCGTATATGTCATTTGCTGCTAAGATGTTATGTCGGATATTGTGCCAGACGGTTAGCGTGTATGGACAGGAGATGAAGAGATGTTATGTGGTTTCCAGGATAGGTTCGTTGCACAAGACACAACAATTTTGGTGAGGGCAATTTCTGCTGGCTAGAAGATCTCCTGTTGGTAGTCGATTCCTTAATAGAGTCCATGTGAAAATTTTAACTTTGAGAGGTGCTTTTGTTTTCCAAATAAGCATGTAGTCCTTGGAGAATTCGACTGGGTTTATGAGACGCCTGTATGCCAATTTAGAGGAGTATTGGCTCGTGGATGTAAGGTTCCAGGTAGTGTTAGAATGAGTCGTTCCCTGTGATACTGAACGAATGAAGGGTCTATATAGCATGATGTCACGGATAAAGAAGGAGGGATTCGTGGTAAATATAGGGTCGGCTTGGGTGTCTAGGAGTGGTGGAATGTTGTGGTGGCGGTGTATAAAGCTTGCAAGTAGCGAATCATTGTTATGTGTGTGTATTTTCCAAATCCATCGTAATAGTAAGGCTATGTTGAAAGTTCGGAGATCAAGAACTCCAAGTCCGCCATGTTTCTTTGGTAGGCATACTGTTTGCCAATTGATGAGGAAACCACCCTTAGAAGATGTAGTTTGGCCGGTCCAAAAGAATCGTTTGGTTGTTCTTTCAATGTTTTTGATGAGCCAAATCGGGAGTTTGAAAGCTTGCATATAACGCAGTGGTAACGCATTAATGATAGAGTTAATTAGGATCAGTCTCCCTCCTTTGGAGAGAAACCTACTTTGCCAACAGTGGAGTCTCCTTTGGATGGCTGTGAGTAAGGGTAAGTACGTATTCTTTGTCGGTTTGTTGATGGTCAGAGGTAGTCCGAGATATTTAATTGGGAATGTTTGCGGTGCACAACCTATTATCTCCTGAATTATCGATGTGAGGTGTTGTGGAATGTGAATTGGTAAGAACGCGCTCTTTGAGGGATTTAAGTATAATCCGGAGATATCCGCATAAGTCCGTAGGGTTTGGTGTAGAGTCCTTAGATTATTGGGGTGAGCGTCAGAAATGATTAGTGTATCGTCAGCGAATTGGAGTGCAGATAGGAGCAATGATGGCATATGAGTGAATTCGTGACTCACTGATTGAAGTAGAGCTTGTAGTGTGTCGGCGGTTAATATGAAAAGGAGAGGAGATAGTGGATCTCTGATGTGTGTATTTCACACATATATTCTTTAGGGTAAAACCGGGTCTTTTGGTATAAACTTGAGCCTTATTGGTCCAAATAACTGCAATCAAGGGCATATTATTGCAATTGTTGTGTTGTGCCTCTATTCTGACTTGTAGGTTCATTTCCTTGACATTTGGAGCAGTTTCCTGCCTTATCTGGTATGTGTTGTTTAACCTTATCTGAATGGGGAAACCTTACCTTGGTGAAACTTACCAACACACACACCAACTGAGTGGAACAATGAGTGAAATGTGAGATCCACTAAATGCCTAAGGCACAAATCATTGGAGGGATGTGAGATTCCGCATATATGTGCACTGATACACATTTTCACCCACCTTAAATGAATTATCCAAGTTCCGCAAGAAAGGCAGGTGTTGTCCATTCCGACCTGCAATAATTAGAATGGACAGGGTTCGGTGCCTGTCCCTTACAGGTTCCATTGGGTCACAAGGGAACCCTGCCTTAGCTGCTAAATCCCTAGTGTTTGGTGTTATATCCAAGAAAAAGCACCCATGCCCAAAGAAGAGTTCACCTCGTGTGATCTTGGAGGGATTAGAACAAAAGACTACTCGTTGTGCCTGGCGCTTGCGTCAAAACAATGAGAATGGTGAAACTTACCTTACACACACCGAACACCAGTTGAGAGTGATCTTGAGAGTATAGTGAGTCTACCAAAGCACGCAAAGTGCCTAGCGGAGTGACTTGTGAGAATCCACAAAATCACGTACACATCCACTTCTCACTTCCAATCATTGAGAGTTAGGTAGATTCCATATATGGCTAGTTGCGAAGTGCCAGAAATGTCGTAACCTGGGTTGAGTTCATCTAACCTGGCAAAACAACTGATGAACATGGTTGCGGGATTGTCCTGGGTGCTCCCAAACAGTCGTCCCTTGGTTTGTACAGTTGACCAAGTAAAACCGACAACTGAAAGGTGCTTTGGAAGATGAATGACATGTGTAGCTGAGTTTTATGGCATGTTGGAGCTTTATTGGACCTTTGCATGCATGCACAGAGACTTAGAGCGAGATAGCACCTGATTTGGGCCAGTTTAACCTATCCTGCGCCCCAGTAAGTGTACCCAGCGGCCAGTTAACATTGCCTGCGCCCCAGCAGACCTTTCCTGCGCCCTGGAGGCTTACCTGCCATCTTGGAAGATATCTGCTGAGCCAGAAGACACCCCTGCGGCCTGTTGACCTTTCCTGCGCCCCAGCAGACAAGCCCTGCGCCCTGGAGACTAGCCTGCAACTTTAGAAGATGTTTGATGGATCAGAGGAGGTACCTGCGTCCTGCAAATACCCCCCTGCGCCCAGCAGGTAGTCCCTGCGGCCCAGTTATCACCTCCTGCGACCTGGAGAGTCTCCTGCAACCTTAGAAGACTTATGCTGGGCTAGAACTAAACCCTGCGGCCCGTTGATGGGACCTGCGGCCACGCAGGGACAGATATGGAAGGTCCCAGCCTCAGAACCGCCTCAGACCCTATAAAAGGAAGTTATTCCAGAGGCTTTAGGGTTCCTCTCTCGACTCTTCGGACGCCGTCTTGAAGCCAACAGACCTGGGAAGGCTGTTGGACATCATTTACCAAGGTTTCTTCGCGCCTAAGGAGGGATTCAAGGCCGGGAAGCATACCTTGCAGTGGAGAACGAAGTATTAAGGGTTTTATCGTATCTCTATTTATGAACTCTCTGTTTTATTTGCTTTCTTGTTGTATGAACATGAGATCTGAGTAGTTTACTTAGTTCTTAGGGTAGGATAATGATTGCATGGATGGATTGATGTATTAACTGAGTTATTTGTCGTGATTTTCATATTGAACTGCTTGATACTTGTCTTTTCTTATGTTTGCTTGCTTGTTGCTTGGTAACCCGTAGGTGAAGGCCAAACCTAGTGCGGTATTAATATTGAGTAACTATCAACTGAATATAGGAACTGTTTAGGTTGATTTGTTAGAGTCCGAGACAACCCGGAAGGGAATCTCGTGTTCAACCGGGAGGTTGAACTGACCTTAGAACGCGTTCAATTGATTTTAAGTACTCGGGAGAGAATTAAAGGTGTATTTGACTTGCTTGATCTGTTAAACAACCAACAAACGACAGTTGAGGGAGTTTAAGTTAGTCTTGTGTGTCAAACCACCAATCACAACACATAACATAACCCAGCAGAGGTCTCCTGCCCCTCAGCAGAAAAACCCTGCGGCCCTGTAGGAGGTCTTACAGACCCGCAGGTACCTCCTGCCAGGCCGCAGGAAACCAATCCTGAAGTAAAATCTGATCCTAAACCCTGGGAACCCTTATCCTATTGATTATTTGAGTTATTTACTTGCTTGTTTCTGTCTTCTTGCTTTAATTACTACTGTTTACTTATTGCTCATTTGTTTTGTTACCCAACTTAATTGCAAAACCCCCCAATTTATACCAAAACACCAAAAAGAGTTACTTGAACTTAAAGTAGGTTTAGAAGTAAGTCCCGTCTCTGTGGTTCGACCCTGATCTATAACTGACCGTCGATTGATGCGACGTAAAAGTGGGATTAGGAAAATATAAGTATTATTTGATAGACGATACACCACACACAATCTGATCCTAAACCCTGGGAACCCTTATCCTATTGATTATTTGAGTTATTTACTTGCTTGTTTCTGTCTTCTTGCTTTAATTACTACTGTTTACTTATTGCTCATTTGTTTTGTTACCCAACTTAATTGCAAAACCCCCCAATTTATACCAAAACACCAAAAAGAGTTACTTGAACTTAAAGTAGGTTTAGAAGTAAGTCCCGTCTCTGTGGTTCGACCCTGATCTATAACTGACCGTCGATTGATGCGACGTAAAAGTGGGATTAGGAAAATATAAGTATTATTTGATAGACGATACACCACACACAATCTCTGACATCAATCTCCTTGCCGCAATCCACGTTGGTGAAAGAAAAATTGTCCTAAGTTTCCGTTTACCTTGACCGAAGAGGATGATGAGATAAGGAGGTTTTTGATCCATGAAATCCATCGATCTGGGAAGCCTTTTTTTTGGAGAAGTGTGAGGAGGAACTTCCATGACACTGTGTCAAATGCCTTCCGAAAATCGACTTTTATGACTACTGACGGGATTTTCAGTTTGTTCCTTAGGATGATGGATTCTCTAGCCGTGAGGAAGGTGTCCATGATACTTCGGCCTTTGATGAAAGCCGTTTGATTAGGGGAGATTATGTTAGGTAGGATCTTTTGTAGCCGAGTTGCCAATAGCTTTCCGAGTAGCTTTGGAATTGAAGATAGCACACTGATTGGGCGATAATCTTCAATCTTGTATGCTCCTTGGATTTTTGGGATTAGTGTTATGTTTGCTTGGTTTATTCTCCATAGGTCCAGTTCATTTCGATAGAAGGTGTTTACTGTTCGTATAATTGTGTCCTTGATTATACTCCAATATACTTGGAAAAATTCAGAGGGGAAGCCATCTGGGCCCGATGATTTACCCTTTGCCAGAGAGAAAATGGCAATTTTGATTTCTTCTTCAGTAAAGATTGCATCAATGTTTGCAATACACTCCCTTGGTGCTGGTGTGAAAATACTGTTTGGTGATTCCGTAGTCTCTGTTGATTGCCCTATGATGTTCCTAAAATATTGGGAGAATACTCGGGAGATTTGGTCAGGTTCCTCATATGTCATGTCTTGTACTTACATAAATTCTTAGTTTTCATAAACAGTTTTTTATAGATATACCAAGATATTGTTTGTTTTCTTGAGATGTGTCATTTCATTTTTTTACAAAGTAGTAATTAATTCATATTTTGAAAAAAACATCAATATATATGTATATAGATTTACCCAAAAGTAACAGTTCTGTCTCCTGGAACTACTGATCCTTTTGGGAGGAACATTTCTTTTTCTTGGACAGATGCAAACAACATAGTAAATAGATAATGCTTTCTCTATATATCTCCTCAACAGATTTTGGTGTTTCTCTAATTAATGTTTTTCTTCATTTGGTTGACTCTTACATGGAATTTGTCTTCAGGTACTCAATTCGACATTACTTAATTTAATTTGAAGGCCATACAACTTGATTTATTCACTAGCTATTTGGTTCCTTTCTTCAAGAGTTTATGTATTTGTTTTACTTCCATATTAGAACATTATAACTTATTTTGGTACCATTTGTAGCTTTAAGTAACGTTAGGTAGAAAAACAATAATAGATATGGAAAATCGAAGAGCTGTCCAAATATATCATTCACATAAGATTAGAAAGTACACTGAGGCAAACCCAATACAGAAATTTAGAAATGTAAGACAACCCGGTTAATTATTCTATTTTAATTTATGTTCTATAAACAAAATATATAAAAAAACGATTGCAAATTAGACAATGTTAGATCGATCATACAATTGATCTTTTAGGTCCATCTTGTGATTTATCTTGAGATCAGTCTCGCAACCCATATGAATTCATCTTGAATTAGGCCAATTTTCACAGAGTGATTATCATGGACAATTTTTTTTGTGTGGATTAGAATACTTACCCATTGTGAAACTGCCATCCATCTGATCTCATAATTAATTTTTGTTCGTGTTTTTTCAATTATAAATTATTGTTAGAACATTTTCATTTCTGAAATTTTTAGAGTTTCTAAATAATTGTCACGTTAGTTTTAGAAATGTAATATTTTTTAGTTTTTATATCCTTCATTCCTGAACTAAAAAGTTAGAATTTCTTAATTGCCACATCAACAAATACTATAAGTATTGTGGAAGACAGATCAATTTTAACAATGATTAAGCCACGTCAGAATTTATAAACTCTAAAGCAAAATTGCCAAATAAGAAACTATGAAGCAAAATTGTTAAAGAAGAACTCATCTATATTTCTGAAACTTGTTTAGAAACTGACACATCAGATTAGAAATTCGAAGAGTTTCGAAAATGGAGATGCTCAGATCAATATTTTCATAATTACTTTAGATAAAATTCGCCGACTCAATAAATTCCGACCACCACCGCATGTAAATTTGGATTGAGTGGTTTTTTGTTGTTGGTTTACGAATTGAAAATATTGCACTACTACAAAAAGGGGGTTTAATAGCGGAGATACAAGAATTAATACCGCTATTAAATGTTTTTAAACCGAAACACGGTGTAAATTCGCTATAAATACTTACCTGTTATAGCGGACCGAAGCCAACATCCCCTACAAAAATATTTTATAGTGGAATGCATCAAGGAGCCGCTATTAAAGTGTATTTATAGCGGGTGGAACAATGGGTCCTCTATTAAAGGGTATTTATGACAGATTTGCCTTAGAATCCGCTATGAACAATTATGATCAATTTGTTCCCATGGATCACCATCTAGTTCCAATTCAACCGTTAATTTCTGTCAATCCAACACTCCAAAAAATCAGTCTCCTACGGATTAAGACATAGATTTTCTTCCAAAATTTTTCCTTCTCTATATGAATATCAACTCTCTATCGTTCTTCCTTAACTAAAATCTTTTCTCATTCTTCCTTCTTTCCACATATATTTTTCCTCATTCTTCCTTCTTCACACAAACATCTTCCAACGTTATGCTTTCGTCCTTCAAATATTATTGTGTTTTAAGTATGACTGTATATATATACTAGTAATCGTGCCCCTGCACAACAACAAATGCATATTATGTAATGAAAAACAAAATTTACTAACGTATGAAATATTTTTCCAAAAAAATGGAGAAATAAATATTCTTGAATTGAATGAAAAGATTGTTTCTAAATTCAATTTAGAAATAAAAAATAACATACTCTGATAAAAAAAACATGAGACATTGACTTTTGTTCATTAAATTGTTTTATCTCATTTTGCTCTGACTCCTTGAGTTTACATACTCATTAATCTCACCTATGCATTTACCAAAAACTATTAAACAAAGAAAAAAAGAAGAAGAAAGAACAAACATCACACTTAACACTATTAATTAGATCAACAATTGATGAGAGAAGGTTGGATATTCATACAAAGATGCCTTGCATCAGAATGTGTGAATGTAGATAATACGAAATTACTGTAATAATTTATATAGTTTAAGACAAAAAATAATGAATTGATGTATTTATTAAATAATTAAATAACAAGAATAGCAGGTTAGTATTACCATTTGAATTTTCACATTAATGTATTTGAGTATAACTATAGTTTATTGCCAATGAAGTGAAACAATAAAAAAAACATAACAACAAGCAAGCTAATTCAAATTTCTTGATGAGCTTGCTAGCAGATCAAACAGTACACTGACCCATCCTGATACAAATCTTCACAAAATACAATTAAAGGTTAGAAATAAAATTAGAATATTTTGCTCCTCTTAACCGATAAGATGAGGATTTAAAAAGAAAAAAAACCACACAACATCAAAATGCAAACCTTATCATTCTGCTCAGAATAGACATGCATGCTCATAAAAAAACACACAACATCAAAATTCAGAACCGACAACATGAGGATTTTTCATTGATAACATAATGAATATATTCTCTTGCACTTTAAGTACATGATAAATTGATACATTTTCTAATTGATTTCGATCATAAATTTATTTACTATAGATATAAGGCCTTGTATAATTAATGTTGTTATAAGATGAAATCAAAATAGAAACAAACTCTATCAAAGATGAATACACACTCATGTTATTATAAGCTAAGGAATACAACAGTTTTGTGTGATCCAACTTCTGTTCTAATGACATCTCAGCATTTGCAAGGTAGGGCATGACACTGTTATCTGTTCATTAGCCATGTTAGGTAATGTGTAGTTGGAAAAAACAATGCCTTCGTCAGATCATGCTAATGTTTCTTTCTCCAAGCTTTTGCTGCTACATCATGTTTCAGAAATAACTCCATTTGAGGTCTCTGCATAGAATACAATGTACCAACAAATGAAGAAAACAATGAAAAATAATATTTGAAAGTTCCATTGAAAAAAAAATAATTCACTACCCGACCCGACCTGCACTACTACAGAAAAGGGCTATTATAGCCCCCCTATTACAGCGGACAGACAACAATGCCGCTATAATAGCTCCAGAGTGGCATTTCAGAAATTATCTCTGAATCTATTATAGCGGCTATTTGTTAAAGGCCGCTGTTACAGCGCCAGAAAAATATCTCCAAACCTATTATAGCGGATCCTTAATAAAGGCCGCTATAATAGCTACCTCTATAAAAGCGGACTTTAGAACAATACCGCTATAATAGGCTGTTACAGCGTCCCTTTAAATAAGCCGCTATAATAGCTCGAGTTTTATAGCGACTTGGTATGGAAGGCCACTATAATAGGTTTTAGGTTATTTTTCACAAGCGCGCCAATACCTTTCTTCCCCATTTCATTGGCGCCCAAATAACCAGCAGCCATACTCCATAGCTAATAGCCATTAATACTCCATTAAATACACATCTTCTATCCTTTTAAACTCAATTTTTTTGCCTAACTTCAGTTGTAATAATCCTTGAAGCGATCGAGAGAGACCGGCGCACTGCACATAGCGTGAGTTCGTTGGAGTTTTTATTGAGGTTAATTCATTTTCTATATATATATTTCAATGTTTTAATTTATTAAAATGCATTAATATTAACTTAATGGCATTCATTGCATAGATTTTGTTAGGTATTGTCATATAGGACCAAAATATCGGCAAATAAACTAATTTAGGTCGGTACCCGTTCGGAATTAATCCCATAGGGATTAATCTCGAATAGTCCCCGTTTGAGACTGCTCTTTGAACACTTTGTCTCATTTAGGATTAGCAGACGTACGATAGTTGCAATTTAGTGTTTGCGGAGATTTCGGTAAAGTATGTCCCAAATTGTTCCCACGAATACGTGCGTACATGCAAATGTGCGTCGGCGTATTCGGGGAGCTAAGGGGAAATGCTGTCGAAATCTTCGCAAATACTAGATTGCAACTATCGTACGTCCGCTAATGAGACAAAGTGTTCAAAGAGTGGGTTAGGATGGTTGGCCAGCCCAAAAACTTAATTATTTGGAGCTTTTGATACCCATATATACATTTAATTCACATTATAATAATTGATTTTTCAGATGGATCGTCGTAGAATATGGATGAATGGCGAAACGAAAACAGCTGAATATCTGAGAGGAGTTGAAGAATTTATGAAATGTGCAGGGGAATATATGAAATTACAAGGTGAAAAGTCACTTCTATGTCCGTGTTCGAAATGCCAGAACATGGTTAGGCATAGGGATGTCGATGAAGTGGAACTGCATTTGATTAGAAATGGATTTATGAGGTGTTACAACCGGTGGATATGGCATGGAGAGAATGTCGAAAGATCGACAGAAGTAATAGGAACGAGTGGGTTTCAAAATATTGAAAATGTTCAGGATAATAATGTTGAAAATGTATGGGATGAATCAGGAGGTGATCATGAAAATATAGAAATTACTGAATTAATAGAGAATCCGCAATTTACAAACAATGTTGTCCAATTGGATGAAATAATGAGTGATGTTGAAACATATTGTGCTTACATTCCCGAAATTTTGGATAATTTGTTTCTCCATGAATCTAATATACCATTATTCCCTGACTGCACGAAATATTCGAAAATATCTGCTGTTTTCAAATTGCATAACCTAAAAGCCAATAATGGATGGAGTGACAAGATTTTTACATCTTTACTCCAGCTTTTGGGAGGCATGTTGCCAGAAAATAATGCGCTACCTGATTCAACTTACCATGCCAAAAAATTGTTATGTCCTTTGAGTATGGAGGTTCAGAGAATTCATGCATGTCCGAATGACTGTATACTTTACAGAAAAGAGTATAACAATCTAGATAAATGCTCGACCTATAATGCATCACGGTAAATCAAGAGGCGATAATGAGAATGAGGATGGGAAAAAAGGCCACCCGCGAAAGTGTTATGGTACTTACCGATAATACCAAGATTTCGACGTCTCTTCATGAATCCAAGAGACGCTAAATTATTACGGTGGCACTATGATTGTAGGAA
The DNA here is from genome assembly GCA_964058865.1 of Eleocharis quinqueflora. Lineage (NCBI taxonomy): Eukaryota > Viridiplantae > Streptophyta > Magnoliopsida > Poales > Cyperaceae > Eleocharis > Eleocharis quinqueflora. The sequence goes on along the minus strand of CAXKVX010000075.1, from coordinate 228,160 downwards.
ATTGGATGGAAAACTACTACATCCAGCAGACTCTCCCGAATGGAGAAATATAGATAGAAAATTAAAAGATTTTGGGAGCGAGCCAAGAAATTTAAGATTGGGATTATATACGGACGGAATGAATCCTTATGGCAACATGAGTAGCCGCCACAGTACATGGCCGATGTTACTGTGTGTGTATAACCTTCCTCCATGGCTCTGCATGAAAAGAAGATACATAATGATGCCATTGTTGATTTCGGGTCTCAAGCATCCGGGAAATGATATAGACGTTTACTTGGCACCATTGATAGATGACCTCCAAAAATTATGGAATGAAGGAGAGGAGGTGTACGATTCAAATTCGAAAGAACACTTCACTCTTCGTTCCATTATTTTCTGCACGATTAATGATTATCCCACATACGGGAATTTATCGGGTTACAAGATCAAAGGAGCTAAAGCATGTGCCATTTGTCGAGAAGACACGCATTCCATACGATTGAGTCACTATAAAAAGAACGTTTACATGGGACATCGAAGACACCTTGCAATTAAGCATCCCTATCGAACTTTTACAAAGGAATTCGATGGAAAAGAAGAACCAGTAAAAGCTAAACAACCATTATCTGGAAGAAATGTTTATGAGATCGTGAAGGATATAAAGGTCCATTTTGGGAAAAAAAAAATCTGATAATAGTTCTTTGAAAGACTCAATATGGAAGAAGAAGTCTACATTCTGAGATCTTCCTTACTGGCAATATTTGGAGGTGCGGCATTGTTTAGATGGAATGCATGTCTTCAAAAACGTTGCCGAGAGTATCGTTTGTTGTTGAACATTCCTTGTAAAAAAAAAGATGGGATCAAAACAAGGAAAGACATGTTCGAACTAGGGATTCGGCCCGAGTTGGCACCGATTGAGGGCGAAAAGCGTACTTACCTACCTGTGGCAAGCTGGACTTTAACAACAGAAGAGAAAAAAAGTTTGTTGGGTTGCTTAAAGGACCTTAGGGTCCCGTCAAGTTATTCCTCAAATATCTCGGCAAAGGTGTCCATTAAGGAAATGAAATTGATCGGAATGAAATCTCATGATTATCACGTTTTGTTGACACAACTTCTTCCTGTTGCGATCCGGGGAATTTTGAAATCACCTGTAAGGCGAACCATAACCAAGTTGTGTTTCTTCTTCAACTCGATTTGCTCTAAGGTTATTGATGTTGCACAATTGCAAAAACTTCAATCTGACGTCGTGCAGACCATGTGCGAACTAGAAATGTACTTCCCTCCTTCTTTTTTCGATATAATGGTTCATTTGACCATTCATATGGTGAGGGAGATCAGAACGTGCGGACCGATGCATTTACGTTACATGTATCCTTTTGAGAGAGGAATGGGTCAACTCTAAGGGCTATGTCGCTGTCGTTCCCGGTCAGAAGGGAGCATAGTTGAAGGTTACATTGCAGAAGAGGTTATTGAGTTCTACACCGATCACATGGATGGAGTGGATCCTATTGGACTTCCGAAGTCCCGACACGAGGGTAGATCAGAAGGATTTGGTATTAAGGATCGATCACACAAAGGGTGGATGAGCGCATGTTACAAAAAGCACATTTTAAAGTCCTTACAGAACTTCAAGATGTGGCATATTATGTGACAGAGCACATTGAGGAGTTGAGATCACAAAATCGATCGAGTCGTGCTGATTGGGTCATTAATGAACATAATAAGAAATTCACAAAATGGTTCAAAGACAAACTACAATCTGAGGGATCGAGTAATCAGACATTGGCATTGCTAGCCAAAGGTCCATTTCCGTGATCACCCATCAAGGTTTCGACATGAATGGATTCACCTGGTACACCAAGAACCAAGACAAAAAGAGCACGGTGCAGAACAGCGGAGTAACAGTAGATGCTGTGCCAGCTGGTGGTGGTAAGGCAATACCATATTACTGCCGAATTGAGGAAATTTGGGAACTTGTTTACATAAGATTCAAAATTCCATTATTTTTCTATGAATGGTTCAATCATATTGGTGTTAATGTGGAAAAGAAAACTGGATTCACAACAGTGGAAATGAAAAGAGTGGGTCATCGAGACGACCCTTTCATACTTGCCAATAAACAAGTTAAACAAGTATTTTATGTCGCTGATCCGTCTGACAAGAAGAAGCATGTTGTTCTTTTGGGTAAAAGACGAATCATCGATGTGGGAGATGTCGAAGAAGAAAACGATCAATATGACGAAGTACCGCCATTTTCCACAGGTATAGAGGCTGATCCAGTGGAGAACAACGACACGCCGCATTACTTGCGTTCAGGTATATTTCTATTACACGGAGCATTACATCTCGTAATTATATAATTTTTATCTAATTTTCTGATTAAGAATATGTTTTTTGTATTTTTTTATTTAGATCACAACGAAGGAGTGTGGGTCAAACACCGCAAATAAAAAAAATCATAACAGATGTTGTTTTTTATGAATCTTGTAATATTTTATTTGTATGAATGAATTGTTGTAATATTTCTTAAAAATGTTGTAATATTTTATTTGTTTGAATGAATTGTTGAAATATTTGAACTTGGACAACTTAAAAATAAATTTGAGTGATTTTTTGGATATTTTAATATCAAATTTTTTTTTCCAACCTGAGATTCGAACTCATGACCTCCAATGCAACAACTATACACTTGTACCACTACACCTCTGTTTGTTTCGTGACTTAACTGAAAAGAGAAAGGTAATATGGTCTTCTTAGCTATTATAGCGGACTCCTAAAGAACGCCGCTATAATAGGTCTGTTATAGCGGCCTTTTATTAAAAGCCGCTATAACAGACCTATTATAGCGGCTTTTTATAAAAGGCTGCTATAACAGACTTGTATTAGGTCTTCTCTATCGAGCAGCTGGTTCATTTTCAAACCCCGCCGCTACCAAAATTAAAGCCGCGCGCTCCCAGCCGATTCCCAGCCAAACCCCAGCCGCTTCCCACTCGACCCTGCCCTCTCCCTGCAGCAACCGGCCGCTCTCTCTCACTGCTCTCTATAGCTCGATGCCTCTCTTTCTAGCAGCCAGCCTCTCTCTCTAGCTCGCTGCCGCCTCTCCTCTCTCCTGCTGCCTTCTCTCTTGCTGTTCTTTCTTACAAGGTATCAAATATATATCTCTCTTATGGTTTCGTGAGGTTAGGATTTAAATTAGAGTGCTTAATTAAATTAGAGTAGAATTTGGATTATGTTTAAATTAATTAGGGTGCTTAATTAAAGAATCAAATATCTTGTATAAATTAGAGTTTAGAGTTTGGGATTATGTTTCAATTAGGTGCTTAATTAGAGTGCTTAATTAGAGTAGAATTTGGATTATGTTTAAATTAATTATGGTGCTTAATTAAAGAACCAAATATCTTGTATAAATTAGAGTTTAGAGTTTGGAATTATGTTTCAATTAGGGTGCTTTCTTGTAATATAATTCTTCAAATTAGGGTTAGAGTTTTAACATTAGAATTGTGCTTTCTTGTAATATAATTCTAGCATTTCATATTAATTAACAGATATGTCCGACGGTGCATCAAGCGTAGCTAGCAGCTCTGACCGAAAGTTGAGATCAAAGGCAAATGCACAAAAAGTCAAAGAAAAAGTCGACAAACACATAGAGTTTGATGAGAATGGCGTAGCCACTGGCGATATGGTGAAGGATTGGACGACGTGGCTCGGCGTTTTTGTTAGATCGCACGTGCCATGTGACATAAAAAATTGGGAAGAATTCGACAACAAGATAAAGCTTAGTCTTTGGGAAAAGATTAAGGTCAAGTCTTTTTTTATGAATTCGATGATAATATTTAATATTTTAATTATTTAAACTAATATCTAATTTATTTGTTTTTTTACAGGAGACTTGGAACATTCCAGACGACCATCAGAAAAACAAAGTTCTTGCAAAGATGGACGAGCTCTGGAAGGCTTGGAAGACTAGGCTGAGGCAACAATACATTTATCGAGATAATTCATTGACTCCTATGAAAAAAGGAGAACCAATCACAGATCAGCAGTTGGAGAACTTCGTTGCTTACACACATAGCGATGAGTTTCAGGTATGATATCCTGTTGTCTCTAATTAAATTATCAATATATTTATTCTGATATATCTTGATTTCTTATTTGTAGGCACTACGTTAGCGCAATAAACAAAATGCCGAAAAAATGATCCACCACCACACTACTGGTTCGGGTGGTATTAAAAGCGCACGAAAAAATTGGAAACCCACTGATATTATTAGAATTGGAGATGGTATTAGTTTTTTATGTTTCTATATTAAAAGCGCACAGACAATAATTTAGATAACTAATTTATAATTAATTATCTTAATTAATGTTTCTATTTTTCATTGTTTCAGGAGAGGAGTCGGAACTGATCAGCCCCTCCATCGGTGATAGAAGTCTAGCATTCCTTCGATCTCATGTCAGACGGGTTAAGGAAGGTGAATATGTCATTGTCAATGATGCGATGAGAGTGGTCGCTAAGCTAGTGGTACTGTATTCTTCTTTCACTTTTCTCAATTTATTATACTATCTAAATTATAAACTCATTATTTTATACTATTCTTATTCTTATTTTAATTATTTTTAGGTAGAAAAATCCACAGAAGCCTCCCAAGGGGCATTCCGAGAGCATCGACATCACGACGTACTCACAGCCGCTCTCGGGACTCAGGAGCATGGAGGTAGGGTGCGAGGCTACCCCAATACGATTGGGCTCAAAGATGTGTACGGAAAAGGGCCAAGGAGGAGAAGTACGCATGAGAGATCCGTATCCAGAGAGGAGCATGAACAACTGCAGTCTCAGTTCTTGAGTATGCAGGAGTACATGCTCAGATCAAATAACATGAGTGCGATGTTGCAGTTTGCTTCCCAACAGGCCAATATGCCTCCCCCCAGCCGACGCCGCCTAGCTATTCTTGTTGGAGAGCCGAGGACATACATGTTACTTCTTTTCACGATGTTTATTATTATATCTTATTGTTTGCGTTTGATTGTAGTATTTGACTAATTCTTATAATGTTGCTTTAGGTCGCCACACCGTGCAACTTGTATGATCCGGCAGATGCAGGTAGGACGATGGTGGCACATGGGACAATACTGCCATATTACCAGAATGCTTCAACCATTCACAATGCCCCTATTCCTCCTTATACAGTTAGGGTGACGATAGATGCGATCGTTACAGGTAATGAATTAAAGTAACATATATAATGTCTTAATATTTTTGCTAATGAATAAACTAAAATAGTTACTTATTGTAGGTCAAGAACGAGTGAAAGTGCCTTATCCTACCGACGATTTGTATGACGTCGGTGACCTAGTCACTTATCCTGTATGTTGGTCTTTATATTTTGTGGAGCTGTGTCCTTAGTAGCAGGTATAATGAATCCACTAAATTCTAATTTATTATGCATTTAATTTGATTGTTGTACTCACATGATTTAGCGTAGGCTCGAGCACCTGAGATGGAAAGAGAGAAGGCACCAAGTTCAAGCACGAGCATTTACCAGAGGCCTCACCTTCTTTCCGTTGAATTATTGAAGTTTCTTGACCCATCTAGCTTAAAGCTTTACAATACGGTATGCATTTGACTTATTTCTTGTAAAATGAATAAAAAATTCGATATTGTTTCAATTCACAATATCATGTTTAATAGGTGATGTCGCAACCTGTGGACCAAGTTATCTTCACAATTGACGACAAACAGTTGTTCCGCATAGATGATGTGCAATTGGTGGCACATAGTGAGATAATGGATATTCTCAAGTCGGGTCAATGGTTAAGTGTCTCGATTCTTCAGATATGGTGCAAGTAAGAATCTTTCAATTTAATTTATATGCAATTACATTATAATTAATACTTAGTACATATATATATAATTCCAATCTGTATTTATAAACATAGGTCTCTTTCACATTATCTCTGAAAATTTGGGTTGGCCTCGAAGTTTATTTTTCTTGATCCCGCCTCGTGTTTGGGAACAAGTGTAATTGAGAACTATGCCACCACAGTCAATTACATTACGAACTTCTTCATTACAACTGAGGACCCAAAATCCATGATATTTTTGCCATATATCAAACGGTTAGCATAATTAATTTTTGATAATTCAGTCACTTCATATGAATTCATACTTAATTATGTTAAATGTGAATTGCAACAATCACTGGTATCTCTTAGTTTTGCAAATCTCATCAATAACGACTTATGAGATTGATTAGCAAAACAAAATGGGAAACATGCTCGAAATTATTAGGGCATTGAATGCGTAAGTTTCCTTTGCTATCATTTTTAACAATCTTATTTTAATTATTCAATATATTTATTTGGACTTGTATACACTTGTACAGGTCGTTGCGGCAATATTATCAATCAAAAGGTTCAAGCAAAAGTACAAAATTCGAGATCAGAGTGGTAAAGGTAAGTATTCTATATTTTATCTCAAATTGGAGCTTATTTCCTTCGAAATGTAAAGTTTAGGAATTACGATGTAAGTATGTTAGATTTAGGGTTTTCAATTTAGGGTTTAGAGTTGTAGGAGATTCATTATTTAAGGTTAATTACTAAAGTTATCGGGTTTAGTAAATTTCATGACTTACATATTCATTTTGTTTATTTCTTAAATTTGTAGAGTCATCCGCAGCCCAATGGCTGGATTTGCGGATATTATGTCATGCATGCGATGTTTTACTTTGCGACGTGTTACAACGATGTCTCGAGTTTGAGATCGCTGAAGTTAAATGTGCGCAATTTATTCTCTAATGATTATGTACATATTTGTATTTATATGTATGCATATGCAAAAATAATAATGATTGAATTTTATTTTAATGTGTTTTTTAAGCTCGAGCCATATCCTTTGTCAGTGCCCGATAGCGAGATCAACAAGGTAAAAGAAATACTTTGCGATTATATGAGTTATTACTTGTGAGTTTTGTTCACCTTAGATGTTTGTATGTGACATTTTTACGATATATATGTGAGATTTTAGTTTACTTATATATGTTGATATATATTGATATGTTTATTTGTGTATTATGTGAAATTAATTGTGTATTATCTAAATTATAAACTCGTTGATATACATTTGTATTGGTACAATTTGTATGGTTAGCAATTGGGGGCTACCACAGAAAACCGGCTGCATTTAAAAAAATATATATAAACTTAACAGCAGACATAACGGAAAAGCCGCTATAATACCTAAGAATATTTTAATATAATTTTCACACTGTTATAGCGGGTTTTAGTTGAGGGTCGCTATAACAGATCATCTGTTATAGCGGCCTTTAGTTAAAAGCCGCTATAACAGATTCAATCTATTATAGCGGTCTCTTCCTTTTATCCGCTATAGTAGCTTCTATTATAGCGGCTCCGTATTAATGTTCGCTATAATAGCTCGAATCTGTTATAGCAGATTCGAGCTACCTATAGCAGCCCCCCTATTACACCGGCCTCCTGTTCGCTGTAATAGACCTTACAAGACCGCTATAACAGGTCATTCCTATCGTAGTGCTGGACCGACATGACCGAAAACCCAAAATGACCCGAGATCACATGAATCGCCGACATGACTCGACACCAGATGACCCGATACTCGACCCTATTGGAATTGAGATGTCAATTCCAATAAATAAAGTTTAGACTACGTATTATATGATTACTACGTGTCACATACTATCACCTAATATTACGAGGAGTAATATGTGAATATGCCAAATAAAGTGATTAACTGATATACAATGGCATTATACGTATTTCACTAAGATTTTGGGCACGAATGCATATAAAACTTAAGTAAATTAATTATAATTATTAATGGACCAATTATGATTAAGTATACTATATATTGATGTTAGTGTAAAGTCAGAAATATTGTTTGGGCCAAACCCAACTCAAATTGGATCAAAACCCAAGCAAAACCGCACAAACGCAAGTCTATTGCGGCCGCAATGGAATGGAAGAGACTTGGCAACAAATATTTTGATTTTCAGAAGATTTATTGCGGCCACAATAGCCCTTATTGCGACCGCAAGAGACTGGAAGATTTTCTGCCAAGTCTGGAAACCAAGTCAATTGCGATCGCAATGAAATCTATTGCGACCATAAGAGACATATTACAAGGCAGTTTTGGCTGCCTAGATTTACCTTTATCTTTTATGATTGAATAATATAATTATCACACCAAATTCATAGGATTATTCACAGAAGTGAATATTAGAATTTGGAAAAGAATTGGAGAGAATATAATTTCAAATATTTGATGAATATTTGATACTTAATTCAGCATCTTTCCAAGATACACTAACGTCTCAATAAATAGCACTGGGTAAGCACCCATTTACAACGTTGGTTGAAAAGACATTTCCCGGTTATCGACATAGAGCACATGTGATGTGCATAGCCTCACTTCTCACTCCATTTAAAAGAGAATTACTTCATTGTTCCGTTCGTGGCATTGGAGAAAGGATAAGCACCAGGATAAAACAAATGGGTCACTTACGCCCAACGACACGCTTCCACACTTCCACCACAAGAAGCGCTTCGTTGAAAGGATGATTGTACAAGGGAGACCGTAGGGATGGAAGGTAAGTACCGCTTCCGCTCGTTTAATTATTTCACTCACGTCGCAACAGTTTTATTCGAATTGATTGTTTACAATTGCTTTAGATTAGGGAACGATTTTTCTTGTAATGATACCCTAAATGAATTGCACCAATTCATTTACATCCAACAGACCCGACTTGACCCAAACATAACAGGTCAGAGACCTGAGACCAGATGACCCGACATCCAATTCATTTAGGGTGGCAGATCCATGTATAAATTATAAATATTAATAATTCGTTTTGTTTCTTTAATTTTAACTACTATTAAGCTTAGTTAATTTTTCATGTGAACTATTATGTCATGAAATATTGAATTCTTTAATTTATTTAAGTTAAAAATTTCATGAATTTGGACTTTTATAAATTAGAAAAACTTTTTTTTATTGTTTATTTAATGGGTTGGTTTATTTGTTTTTATAATTTTTTTTATAAGAACATTTGTTCAATTGACTTGTCAAGTAGCACTTCAGCTAAGTATCATAGCATGCCGCATTGATTAATTTTTTAATCTGAGTGGCTTATTTTTTAGATGTAAATGAGTTATGCTTTCATACTCTCAATAAGTAAAAATATTAAGTAATAACATTTGCATGCAAACTAGTATATTAATTTAGTTAAAAAATTAAACTTATCTAGTGGAAGTTAAATCCATCAAATTAAGTCTTGAGTTCATCAATTTTAAATCTTTGTTTCTCAAGCTGTATCAGTTAACGATAAATCAATTAATGCATATAGTTGTATCATCATTAAACTAAATAATTTATTTATTTTTTTTTTGGTCTAAATCAAAAATCACTACTGGTGTCCTTGTAGAGTTGTAGTGGTAGAAAAGTATTCATGTAACAAATTACAAATTGCAATTTCGATATCTGGTATTTGTGGCACTATAAAAAAATATATGCACATAAAGATGAACTAAGTATCCAATCAAATAAGTATCCCTACGAAATTGCTTGCTCATTATCAAAATACCAAAGTTGTTTGCTTATGACTTAATTGTCTCAGTCAAATAACATCTAAGGTTTGCTTGATACATAATATAACCCCAACAATTTAATTCGATACAAAATAACAGCTAAGATTTACTTGAAATACACAGACAACTCAGATATCAATTCAATACCTAAAGTTTAAAAAATGTCAAAATACTCAGTTCCATTACTCCTATTCAAAATACAATTCAAACTGAATAATTGGAGTACTCGATCTACTATCAGCTCTATTGTGCACGAATTTAGTGATATATACTCCATAATCATAAATTATTCATCTCACTTGGCTGCCTGTTCATGAAACAAAATGTGAGCAAATAAAAAAGTATATGTAAGGTCCAATTGGCAAATTTAATTTAAACATTAAATCTTTGACAATTTCTCTTTTCTGAATTGTAAGCATTAATTAATCTTTTTTGTCGTAAGAACTACATTTTTTTTATTATTTCAAACATGTCTGGACCAGATTACCCTTAAAATCCAGATCAGATTTGATCAGACTCGTGACCCAAGACCCAACCCGACCAAACCAGGTTTGATCAGACTTGTGACCCGATAATCTTTTTAAGTTGATTTGAACCCGAAAGTCCCCAAACCCGAAATAATATAATTGAAACCCGACTCGATTCGAACTAGAAAGATCGTAAAACAAAAATTTTACTTCTAACTTAAGCCAATGATTAAACGAGGTATGCCAGATAAACTATCGAATGTGTCCACCTCTCGTATATCTTTGGCATCAAAACCCGATTTGATCCTTTTACAGATCTACTCCATAATTGATTTCTAAAACTTTAATCTACTTACAAATCAAATAGATTAATATAACATTTATACCTTGATCCAAATTCCAATTGAATTGCAGCAGACTCGGAAGACCGAATCTGAGAAACTTCTCTCTTCGGAATATCAGACGTTTGATACCTCTATCGGTTATCCACCAGGTAGATCATGTAAAATTCAATCTCCAAGTAGATTTCAAAATGTAGATCATGTTCAACGGTTCGGATCGGTCTTTGGAATTTAGATATTGGAGATACGGTGTAGAGCATTAGGAATTTGGTGCTCCATGAAGCATCCTAGCCTATATATATATATAGTATGGCTAGTGTGCTTCCATAAGCACTTTGAGTGAAACGCTTACGGATCAAATTTAAAAATTTAGCATCTGAAATTTCGATTTAAATAGTTCAATTATTTATTTATATCATTATCTTGTAGAATACAAAATTTTTATTTTTAGAATTTTCTAAATATGTCTAATGATTTTCGAAAGATGATCCTATTTGACATAGAAATTAAGGTATTTTTTATTATTTTTTGGGCCAACTTTCAAAAATCATTAGACATAGTTAGAAAATTCTAAAAATGGAAATTTTTTGTATTCTACAAGATTATGATATAAATAAATTACTGAGCTATTTAAATCGAAATTTCAGATACTAAATTTTTAAATTTGACCCGTAAGCGTTTCATCCGAAGTGCTTATGAAAGCACGTTAGCCATACTATATATATATATATATATATATATATATATATATATATATAATTCTCAAGGATTGTGCCGTACGTAGTATTTTTTACATTAAATGAATATTTTTGCATGACAAAAATAGCAGAAATTAATATTAATTTGTTTCCGCAAAGGCCATCATATCATATATGAAAGTTCAATATTAGTTTTATTTATTTTATTTCTTGGGTGAAACTTCAGTAAAGAGGGTACTGTATTTTAAAGGTAAGTATAGTAGTTTCATCATACAGTGATTTTACCACTGATTGATGTCTATTGCCTAACTAACAATTGCAAGTTGAACTATTAACAAACACCTGGATTTTATATTGATAACCAAAAATTTCAGTGGTCCACAGAATTTAAAGCAGACTACTTGGTACGGATAATTTTATAGTTTATATTCCCAAAAGTATTTATACCGACATAATTTCATAAATTTATGTCGTTTCGTTCCGTTTCAAATATGGTTTGGCATGACGAGGAACGGCACAGTACGGTTAGCATTTTATTATATTTACCGTGTCGTTTAGTGTCGTGCCAAAAATTAGAAGGGATCGGAACGGAACGTACGTCGTGCCTAAATGTGCCGGGTCTTAACCATTTTGTGCCTTATCGTGACGTATTTGTTCGTGCCGTGTTGGTTCGGCACATCGTGTCTTATTCGTGTTAATCGTGCCGAAAATAATAAAAAATAGAATTTTTTTTACAAGAACATAAAATTCTGAAAAAAAATCTTTAAATTTTATAGACAACTATTTGAAAACTCTTAGCCTCGGGCCTCAGAAACAGCAGCCAACAAGCAACACCCCAGTGGGCCAATGGCTAGTGGTTAGTCTTCTTTCTGGCTTTCACTTTGCCGATTCATTGTGGCAGATTGCGCCATTGAGAGATTCTGAAAGCCTGCAGCCATCTGTGTAACTTTAACATGTTTTTTGATGCTAGTATTGTTCTTAACAGTTGGCACTACGTTAGAGATTGAACGAATTTAGAACTCCCCCTGCATATTTTCAAAAATATTTGAACTTCCTTGTCTATTTGTACCTATTTGTGCCTACTCGTGCCTATCCGTGTCGTCGTGTCGTGTTTAGACATGTTCTCGTGTCGTGTCGCGCTGTGTCGTATTTTCGTGTCGTGTTGTGCAGTGCCTCTCCTTATAAACGTTCTGTGTTGTGATGTGCCCTACGGTACAAAACCTAAGCACGACACGCTTAAGACACGGCACATGAACAGTACCGTGTCGTATTACGTTTTGTGTTTTAACCGTGTCGTATCTTTATTGTGACGTGTCGTTTCGTACCGTTTTTAGACACGTAGACACTGAGAACTCTATCCATAATTGCCGCTTCGTTTCATTTGCACCCTCATACGAAAATGAATCCCACACTTAAATAAATTATAAGTGAAATGAAAAGGCAAATAGAAGCATTATAATTAAAATCTAAATTCACACGAGACCTACCAATAAACGGATCCGTATCAGCTGCTCTTTTTGAGCAAGAGCAGAGTAATGCTCTTCTCGATCCAGACCGTCCGATCTAAAAAAGATCAACCAGGTTTGAAGTGCAGGACAGTATTTAATATAAAGTTTTACGTCAACCGTTCATTCAAGATTTAACGGTGAAGATCAAAAGAGCCTCTTTTATTAATAAAATCACAATACGATTCTCCAATAAAAAACGTCAGCCCTAAAAAAATTCAAAGTATTATTTTTTTCACAGTGATGTCATTTTACTGTTACTCATTGATGATGATTGTTGATAATTATTCTTGTGTGTGAAATGTGAATGCAACTGTGGGATCAATGGATCATCACGAGTATTCTTTCTGCATGAAACCTAGAGAGAGAGAGAGAGGGCATTTTCTCAGATTGGGACAGAAATAAGCGCTTGTGAGAGAAACGCAAGGCAGTGGGGCCCATTAGTTAGGCCCATGGTCCAGGATCCGAATCTGCTGCTTGTAGTTGAGCTAAGCAGGATTCTGCTTGTTTCGATCCGACCGTTACGAATCGATCGACCGTCACAGACGGCTATAATTTAATTCAGAGAGCAGATGTTTTGATCGTTAGATGAATTTTAAACGGTCCAGACCGAAACAAACAGGAAACAAAAAAGAATTTGACAAGCAGCGGATTTGGTTCCCATGGTCCATGCTTAACGCCTTACAGCGATGGACAAATGACCAAATCCGCTGTGACAGGTCTTATCTGCTTGGTTTTTGTCTCTTTACCTTTCTTTGTGTAAAATTTGCAAATTCATCATTTTTACACCAATATCTATAGCAATAAACTAATTTGTTCACTTATACCAGACACCAAATGACAAACTTTACCTTTTCATTTTGTTTACTTCAAATGTTATTATGGTCCAGGCTACAGACCAAATACCCTTTACACAGATTTGTAGGGAGCTATAATGGAGATAATTTGAAGGTTAAATTAAAATTTTGTCTTGAGTGAACACGAGTGAGGCCATTTAGAGGCAAATTTAACACTGAAGTAGTGAAATCTCTAGTATATTGAACTCAAAAGATAGCCCCGTTTTATGAAAAATGCGATTTAAACAACAGAAAGCCCAGTTTGAGGGCTTGAGGCCCAAATTAGTTGCTCCCTTACGAGATGTAGACAAGGATGTGACATGACTTTTTGTCATTATTTGGTAGATATACTCTCTGATTTTGCGAACTCGGATATGATATATTATTATGTCAAATATATTTGTCTGCTGTAAAATCAATATCAAAAAACTGTTTTTAGAGTAAAATCGATGTCCGAATTTAAAAATTATGTCTGTGGTTTCAGTCTGACGGTCCGAATCGTGTCACCTGTTAGTATAAAAGTTAAAATATTGTAGCAGATTCTAATTCTAATTTCGAAAGGTTAATTTCCAAGTCCAGTAACATCAGATAATAATATAAACAAAATCAGATCACCACTTGCAGAATTTACGATATAATAGATCCCTCTTTAGTCTTTCCAAGACAACGATGCAAACACGCAGAAAAAGAAATTTTTTTTTTTTTTTTTGATTGAAACCCGTAGGGCAGAAAAAGAAAATTAAACATAAAAGTATCGAATATTTCAAGTGATTCCCTTGAAAATAGGACCGTTGACTGAAGACAACTAATCGACAGGACTGGCACAAGAGAGCTACCAATCGCTTTCTATTATTCTATAGCGGACTAGTATACAGCTTGCTCTCAAATCTCAATCAAGTAATCCGTACCAGGAATATTTACCTAAATAATTAAATACTGAAGTAACATTCCAATTTGGCTTTTTTTATGAAACCAGGAATTCCAGACTTGAAAACGACCTAACGGAGTGTTGAAATTTCAGAAGATTGGAATTGTTTGCAAATATAGGTTTCTGTTCAACTTACTGTAAGAATCTTGAAAATGACATAAACCAATTCCTTAAATTGGTTTAATTGCCATATAACCATTGCATGTTTTAAGCAGGATATCAGTACAACTTTGCAAAAATAAAAAAAGGAATATTTTACGAAAGCCTTTATCGCTAAGGATAAAAAGAGGATAAAATAACTTTCAGAAAATATTACAAATAAGTCTCATATGAGAAGTATGCAAAAAATACCAAAATCTTAGAAAGGATTTACAGTCAGTTTAATGCAAACTATTTCCAAATCCTTTTCAGCTCGAAGTACAAACCCGTATTCATAGTGGGAAAACCACAAGCCGAACAACCCGGGTAGTAAACTATAAAGGCGGCAAATTCTCAAATAAATGGCAACATTACACATGAACCAACTTCATTACAAAAGAGGTGCAGACCACTCTATTTGAAAACTATGTCAGACCTACGGGTTTCAACTCAAAAAAAAAAAAAAAAACCTATGTCAGAGAACAGAATTGACAAGCTTTTACACTGTATATTGGCTATAAGGCGTGTAAAGCTAGCTAACCTCTCAAGACATGAGAATATCATTCCCCACTAGATCATTGGATATCATTTCAGAAAATAAACATGAAACCCAGTGGCACAGCTTGATGTTTAAATTATATGGGCCAATTTTTTTGTATGATGAAATTTTGTGATAAATTGATAATGAAGTGATATTCTACGAACCATTTCTTTGCCGAATTTACGGTTCAGTGGTCTAAAAGGAGCCATATTTTGAGAAATAGACTATTTAACAGAATATTAATCAAAACTAAATACAAATTTTCTGAATTCGGCCATGGCCCTCACTAAGCTCCGCCAGTGATGAAACCAAAATGATGACGTACACCTATATAGAAAGAAATATATACAGGCTTGAAGTTATAAAAGGAGAAGAGATGAAAGAATCTCGCCCATTGTTCTCTCTGGTACATCATTGCCATTGTCCAACTCAACACCACCTGATTCCAGCACTGCTGCATCAAGTACTAGCTTCCTCTTTGCAATCTCATAAATATTTTCATCCACTGTGTCTTTTGTCACGAGCCTGCAAAGATAAATAGTGGTATGGTAGTCAGGTTAACAGTATAAAATAACAGCACAGTACATATCTAAGAAAAAAACACTATGAGGTACATGTGAGGTTTTAATTTTGATTTCTTAATATCCTTCTTGATTGTAAGTCTCCTAGTAAGGTGCTCAGCACCCTGTATATTTAAAAATTTGCATCATTCCCCCCCTCCGAAAAAAATTATAGATCTTGCCCCCTGATGGAAATCCTGGATCCGCCCGTCTATACATTCCCACTGTATGAAGCCTATGCCACTATTCTTAGGCCATAGCCCTGGTGAAATCCTTTTGAATCGTTAGATGTGCATCAATAGTTGTTCATTAGCTATTAATATCTGGATTCATACCAGACAACTCAAATGTGCAAAGCATATGTTTTTTTTTTATTCAGCACAGCAAGTAGTATTACAGAATGCAGATGTTGTTAAATCATAACAAAAGAAAAGCATAGATCACAAATGTACCTATATATAGTAACAGGTTTCTCCTGGCCAATACGGTGGCACCTGTCTTCAGCTTGGCGGTCCATCTGGGGATTGAAATTCATGTCATGAATTATAACAGTATCAGCACCAATCAAGTTCAGACCCTGACCACCAGCTCTTGTTGAGAGAAGGCATGCAAAAATCGATTGATCATTGTTAAATGTATCCACTATTGTTTGTCTTGTAGCCACTTGGGTACTGCAAAAAAAAGTATATGCAGAATATGAGACAAAGAAGAGAGTTAAAGAAGATACACATATAGAATGGTTTGATATAGTCGGCGTTATTGGAACCGGACCGGACCAGCCAGTTGGACCAGAAAAAACCAGACCTGTCCACTTGTCCTGTTTGGTTCACTTAAAAGGATGTTTTCGTTATTCAACCGGTCAAAACCAGTTTAACATCTGGCTTTTAATAGAAGTCGCGTTCATCCAGCTAAAGTTGGGTTTCTGCAGATTGGATTTTATTTCCCTCTTTTTTTGCGTTCTTCCCTAATCTCTTGAGTGATTCCAGCTATTTCCATCTTTCTTCACCAGTGGAAATGGAGATTAAGAATATTTTACATACTAATGAATAGAATCACGAAATCAAATTAATCGTTCTAATCACGGAAACACAAGACACGCTTAAGACTCAAGCTTCAAATGGATGCATGAAGAGAAGTACTCCAGTGAATTTAAGTAACCTCAAGAACCAGTGAGTGATATAATTGCACAACAGTGATATCCTGAAGCATTTTACCAAACAAAAAATATATACCTCCCGTCAAGACGCCTATAGGTGACTCCAATTACCTCTAAGGTCCATTCAAGAATGTCAAGCATTTGAGTCCATTGGCTGAATATCAGAACTCGGTGCCCCTCGTTCATTAACTGCGGTAAAAGCTCCGCCAATGCCTTTAAAGAGATGTAGTCCGGTTAAAAATAAATCACTGTTAAGCAAACACGCTAAAAAGAATAATTATCAACATTATAAATTATTGTGATTGTACCAGGCATTTTGCTGAACTGAGAACATCTTCATCAGACAACACACCTTTTGTTCAAGTATCACCATATGATACTAAAAGCTGCAGGAAAAATCAAATGTATTATGGTAGTACAGTCGAGTAAAAAGAAAAAAGAAGAAAATGGATCAACTATAAATACCTGGTGGATATTAAAATCGTTATAGCTTTTGATCTCTTCAATTGCTCTCTCCAAGGTACACAGGAAGCCAAAAACACCTTTTGGATACAACATCTTTCCAATTCGAACAACATCCTCATCACCGTACAAGCGTCGAATCAATAGTGGGTGATTGGCAATCTGAGAGAAGGAATGTAAACCATATACTTGTGCCACAAAAGAATCATGATAAAGCTAGAGAAGTCAGATACTACAACAAGAATAATAGACCTTGCGAAACTGTGTAAAGTAATTTGAAATCTGACGCTTTGGTAGCAGGTCAATGAGATTACTGCAGACTCCATTTGAAGATTTCATGCCACGAGCTTGGCAGGCAGCACGATACTCTTGTATGGCATGATCATATGTGCCAGACTGTTCGGAGCCCATAAACACATACTTGACCTAGAAAATTGACAATTATTAGCCCAAGGCCGTCAGAAATTATGAAGGATTAAATGGTAGCTTGTATATCTAGGTATTGAAAAGCTCCATTGTGTTATTGACTTGCTTCTGGCTTGCAATAGTAACATTCCCAAGTACTTAAAGCAGCATGAGCATCTAAAACACAGCAAGTACTAATAAAGGACCTATCTATACCAGAGTAAAAAATGCAATCCACTATTGCTCAAGTCTACAACGGATTTCTTTGTCAGCATTTGTGAGAGTTGATATGAAAGTGAGGGGGTATAAATAAGGAAAAAAATAAACTTTCTGCGAAGTAATTTACATTTTGCATCTTTGGAACAAGTTGTTGCATGACGTCAGACTTCAAGCGCCTCAAAATAAAAGGACCCAAAATGGATTTTATGCGCAAAATCAGATCACGATCTTCTGCATTGAACAGCTTTCTCAGGTCAGCATCCCCTGTTGCAAATATATCAGGCAGCATGAATTCCAACAATGACCACAATTCCTGCAAATTTTGCATTACAAAGGGGCAATTAAGGGATATAAATATAATAAAGAAGGAAACTAAGATCTAAATTTTTTACATCTAATGTTGAAATCTGTACGAGTCGTTTGCAAATAATACCTACTGTTAAATCTGTAATCAAAAGGAAATAAAGAAAATTTGCCCAAACCCAGCTAAGGCAACACCTTACTGACCCATTTTTGAGGAGCATGAGAAAATCAGGAGCGGACATATATGCAAAAGCCAATAACAGTTACCTAACTTACATGCAAATCATTTTGGAGAGGCGTCCCCGTCAGCATAAGACGCTGACGTGCCTTTTGAGCAACCAGCATAAGGTTCTTCCAGCGATAGCTGTTTTTATCTTTCAAAACATGAGCTTCGTCCATTAACACAGAGCTCCACTGCCACCTCTTCAATGCCTTCCGATCCTCTTTCTGCTGCTCGCTGTAAATGCAGAACCAAAAAGAAAATTCTCTAGTTTCAGAGAAATGGTGTCTAATGCAGTAATGCCCCACATATTTGCAAAACTACAACATCAGGAACATGAACGTCTTGACGAAGTTGTCTCGTAGGCCATTTTGGGAAGCGTAAATAATATGTGCTTTAAGGGCAAAATAAAAAATTGCAAGGTCTCTCGGAGCTCTCAGCTTAACCAATTTCGACTTTTGGCAAGGACATGACAAAGCCTCAGGCATTTTGGTGTCGGCAAGTATGAAGGCTGCACTGTACAACAGGCAAAACAAGCAAATTAGTAGATACCCTGCTGGTGGCTTGAAGCCCTATATATGGGTTCAGGGAGATTCTATATAAATTTCCTGATACCAG
This sequence comes from Eleocharis quinqueflora, assembly GCA_964058865.1. Classification (NCBI taxonomy): domain Eukaryota; kingdom Viridiplantae; phylum Streptophyta; class Magnoliopsida; order Poales; family Cyperaceae; genus Eleocharis; species Eleocharis quinqueflora. Next base: position 209,163 of record CAXKVX010000075.1, on the reverse strand, counting down.
GATGGTTTACCCTTTTGGATTTTAAAGGAGCACGTCTTTTTTCACTCGTATAAGTGATAGTCTTTTGATGTATTTCTAAGTTCAGACTGACTCCTTTACAGTGCCCATTCCTTGTAACGGGGATTAGGGCACTGGTACCAGTATGTTTTCCTCTTTACTTGCTGATGTCAGATTTCTTATTTATTTGTGGGACTGATGAAAACTTGACTTCCATTCTATGGACCAAGGTCACTGGTGTACTACCACTTCTGCCAAAATTACAAATACAAATAGTAAAAAAAACACTTCTCATGTCAGAAACTAATAAACAGTTTCTTTTTTAGAGTAGAAGCAAGTATTTGTCCAAAATCATTTCATTACAATGAAAATGTTCATTTACAAAACTTTCCTGGTCAGTTCAGTCAAAATTGAGAAAAAGTGACCCAAAAGTTTTGGGAAATCACCTAGTCTTTTGTTCACTATTATAGTGTGCTTTTACTACTGTTGTTATTATTAGTGTTATTACTATTATTATTGATACTATATTACTATTTGTTATAATATTATTATCTACATTTTTTTTTCATTACTCCGATTGGGTTTCATCTCTAGCCTGCCACAACTTGTTTGGGATTAAAGCCGTTGTTGTTGTTGTTGTTGTTGTTCTCAACTAACTACTGCAACCAGTCTTAAACCAAGAAAACTACGGTAAATTGTGCCCAAATCACATTCAGTATTCATATTGGTATGTCATATAGGGACTCCGCACTAAATTTACCCTTTTCTTTTCAATTTCCATTTGGAAAAAGATGCGACCGGGATGCAGTAAGGGTGAGGTTGTCCACATTGAACAATAGTCCCTTTCCAGTTCTAATCTTGTAAACTGCTTTTATTCACGAAGCCCAAAAGTTGCATGATCGTATGAAATAGTGGAAGGTTGGATGCTACTATGGATGTGGGAAATATTTTGGATAACATGAAAACCGACCTACAGCATTGCTAAATACCAACGTGAAAAAGAAGAATGACCTGTGCCTCTCGAAAAGGGAATAGCAGACAAGAAGTACATCAAATGGAGGAGGAAGACCCGCCTTGCTCATAGAAGTCAACTCCCTTGAATAGGTCATTCTGTTGGCTCCGTGATACATCACAACAGAAAATGAGGGGCACCACCTCTTCAGCTCCCTCTCCCAGTTTTCCAGCACAGAGGCAGGGCACACTATCAAGTGTGGACCTGGATCATTGTGCAGGTGCTTGAGTACTTTCAGATATGTTACAGCCTGGAAAAATGACAACCAAATCTAGATATATTCCAAAGTATCTCTGAAGCTCCTCAGCTGTCAATCACGTAACATTTGCCCAGAAATAGTTTTAAATTACTATCAGTTGAAAGTTCAAATGGCTTGAACAGGTCTCAAGGTTTTAAATGCTTCAACCAGTTGATGTACAACTTAATCAGGTCTCAGGTTTTAAATGCTTCATAAGCTCTGAACTAATCATGCCTATTTGAGATCTGCTTTAATTTAAATCAGAAGACAAATGTACCTGCACAGTCTTACCAAGCCCCATTTCATCTGCCAAGATTGCTGCAAAGACAAATAGCTTGAATTAAACTCTAATGGTTCATCTGTCTGATAAAAATAAGAAGGCAGATTTTGCTACAATAAAATGACAACATCCTTAAATATACACAAGTATATCAGGCTCTCCCAAGTCCCACATACACTATTGGATAGTTTAAGTTAAAATCTCGAATTATGATCACAGTACCATGGTTTTTAATAATAGTAACTACAAATCACAGTTAAACATAATAATACATTCACCTCCACCAATATGTTTCCTGTGGAGGAGGAGAAGAAAGTTAACCCCAACTAGCTGATAAGGCTTCAGAATAGGCTGGAAATCAGATTCTTCACTCGCACAGGCTGCAAACACATGTTCCTATTTGCAACAGCATCAGTTTCAAATAATTTGATAATATTTATTTAGAGAACAGTTCCAATGCCTTGTGTTTTAAAGGCAACCAAATGCCACAAATCAGTAGCCATCAAATTAGATTAATTAAACAGCTGTGACTAATTATCATTCCTCTCATCTCAGTTATTACAGTTAAGACTTTGATCTCGCCAGTCTAATGCTTTGAGACACTTCTCCTTGAGAAAGCCAACCCATCTTTCCAAATGAATAAAGAAACATCAATCTTGCATGGTCTGTATGGCGCAGTTAGATTATTATAAATTACATTCAATCAATAGTTTTTTATAGCATCAGAATTTGTACCCAAAAAAATTATGATCTAAATTCAGTAATTCATTTCAATTCAATGATATGGTTTCCAAGACACGTACTAAAAAAAATTAAAGGGATAATAAGATAAAAAATGGACGAAATTTGAAATTTAATGCATCCTTTTTATTAAAGATCAGTAATATATTGGTGCTATGGAGTACAGACATATGTATGGTAATCGAGTGAGAGAGTATTTGATATTGTTAGGGATTTTCTTTTCTTAGGTGGCAATGTTATATGGCTGGACTCATTCCCGTATTGGTATTTATAATTTAGTAATTAGTAATTAATGACAGACAATGACGGGCGGTTGAGAACAGCAGCATTAATTTCCCTTTTTACAATCTTTTTACAATAAGAGGAATCAAAGCCATGGATTTTTAACTTTTTTATTTTATTATTGAGATAAAGATGGGAGTCAAGCTATTCAACTTTAAATATCCATAAAGGATCCCCATCAGGGTTTCAAACCTGCAACCTCCCCCACATGGAGGGCAAAGTCATCCACCTTATTTGATCTTGAAGAACAGATTTTTGTGGCACATTGTGGCACCTAAGATTTGTGGCAGCAAAATGGCCCTCGTCTATTTAATACTCACTAGCCATCAAGTAAGATAAAACACATGCACTGACTACAGATTGCATACTTCCAAAACCAAGATGGAGTGGGGCATGACATATAATCAAAAGCACAAGATGATTGATCGGTTCATCCAACTCTCGATGCATCTATTTTCTCACAGCAAACATGAAAGTATAATGTGGCTCAGAGAAACATATGCTTTAGAGGGCTAACAAAACAAACACTCTTATGGATAAAGTACTGGTAAAATAGACAATATCAGTATATCACACTAATGAACCTAGCTTACTTGACTCAACTCTATAACAGTTTACAAAACAAATAGGAGAACTAAACTTGGATTACCTGAGTAACTATGCAGCAGGAAGATGCATCAATCTCCGCATATCGATCACAATCCCGAGCAGTGGAACCATACAGTTCCTGTCTAAGAGCCGCTGATATTTTGGCACATTTTTGCAATGCTCTCCCAACCAAATCAACTTCTCTCTCCTGCATAGCACTTTTACTTGTTGTTAACTTCTCCATCTCGACACCGACATCATTGTCATCGTCATCTTCATTCTCTATTTCAGCCCAGTTCACCCCATCTGCATCCTCATCCCCCACCCCTCCAGTTGAACTAATGTCGAACACCTCATGTTCTTCACTGTCTTCCTCCATTACAAACCTCCTCCTCACAACATTTCTTCTAGGTCGACTCGGCCTGAACACCTCATCCTCTTCTTTGATTTCCTCCTGTTTAAAGTCGGAATCATCACTGTCGTCTATGTTGATCGTACTGGGGAAAGACGAACTAGAGGCTCCATTCTGAGGGACAGTTTTCGGGCGATAACCGAAGGACTCGATTGGAGACGGAGGTGTGGCGCATTTCAGTTTCTTCTTGAGCACTAATCGGGGGTTGAAAGTATGGTGCTCCCACTCTTCGTCGGAGATTTCTTGGAAAGCGCGCCTCATCGAAAGAGGAAGACTTGCGAGAACCCCTAGGTGGGGTTTACGAGAGAGATCGGCAGCTGATGGCTGATGCGGTGAGGAAAGTGAAATTGAAGAAGACGAAGCGGAGAGGAATTTTGGCGGTTCGAGTTTAGACTTGGGATGATCCTGTGCAATTGACTGGAACCGCCAATATTCTCAGGACTTTTTCTTTATTTGATTTCTTTCCAGAAATCAGAAATTAAAATCTTCTCATATAAAACAAGGGGAAATATTTTTTGTGCCATCAGAAAGTTTGAAAATTTGCCACATGTCATTAAATTTACTATTATATTAAAACAGTGTCATTAGCACCAATTAACTTTAATTTGAAAACAAGAAAAATTAATAATTACAAAATAAGCTTCAAAATAACATCTTCTAAGTCCTACTTGTACCACTATCTTGTGTTCAGCTATTGCATGTCATTAAATTTGCCACATGTCATTAAATTTGCTATTAAATTAAAACAGTGTCATTAGCAAGTAAGAAGTAGACATAACAAGATAAATTAAACAAATTCAAAACTATTGCAAACACTTGTTTATGTTTTTATATACCTCTTATTTGCAACAAACAGTGGATCGCCATCTTTGCAAGTTCTATGTTGACGTTAATTGCTTACATCTCTTGTATTGTTGCTTCTTTGTTCGCTTCTCTAGACAGACATGGATTCTCTCATTTCTAGATCTACCCGCAAATATGTTCATGTAAGGTGGAAGCACTTCATAGCCAAAATCAAGGCCCATTGTGATCTGCTAGTTAGAGCTGGGATCGTGCCTTCATATGCAGCTTTGAACTTAGCTAAAGAATAACATTCATGTACATACCAAGTCTTTTGTGGCCGCAAAGATGAATTATTACAGCCGCAATTGAACTGTTGAATTTTAGCAGATTCTTTCCAGCTCTCTCCTGATTCTTTGCGGCCGCAAGCAGACTCCTTGCGACTGCAAGACAATTGCGGATTTCACTGTATTGCTTGGGTTTTGATCCAAATTAATTGATTTTAGTCCAAACAATAATTCTAACTTTACATTAACACTAATATTAGTTTAATAATCATAATTGATCCATCAATAATTATGATTAATTCACATTAAATTCCATATGTATTTATACCCAAAATATTAGCAAAATACGTATTAAGTCCTTGTATAAATTAATCACATTTATGGCATCTCTTATATTACTCCTCGTAATATTTGTGACAGTATGTGATATATTAATCATATAACACGTCGTCCAAACTTTATTTATTGAATTTGACGTCTCAATTTCAACAGTTCAGTCACCGTCGGATGGGTCACCTTGTTCTTGGATATAATGGCATTGGGGTTTTCTTTGGTTTTGTGTCCAACAATGATCAAATCTTCATCATTCTTTTGGTACAATCTATGTTGCACGGGTGCGGGTGCGGGTATCGTATCCGATATGATGCGAGTGCGGGGATACGCCATTTTTTAAAAAACTAGGATACGTGAGTATATATAGAATAATAAAAAAATCACATTATATTAAAATGTTTGATTTTGTTTACATTCAACTACCACTATAGATGCATGTTATCCAGTATTTTGTTCTAAAATAATAATATATATTGCTATGTAGGTTTTAGAAGTAATTAACATTAAATTAAGTTTGTTGTGTAAGAATTCAAGATACTGCTATAATTTAGTATATTTTACTGTAGAAATCAAGATATAGAATATCCTACAAAGCCAAGATTATAAAGCTCTTTCTTAGCTTTCCAATGCACTTTGAATCAGCTTAATCGGAGTTCGAATGAAGAACTTATGAACAAAATACTGACCGTTGCGTACTGAAACATATCCCAGCCGTATCTTGTGCCGTATCCCAGCCGTATCCTGCCGTATCCCAATATTAAAATAATGCGATACGCCACGTGGAGTATCCGGTGCGTATCGCACCGGTATCGCACCCGAATTCGCGTCGGATACGTATCCGATACGCAGTGCAGCATGATTTTGGAGTATCCGGGCAACCTAGGGTACAATTGATAACATTTGATTATACTTTTGTTAGATCTATTTCTTTATCTAAGAGTTTTGCAAGAGTAGTCCATATTTCAAAAGCATTCATGTTTTCATCAAATATTTCAGTAATGGACTCATCGACCAAGTATAGCATGACATTTATGGCATGAGCATTATCTCTCCTTTCTTTTTTGGAATTTTTTATCAAGTTAGTGGTTCCTACTTCGTATGTTGGTACATATTCTTTTTCTATCATGTGCCAAACGTCAATTGTTTTTAGATAATTCTCCATTAATACACTCCAATGAGAAAAGCTACAACAATTTTGGCCGAGTATTGGAGGTTCTTCTACATGTCTAGGAGATGTCATTTTGGACACTTACTTGTAACTAAATCATTAATTGACAAGTTCAACTTGTTCTGATATCGCTTTATAGAATTCTAGGAGGATGATTAAGGCTTAATTTAAATTCTAGAGTTTTTTAAATTTCCAACAATTCAATTTCTAATGACAATTTCCAAATGAAACAATATAAACAATCAAATCAATTTGATTAATACACTTCTCAATTGATATAATTCACAATTAATTTGAGAAGTGTAATTACCGATTTGGCTTAATTAATTTCTAATTACGGAAGCGTAATTTCAACAAATCATTTTTTTTCTCAAATAATAAAAGGAAATAATTAAATGGAGAAGAGCTTAGAAAGATTGAACAAGTGAAGACATGCGATATGTTGACGAAGTTTAACTATGCCTTCGGCTTGTCTAATATCCAGGTCTCGATCTCCCGCCTTTGCGGTAATAATACAGTTCCGCTCCAATAACTCAACGAGTCCAATAAAAGGTGGAATTCAGTCCTCTTTACACACAACGGTAAAAGAACGAATCCTAACGTGTAAGATGAAATCTAGCTCTTGCAACACAATGGTTAGAGACCAAACCCTAAGCACAACGGCTAAATTCAATTAAATAATGGTAGAATAATTCTCTCAAACAATCTCTCAAGAGTTTTGATCTATTTAAAATAGATCAATTTGAGATTTGAGCCAAGGATTTAGCAAGGTATTTTTCTTCTCAACTATGGTGGCTGCTCAGGTTTGTGCTTTTAATTGGAAGGAAATAAATAGGGAGAAATATGGGAGCAACCTCATTTTATACAGCTGTCAAACATGGCAACAACAAAATTTCGAAATGATAGCGTTATAACGCCAAGTATAGCATTATAACCAAGCTTCTAAAAATGTTTAACAGTCCTTAAAGGTGAGGTGGTCGCTTAATGGTTTAACGTTAAAACAAAATTATACATATGTTAAATTAAAAAATAGTCAACCTTTTTTATCTATTAATTATTTATTTTGAATCAAATTATGGTACAAACATGCATACTTTTATCATGTGTATGATTGTATGTAACAATTTACTATATAATGTATTTAACACTATTATTAACATTGTTGCTTTTTCATCATTTAAAAATATGCATCAAGTGACTTGATATGTTTAATAATTAGGATTTGGGATGTATTTAACAATATTATTAACAGTATAAGCTCCATTATCTAATTGTATAAGTCGTACCAGCATAATAATATATCTTGCCAACATCAATATAATCCACAATGCCAATATATCCAAGCAATCAACACCCCATCATAAACTAGTAACTACCTGGCTAAGCCCATAATAACTAACCTCAAATCAATAAAGTAGTAAACAAAAATAGAAAAATTGAATTAATCTAACAAGTTGACAAAGCACTAAGTACATTACAGTAAGCATTGAGAAAAAAAGAAGTCTAAACGACGTTATTTTAATGGATTTTGCACGGTTAAAACGGCGTTAAAATCACTTTAAAATCGTTAAACTACAGAAAATTCGTTAAAAACGTTTTTTCTAAAATCTTAACGCGAGAACAAGTTTCTTTTGTTTAAACCGTTAAACCGAAGTTTGAACTCTGTTTTTTAAAAGTTTGGTTATAACTTATAACGCTACGTGGCTTGATTTTGAATTCGAACGATAGCTTCGTCTGTTTTTGGAAATGATAACGTTATAATGCTACTCTATCGTTACATAATGCTATGGGGGAGAGACGACTTTGGAAATTTGGCTAAGTACAAAAATTAGGAGTATAGCGTTGTAACGCTAGGATATCGTTGTAACGATAGGATAACATTGTACAACACTATACTCCGTGATATTTGTACTTGGTCACTATTCTTGCGTTGTTTTCTTTTCCCATAGTGTTGCAATGCTATAGTAGCGTTATACAACGCTATAGTATGTTTTTGTTATTTTCAAATCTCAATTTAAACATTTTAAATATTTGGACAATTAACCTTGTTAATTTGTGGCTTGTTCTTCACATTTTGCATCCAAATTCTTCTATTAGCTCTTCAACTTTTTTCAAGATATTTCTTTAATACCTTCTTTAATTTCTTCTAAGTTTGACATACCTGCATAATTCTCACAAAAACATGTAAAATTTAAATTTATTTTGTAAATCGACAAATAAAAACATATTATATTACAACAGTTTTCTTGTGATGAATAAAATTTAATATCGAATTCACATCATATGCTGAGTTTTTTTTTCTCAACAGAGAGCTGAGATTTCAATCTGAATCGTTACATTAAATATCAACGATCAGCTCCTGCATCAAATCGTTAGCGATTAGTCGTCGAGATTAGATTTAATCTGACTTTTGATCAAAACTCAGCAGTACTGAAGAGGATACCGCTCCACATCAGATCACCGCCTTCTTGTTGCCATTGCTTTTATTTGAAGGTCGGAAACCAGCTGTTCTGCCATCCTCCAATTATCCTCACATGTCTGCTCCTTACAAAGAAGCGAAACCAGGCCGACTAGTCTTCAAAGGCGGCGAGGCCGCCTCGCTTGCCAAGAAGAAACGAAAGAAGAACTCCAAACCCAAATCAAAGCCCCCTTCCGACGACCCCTTGGCGGAGGGGACAGCCATCGACCCCTCGGACGGAACCTCCGCGTCTGGTTCTAAGGTTGTCGAAGGAGGAGGCGATGTGTACACGATCGACGCGGCGAAGAAGATGAAGTACGAGGAGTTGTTCCCTGTCGAGGCGAAGAAATTCAAGTACGACCCGAAGAATGCATCTAGAACCGTGGCGCACACTGTGGGGGAGTCTCTTGATGATCGCGTCAGGAAGAAGGCTGATAGGTACTGCAAGTGATTGGGGTTTGATTTCAGGTACGATTAGGGTTTTGAACTTAGGTCTGCTCTAGGATTTTAAAAGATTTGTGGTGGGGAGGAAGGGAAGGGAAATGACGAAAGGAGTATCTTAACCTTGCTCCCAGTTATAATTTCAGGAGTTAGTTGTATCATCTGCGTATTTGGGATGATTTATTATGCTTAATTGTGGAAATTTCACAGAATTATAAATTCATAGTTTTGTATTAAGCACTTTGTAAGCAGCAAATTGGTTGTTAGGTTTATAGATGTGTTGTTATTATGTTGTATTTGTGATATTTTAACCATGTCGACCTATGCTTTTTGAAAATGATCTGAGATTGCAGTGCAGTAACTAGGTATCAAGGTTATTTCTTATGCATTGTACTAATTATTAGATCTTGTTGGTTTATGGTTTATGACTATTAATTCATAATTTGTCCTGGTGGTGTTAGTATTACTTGCATTCACTCATTATGTTACTCATCAATTGTTCATTGCATGGCTTAAGGATGTTGTTTTGTGGGTTTTAGGTTATCATGCATTTGACTCCTTACTATGGCTGCTAATTGAGTAATTACCATAAATCTATTGTATCTGTTATATCGTATCTGTTACAAGGTACTGCAACTTTCTTTTTCCTTATTTTGATGTGACCAACTTATATTAGTGTTGGATATCTATGTGCTGAGATTGGCAACTTCTCTGTGAAAACTTATGTTAGGATGAGGTGCTACTCACAAGAAATTAATTGCAGGTTAAGAAGCTCCCTGTTGAATTTCCTTTTGCAATGAGTTACTCCTCTGATTTGACATTAGTTTACTAGTCACACAACTTTTCTTGAAACTTCACGTTTTTATGGTCAATTGAGTGGTTCATTACTTGGAATTTCTTTCCAGATCCTCATGGAGATTTGGATAGTCTGTCAGCTGTGTTTATTGTATTTAATTTGAATATGCCAGATTGGTTTGTGTGGTGCAAATTAATGTCTAAATCCCTCATTGACTTCAAAGTGTTGCAGCTTTTTATTTATAGATTAAGTTTTCTTTGGGAAATTACCTGTCTGATCTAGTCTGTTCTGCTCAATTGATGTTATCAAGACATCTTTTCCTACTTGGAAGATGTATGTAATATTTTTCTGGTAGCTGGTCTTTCTTGTCCATGATAAAAGCTCAGTTGTGTGATGTGTTATCTATGCCAGACAATTTGCATATACCAGAACTGTTACAAGAACAAAGACAGATGTTTTTTATTTTAGAGTAAGATTTAGTTGCTCTCATTTTATTCTGCTAATATCTCATTGAGGCCAAGAAAGGGGGCATTGTGTTTTCAGGTGTGGAGTGTGTTTTCAGGCTAAGTCAGTTGGTGGCTTTCCACTGGATTGGTCTAAATTTTTTGAACTTTTAGTTTTCTTCTGTGCGTCACATTATTTTATGCTCCAACAAGTCCTAAATTCATTCTGTTTCATTATAAATTATGTTCATGTATAGATTCATAATTTCATTTCTTCAAGTAGAGAGTTCAGTGTTGTTCTGGATAAACATGACACTAAATTCATTCCATTTGCGAAATGATATTGAGGCCAAGACAGGCAGGGTGGACTTTGTGTGTGGATTTGGTCTGTATTAGCAAGGAAAATTACTGAATAGACTGACTAGATTAACCTAAAATATGGAATTTAGGTTATAATCATGCATCTCAAATTTTCCAATTTAACTATGCTGATATTATTACTCAAAATTTAATGATGTGTCTGTTACAGTGTTACTCCAGTTGAATATTTTCAACAGCTTCAGTGTTGGATGTCCTTCAGAATTACCTTGGGCTTTGTCTCCTCTTCAGTGCTCAATATCAAACCTACAATATAGAGAGTTGAATCGGGCAGACTGTAAGTTCTCTTTGAGTTTATATGCATGTAAGCTTTCTTCTGAGTTGGTTCTGATTACAAATAAACTAGCGTTTCCTTCAATTGGGTGGCCTTCAGGCTTTCTTGTGAGATAATGTATGTTTATTCTTTTTGCTTGTGCTTTTAGGCCATATGTGGCTAATCCAATATAAGTACTGGGTCAAATCTGCTTTCCAACAAGATTTACTGGACAATGGTGCCCTAAATTTCCTCACACGATTCATTTGATAATTATTCATTTTGGGGCTCCACATATCCACTATGACTGTAGGTTATCAGACATGAATAGCCTTTGACTACTAGTGTCGACCATGCCTTAGCTTAGTGACCTTGACCACTTGATTCTTTCTTTCCATCATAATTTCAGGCTATAGTAGACTTTTACCTAACTGTGAATCAATACTTCAATCTATTCTTTGTTGATTTTAATGCTTGAGAATTGAATTTGAATAAACTATAAGCGAACAAGTCCAGCAGATCTCTCATTTCTGAGATATATTTGGAATAACCCAGTCATTTTAAAATATTAATGAAGAAATTTAATTACGAACCAATTTCTTCCTTTGTTCTAGCTTCTCAGCATTCTGGTTCAGTCTGAAACTGCTAATTTCAGCCGTTTTGCCTGAATTTCAGCCAGATTAATTAATTCATTCTTCCATCAAGCTATCCACAGAAATGCAGACAAGTTGCATCAAACTTTTTCATATGAAAATGCTTTTCTTTCACATCTTTCTTTTGCAGTCGCTTCAATTTTAACTTCTCAAGCTTGCCTTATTGTATTTGGACATTCTTTCTTCCCAGAAATTATGTCCCACAGACATTTTTCTCTTTTTTTTTTTGGAAAAAAAAAGCATCATCTCACAGATGAGCAAATTTCCAGGCACCGAGCAGATCAATTGTAAATAATTCATGTCTGATAAACTGATTATGAATACCAGGTTTTCTACTTCTTGGTTATACATGCATTTAAAAATGTTCATTTATGAATTCAGATGGGGAACAGAGTTTCACATAAAAATGTTGCTGATATATAATCCGTTAATCTCTCGCAACATTGATCTTTGCATTTAATTTTACAGAGCGGTGGTCCTAGTTCGTTAAGTAGTCTTGATTCCTCTTCTAGACATGAAATTTTCAAAATTTCTTGATGGCCTAGTTGGTGAGACCTAGATGAGCAGATAGATCATAGGCATTTCTTGATTGACAAAACTAGGAGGTCAACTAGCATTAAGCAAAAGATAATCCAAACTGTGGAGTACAAAAAGTAAAGTAAACAGACTGATTATTTTTCCTTTTACCTTTCTTGAGTATTGCCGTTTTTTTTTTTTTTTGGTAGAGGAAACTTAAAAAATGTTGCGCGTGCATGTATAACTCTATTCCTTGTTTGTCTCTTCCTCTCCAATGCGTGGAGGGACCCTCACCTCACCTTGCTTTGCTTGTAGCTAAACGACATGCAATCCCACTAATTGGATTATTAAATACATAACACTACATGTTCTTTTGTTTTTCCATAATCTCATCCTTAATAATTGAGTTTTAAGGATGCGTTAATTTCCAATCTCCCGTTTTCTGGTTGGCATTGTAGAAGTTAGTTGTTTGGTTAATAAACATTAGCTTATGTTGCATTTTGCCACAAATTTGTCATGGGTTCACTGGATATATAGCTGTGATTTAATCAGTCAAATTTGGCAGAATAGCATGCCGTGTCGTTCAAAACCGTGCTCCGTGGTGAATTTCGCTTTATATGCAAAAAGAGATTTAACAACTCTTATAAAACAACAGTTATCGAAGCACCCAAAAAAATCATTAGCAGAAATGCAAAAAGAAATATCTGATGATAAACAAACAGTTATTTAAAATAACTGTTGACTTTGCTTTTCAGAATTATTTTTTTAATTTAAGACAACAATTTTTTTAAATATATAATTGTTAGCGTAACTCCACCTACGCCAACGGTTATTTTAAAGAACCGTTGGCATATCTTAAAAAAAATATTTCAAGCACTCACGATCCGTAGCTGTTCAAATGGACCAATGACGTTTCACCATTTAGTTCTTACGGATGACTACATGTCTCAATCACACCATTCATTCAAATTACAATCTAACGCTTCAAATACCTTTACCTTGCTTCTTCTCTATTCAAATATTCATAGTCTCTCTCATTTTTGCATCTCATTTTTCATCAATCTTTCTTCTTCCAGTGATTAATCAAACCTTTGATATTTTGAAGAAGAAGAAGAAGATACATTTTAAAATGCCAATACGTCGCGTGTATAACTTAGATTTGTGCTTGTTTCTCGTTTTATTATCATATTAAAAGAGTTTGAAGTTAGACAACAACCCTCCAAATCAATTTGTGTCCCAGCAAACAGATGATATTTTTAGTTTTCTTTTCTTTGTTTTTTTACCAAACTTTATTTTTATGTGTCAAAGTTGTTTAGATTTTTTTTAACTTTGGTACTTCTTATGATTATTAGTCAAAATTCTAGTCATATAATTATATTATTTTCATTGAGAGAATCACATGATAAAATATTTGGCATTCTTAAAAATTGATTATAAAAAAGGCCTAAGAAAATAGTAATTTATTAACTAAGCATTGTCTTATTTCCTGACATGGTCACGTGAGGGATAAGACAACGGTTATTTAATAAATAATCGTTGCCTTAGGACTCTATGATAACCGTTATTTCATAAATAACAGTTGTCTTATTTCGAATATTAAATTACTATTTCTCTACGGACAAATTCATATGCCAACTGTTTTAATACCATTTAGCATCTCCTTATACGACAACGATTGCATAATCATTGGACAATGTGATATGTAACTGTTGGAAGATCTTTTTTTTGTTCTAGTGATCTAAGAAAACAGACTACTGTATGCATCACAAACATTCCTTTGTATTGTGGGAACAGGGTGGATGCAGAATTTTCGTCGGAAGGGTACAAGATTTAGAATTTTTTTAGAGAGGTTCAAAACAATACATATTTTTAACTTTTTTTAATTTATAAGCATATTTTTTTCAGAAAAAAAATTAATTTATGATACATTTTGAAAAAGAAAATTTTCAGGGAGATTCAACTGACCCCCTGCTAGGGATGTAAACATATCAGTTTTAGACGAATAATTATCTTACCTATCCTTATCCGTTAAAATTGTTCGAATACGGATAAAATTCGAATAGTCTCGAATATGGATACGGATGGGATATCAGATATGGATCGAATATCGGACATATAAAGATACGAAAGTAATATAATTCAGATAATTAAAAAAAATCTTGTTTTGTTATATGTTTATCCAAATGCATCATTGAATTATAAAAAATATGATACATAAACACAAATTAGATCGAAAATTAATTAGATTTGTATTATACATACAAAATCTAATAATATATATACTTTAGGCTTGTATCTCGAGATACAAAGTGCAAACAACCGATCAAGACTGTTGAAAATGTTCTCCATACTAACATCAATTTGGAGACCAAATTTTACATTTTTTATTTTTTTTACTATTTTATCGGATGGTGTAAAGTTGGCTAAATTGGAGGACTATAAATCGTTAGAATAATGAATTTTCCACCTATCCGATAAAATAGTAAAAAAAATTCCAAAAAATATAAAATTTGGTCTCCAAATAGATGTTAGTATGGAGAACATTTTCAACGATCATGATCGGCCGTTTGCACTTTGTATCTCGAGATACAAGCCTAAAGTATATGAATATTGGTGCTTTATAAAGTATTTTAAAGTATTTTAGCACAATTTTATATATATCATCCTTATTAAGGAGCTTAATGTCTAGATCCTGCAAGGGCCCTAATTTAATGGTCTTTTGTGCGGATAGATCCTCAACCGTTGGATTAAACTTCTATCAAGTTCGCGCATTGAATTATTTTTCAATTATGAGCTTCAACACACACGCATACACAACCGATGCCACAATTGATCCCTGAATTTTTTTATCTCGCTGCAGATGGGTACCGACACAGAAGATCTCTTCAAGACTTTATTTGTTCAAAAATCATTGTTACACACGGAAATCGAACTGGGGACTTCCTCAGTTATCCTACTCACCTCCTACCGTTGCACTAAAAACAAAATATTTACCAATGTAATTAAGGATAAGTGGGGCGATTTTTCTAGTATATTATTTTCTCCCGTTGTTGTGCACGTGTACGATTACTAGTATATATATATATATATATGAGAAGGGATTCGTAGCCGCCAAACTTCCAACCGCTCGAAACCGCACCATGGTAGCAAATGTAAATGACTGATTCGGACCGTTGAAAACATTCTCCATATTAATATAGACTTGGAAACCAAATTTTACATTTTTTTTGAATTTTTTTACTATTTTATCGGATGGATTGAAAATTTATTTATCTAACGATTTACAAGCATCCAATTTTCAACCCTTCCGATAAAATAGTAAAAAAATTCCAAAAAATATAAAATTTGGTCTCCAAGTCTACATTAGTATGGAGAATGTTTTCAACAGTCCGGATCGACAATTTACACAAGGTATGATGGAGCAATTGCGAGTGGCTACGAAATTGATGGCAGCTACGGATCCCTCCTCTCTCTCTATCTCTATATATATAGGCTAGGATGCTCCATGGAGCACCAAACTTCTAATGCTCCATATCATATCTCTAATTTTAAAACTCACAACGACTTATCCGAACCGTTGAACATGATCTACATATTGAAATTTATTTGGAGATTGAATTTTACATTTTTTTGCTATTTTTTAGAGAGGTAGGAAAATTGCAACTTTTGTTGGTCCAGAAACCGTTTGATTAGCAACTTTTCTACCTCTTTAAAAAAAAGCAAAAAATTTAAAAAAAATGTAAAATTCAATCTCCAAGTAGATTTCAATATGTAAATCATGTTCAACGGATCGGTCGTTGGGGTTTTCAAATTAGAGATAATAGATGTGGAGCACGAGCGATTTTGTGCTCCATGGAGCACCCTAGCATATCTCTTTCTCTCTCTCTGTATATATATATATATATATATATATATATATATATATATGTATAGGAGGGATCAGTAGCTGTCATCCATTTCGTAGCCGATCGCAACCGCTCCATCATACCAAATGCAAATCGTGACAATCCGGACCATTGAAAACATTCTCCATACTAATATAAACTTGGAGACCAAATTTTATATTTTTTGGAATTTTTTTACTATTTATCGGAAGGGTTGAAAATTGGATGTTTGTAAATCGTTAGATAAATAAATTTTCAATCCATCCGATAAAATAGTAAAAAAATTCAAAAAAAATGTAAAATTTGATTTCAAATTTTATATTAATATGGAGAATGTTTACAACGATCCGGATCGGCCATTTACATTTGCTATCATGGAGCTGTTGCGGGCGGTTGAAAGTTTGGCAGCTACGGATCCCTTCTCATATATATATAATAGGATTCTTTTGGTTATGAATACAGATACAATCAGATACAGATACATTGGATAATTTCGAATATTATTAGATAATAGCTAAACGATCAGATACGGATAGATGATAGCCAAACCGTATCCTTATCCGCTATTTTTTACGGATACCGATACAAATACGGATATCTTCGGATACTAATACAATCGAATAATATTTGTTATTTTTCAAATACGAATCCAGATAAAATTATATATGATCCGATTCATTTACACCCGTACCCCTACTCAACATGGCTCTGCCACTATGTGGGTATGTTTTTTTTTCTAAACCTAACTAAAGGTACTCAAAAACTCATTTTCATCCCTTTGTTAATTTAGATGTATTTATGGACTCAATTCCCGTTCTTATGAAATGAAACGAAAACAATGTAGTCGTGGCTGAGATTAAAGCAAGAGTTCTGTGGCGTGAGACAGTAGGCAAGGAAAGAAGAAAGCAGAGTGCTGAAAGAGATTTTAAAACATTTTATGGTGGAAGTACATGTCAGGAATGTATTGTATGAATGAATTGAGATGGTTTATACTTTACAGTGTATTGCAAAATTGCTATACGTTCATGGTACTGATAGCTTGATCAATAAATGTAAAGAAATGCAGCAAAGTGGATTAATTTAAAACAGGATGCTATAATGTGAAATAATTTATGAAAAACATAATAAAACATTGATGTGAAAATTTTAATGGTCATTTATGCATCAAGAAACAATACTCAAATTTTGTGAAATTTAATTCTTTCGCTGTTCAACAACATACCTGTAAAATTGTTTTCATTTTTTCTTTTAGAAAGTCATTGTTATTATTGTCAAAATAAACTTGGTCAAGTGATCAATTCTCTTTATGTTATATAGATAAAAAAAAACACATAATTGATCCTTACAAAAATGCGAAAATCATTCTAGATATATTGATGAACCCATTGTAATAATTTATTTTTTCAAGGTTATAAACAATATTACGGTTCCTTGTGACTCTTTACTCTTCTCTTTTACAAGGTTATAAACAAGTTTTATTGAATAGAAAATTTGGGTTCTTCTTCTTATTTTCCTTGTGACTCTTTACTCTTCTCTTTTACAATAAAACTGAGTACTTGAACTTAACAGGCAAGATTGTTTCGGGACCACTTGCGTTCCGACGAGAGGAGAAAAACACGACAAGGATTGTCGGCGAGAGGAGAAAAATACAAGATCGGTGATGGACATAGATGAGCTGGCAGAGTCGATCATTTCTATGCCCCGTTGAAGGCATCGACGAGAGGCAAAGAAGTACACGAGGCTATCTGAATTTATGTGTGTGTGATAGAGATAGGTAGATCACCTCCACAACTCTAGCAGATCGGATCTGCTAGAGGTGTGGAGGCGGCCAGGCATGAAATAGAAGGAAGAAAAAAATATGCCAGAGTAGTTGTGGGAATTACTTTCTTGGCAAGGAAAAAAGCGTAGATGCGGCCAGTGGGGAAGAGAGATATAACGAAGAGACCCGAAGCGCTCAATTTAAAAGTTAGGATTGGAGATAGGGCAACAGTTATTTTAAATAATCGTTAGGGCAGGTAGAATTACGCTGGTGGTTATTTAAAAAATTGTTGCGTTAGATTTTTTCTTTAAAAAATCTGAAAAAAATAAGACAACGATTATTTAAAATAACAATTATCTTATCTTCAAAGATTTTGTTTGCACTTCTACCAACAATATTTAACAATTTTTCATAACTTGTTATTTTATGAGTTGCTAAATCTACTGTGTGTTGTAGTGAGTGTTGCACGCCTGCTCCTCTAAATCGAGACAACGATTGATATAGCTCATGAAACACTACTACAAAAAGGGGCTATTATAGCCCCCTATTATAGCGGATCTTGGTGTCGTCCGCTATAATAGGTCTATTATAGCGGACCATACTGCAAATCCGCTATAATAGCTTACCTATTATAGCGGACAACACAAAGCATCCGCTATAATAGACCTATTATAGCGAATGGCACCAAGGTCTGCTATAATAGGCCTATTATAGCGAAGCTTATTTAAAGGCCGCTATAATAGGGTGTCCCACGGATCACCATAAAGTTTCAATCCAACCGTTGATACATGTCAATCCAACGCTCCAAAATTTCACAGTCTCACGGATTATGACAGATTTTCTTTCCAAAATTTTTCCTTCTCTATATAAATATCAACTCTCCATCATTCTTCCTTCACTAAAATTTTTCATCATTCTTTCTTCTTCACACAAAAATATTATTCCCTCATTTAGCTTTCGTCCTACAAATATACATATATACATTTATATAAATATAAATATGTACATATATACATATATATAAATATATATATATATACATACATACATATATATAAATATATATATATATACATACATATATATATATATATATACATACATATATATATATATACATACATATATATATATATATACATACATATATATATATATATATACATACATACATATATATATATATACATACATACATATATATATATATATACATACATACATATATATATATATACATACATACATATATATATATATATATATATACATACATACATATATATATATATATACATACATATAGAGATATGTTATTGTGCTATGCAAAGTAGAAAAAGTGTTTTACTTCAGCATAAAAAATCATGCACCGACAAATCAAATGACTGATCTAAGTTGGTCAACACAATAAAGACATCAAAATCTCCTACTAAACTAATTTTGAGCGCATTTGAAGTTTTGTAGCTATGCTTTTTGAATTTTTGAAAAATAAACAAAAATAACACAATTTAATAATAAAAAATAACACTATTTTTGTTCACTTTCAATGAAACTTTTGACCTTGTGTTTGTGTATCAATGAAACTAACCGGACAAAGTGACAAGGTCCTATTAATTGAAGGACAGTGCAACTCCTTGCACTAGTTTTGGCTCCCTTGAAAATTAATCAGTGTTGTCATAGAGGGAAATGAATGGAACTAAAGACTAGATATACGTTCTCATATTTTGACAGCACGTACCGCACAAAGTTGCATCATGCTGCGACGTATACGGATCGTTGGATTTGTAAAGAATTTCTGTGAGGACGACACGTACGTAGCTTTGATGCAACAACACTTCAGTGATCTGTGTTCCAACTTTTCCTGCCTTGTTGATGAGGATCTTAATCTAGACTAAGATCACAAGCATTATTAAAATTGTTAATATTATCGTGGAAGAAAAAAAATATTTTTTCATAGACATAACCACGAAAAAGAGGTCATTTTCATGGAATAACCACATAAAAAGTTTCACGCAACTACTCTCGACACAAATACTATTTTTTCCGTTGAGCACCACGAAAATAATCATTTCTCTGGATTTAGCCATGTAAATATTTCCATGGAAAAATCCTCCAATGGGCTATTCATGGGCCACTGGACACACTCCATAGAAATAATAACTCACATTCACAGAAATAATAACTCATATTCATGGAAATAATCATACACTGATCCCACCAAATATAATTATTTTACTATCAACGTGTCTGACAAATATCACTATTTCATTTGTTATCATTTAATACTTATTTTCAATTTATGATGCATATTCACATTCAATAATGTAATTAGTAGTAATTTAAAATTTTCAACATTGCACAAAAAAATGAAGAAATTATTTCACAACATATTAAATTTATTTTACATCTCCACAGCAAGTTAATTTACAGACAAAACTAACATACATCTTTCCAACGAATATTTACAAAATTACAATTTGAGGGTAACTAAGTGAAACTACCAGTACACATTGAGAAGTTATAATGTACCCCTTTCTCCAAAGATGTCACTCTTGTACTCTTGCTCAAGAGTTGTGGCAAATGTGAAAGGGGAATCAAGAGCTACTGACCATCCGAGAGCCACATCTGTTGCCCTCTCAACTACATCATGTTTGCAAAAATACTTCAGTGAATCTTTTCTATAAACAGTTCAAAGCTCATAAGAACAAACATTTTCACCTTGTCTCTTGTTCTTTTACATGTGAGTCTAATAATGATAAAGCACCAATATATTAATAGTAAGATAGAATCTCGTACCAGTTCTATACCAGAAAGATATCACTTCTACCAGTATTGTTCCAGAGCCAAAGATCCCCTATCCTATACCTGCCAAACTGACAACACTAGACCCTTAGTTCAATCAAGCAATTCAATTTCTCAGATAACAAACCAGTAAAGAAATTTGCTCTAACTTTACCTATATCGAATTAACACCAAAGAAATAACCGAAAACTCATACATCAACAAAATAACAGTTTCATTTACCAAAATAATCACAGACCTCAAGAAGATCAAGGAAATCAAGTCTTATAGGTGTATTAGTTCATATTTTATCCAATTAAAATAATTTAGGGTTAGATATACCGAGTAAGCAAGAAATGGAAACATAGGCAGCAATCAACACAAGAGAGAACTGATCACGGGCTCAATTTTCTCCCAAAATTAATAATTAACATTATTCTACAGTATTTAAGGAAACCATTAATCAAATATACACATAATTCTAGAATACCAAAATATCTTTCATGTTGTTGATAATACATATTCAAATCTTGTGCATAAACATGTATACTAATTTTTGATACAGGAAATGGTAAGCCTCCATATTCAAATCTCTTGTACTAGTTTCTGATACAGGAAATGGTAAGCTTCCTTGTTCTAACAAATATTAACAAAAACAAATTTAAGTGCCTTCCTTTTGGTAGTGTGCCAAAAAATCGAGAGAAGACATTACAATCTGGTTAATATAAAACAGAAACGAAATGCCATGCCAGTGCCTTCCTTTCCATTTCGAACATCATTTGCAGTGCCTTCCTTTTATCAATAAAATTTAATCAAGCAGAAAAAAATTAAGGAAACATTCTTACAGCAAATTGAGTCTCGAATTTGTATAACAACTGCGGTGGAAGCGATGGTGGCGGAGCTAGGGTTTGGGTTGATGTTGTGGTCTGACGCTACGATGGACTGACACTGCAGGGGCTAATGCTGCGGTGGGAGTGATGATGGCAGAGCTAGGGTTTGTGTTCTCCGATGCGAGTTGATCGA
Organism: Eleocharis quinqueflora; assembly: GCA_964058865.1. Taxonomy (NCBI): domain Eukaryota; kingdom Viridiplantae; phylum Streptophyta; class Magnoliopsida; order Poales; family Cyperaceae; genus Eleocharis; species Eleocharis quinqueflora. Next base: position 187,660 of record CAXKVX010000075.1, on the reverse strand, counting down.
GTCGAACCATTCTTTTCTCACTCAGCGAGGGTGAGGAGTTAGGGTTTCTTGTTCCAAGTTAAAATGAATCGATAGTAGCTGTGGTTCAATTTTAGAGCTTGGTAAAAGTTTGTAGAGGGAACTAGCTAGAGTGAGAGAGGGAAGGAAATTTTGGAAAAAAAAAACTTTGGAGAGAGTTTCAGTGCCACTAATTTTGAGAAAATATTTCAGATGCATAATTTGAGCAGGAACTACTATTTCCGTGAAAACAATGGGATTTTCCGTGGAAGCACTTGAATTATTTTCATTCATAATTTTTTTCGTGGATCTATCTATGAAAATAATGTAAAATAATCTAAAAACATTTTTATTTCCGTCGAATCTTATTTTAACACAAAAATTTTTTAGCTAACCACATAAATAACTAAAATTATAGTAGTGAAGGACGCTCTACTATATGATTTTATTTAATGTTCTTTATAAGGTAACACAAATATTCTTATAATATTTACTATCTCATTGCTCAGGAGCGAATTCAGACCAAAATTAAGCAGCGGCATACTTATTGAAATTAAGCAGTTAATAGTCCAATTTGAAATTAAGCAGCGATATCCTTCTAAATTTAGGTTATAATTTTTTGGATCCAACATGAAAATTTAATACTCGAAAGCTTCATTTCAAAATCAAACAACGACACAAACCTGATTTTGCTCATGCATAGATCCGCCGCTGCCATTACTTAACGACAAAGAAAATTATCCCGATTTTGCTGTGGCGTGACCAGTTGACCACTTAGATTGTAATCGTAAGCCATAATTTTTTTTAAAGGAGGAAAAGAAAAGGTGACAATTACAATAAACGACCTGTTTTTTTCCACTTTCGTGTCATGAATATTTATGTCAAATATATATATTTTTTCTTTATGTCAAATATTGCCGAGTCTCTTTCACGTAGCGTGCTATTCCGAAAAGAATTTCCAGAGGCGTTCTGTGCTTAACCTTTTGCGATATTCATACAGAAATGCATCTATCATTACCATCTCCTGATTCTGACATATACCACGCTTGAAATCCATGGATCCATTTTGCTGGAAAGTAGCTTCCTCAGTAGCAACTATCTAGCTAGTAATCAAGTGCTTGTTTGAAGCCTCTCTCCCTTTGCAAACCCGATCTTCTACCGCGCAGCACAAATATTGTGCGTGCTGCGCGGTAAATCTCATTCTTTGATTTGCATTGAGATTCATGCAAGCTAAACTTTATAATATCAGACCTCCTGAATCAAATTTAAGTCATTCGTAGCCTACAGCGCAGAAAATCATGAACTTCCGTTAGTGCTGCGCGGCAGAGAATCCCCTTCCCTCCCTTTGCTGCCCCAAATTAAGCAGGTTCTAGCTGCTTGCGTTTTCAAGCACTTGGTATCTTTTTTTTTTTTTTTTTTTGAACTGAACTTGGTATCTTTTGTCAAAGTGAGGTCTGATTTTGTGGTCGCTCTTTTTTGATGAGTCAATATTAGTAAAGTGATGAATTATAAGATTCTCTATTTTGAGGAAAGCCCATACTCTTTAGTCTTTTCCTTATTCACTGTAAGATGTGTGAAAACTTTACTAAAAGGATAGAATAGTATAGGATACAGAAAGTAAGGGTGTGATGATTGTTCAAATTTGAGTACATATAATTTTATTTTTGTTATAAAAATAAAATGGTGGACGTCTCTAAAATTATTTCAAAAAAATATATTTTAAAAATTGAAGTTTAGAGATTGTTTTGGGTGAAGATAGTACTAAAACATATAATTAATACGCTTATCAATGACTTGGTATAATGTTGGTATATAGTACGTAGATTATCAATTGCAACATACGGAAATCATATTGATCTTATATCTAACAATTGTTTAAAAGCTCACATTACTAATGTGGTACGCACAAGTTTACAAAACCAATAATATACCTCCTCTTAGCCCTTAATAAAACACTGCTCCTTTTAGCATTAATTAATAATTACATGCATTTTGAGTAGAGGTGGCAAATCGGGCGGGTCGGGCGGGTTCGGGTTCGGGTTCGGGTCGGGCGGGTCGGGCGGGTTTGACTTCAAAAGATTATCGGGTCACGGGTCTGATCAGGTCGGGTCGAGTCGGGTCTCGGGTCATCATGCGTTGATATTTGTCGGGTTTCGGGTCTTTCGGGTTCGAGTCGGGTCGGGTTTCAATTATCTAGTTTCGGGTATTTTTCGGGTTTCGGGTCTTTCGGGTTCGGATCGGGTCGGGTTTCAATTATCTCGTTTCGAGTATTTTCGGGTTTCGGGTCTTTTGGGTCGGGCGAGTCGGGTCAGTTTGTCTTCAAAAGATTATCGAGTCACGGGTCTGATCAGGTCGGGCCGGCCGGGTCTCGGGTCATCATGCGTTGATATTTGTCATGCGTCATGCGGCTTGCGTCATGCAGCGTGCAGTGTGGTAGTGGTGTCATGCAGATTGTAGGAGCGGTGCAGCGGCACACGACTTGCAGCGGCGGAGTTCATTTTAGTCAAGACATGTACAAGTACAATATTAATTGATAGGTTGATATCAGTTTGATAAGGCCAAATATTCAAACCAGAGTTTATTCAAATATTCGGATCGGCGGGTAATGTGATCTCGGGTCATTTCGGGTTTCGGGTCATGTCGGTCCGGGTCGGGTCGGGTACCGGGTCATCTGATCTCGGGTCTTTTCAGGTTTCGAGTCATATCAAATCAGGTCGGGTCGGGTATCGGATTATCTATTGTCGGGTCATTTTCGGGTTTCGGGTCATATCGAACTACTCCGGATCGGACGAGTTTGTCGGGTCGGGTCGGATTCTGGCACCACTAATTTTGAGAGACAAGAATTGTCTTCCAAATCCGTCAAACAATCCTCTTGGGTTCATTTAATGTCCGTATAAATAATTATAGTTATTCAAAGAGCCAATGATGAGTTGCAAGAATGCCGGATAAGATAATAAAATTAGCGAAAAAAGGCCAAATGCACCATAAAAAAGAAGTGGCACAGTGGCCTAGGATGACCCTACAACGACAGTGAGCGACCCTCAGACTCAGTGGACCTGAGGCTGTCAAAAAAGTTAGAAAACGTTAACTCAAATATTTCTTTTGCATTTAATAAAAGAAGCAAATTTTGTTTGCGGTAAACGTTTTGTTTAAAAAATGCAAGCAATTTTTTGTGTGTTTGCGTTGTATTGAACTAAAACGTTCGAAACGCAGTAATTAAACGTTCAATTTTTTCGCATCAATCTACAGCAATTCAAAGTATTTGATTTCTTGATTGCACAAATTGCTTAGGCAAACTTTACAAGTTGCAGTATAGAATTGTAACTTCACAAATAATTGCACAAATATACAAATAATTCTCAATTAAATTACAGAAATAATTTCAAATTAAACCATAAATTCAGAACAAATTATATAGGCAAATTTTACAAACTGCAGCATGTCAGCATTCATGAAATACTTTTAAACATCTAATTTGGACTTCACAACATTCAACTCAACCAAAATACATGTACTTCACATTAACCGATCAATCATCTAAACATGAACCTCACAACTATTTACTTATACAGAGATGTCAACCTTACAAAAATAATGTCAATTCTCAAGTACTCAACCTAGATCTCAAGTTATCTTCTGAGAAACTTATCTTTGTCATTGGCTAAATAAAATAAATTAAAACACAATGATCATCACTGAAGAATCATAACTTGAGATCCAATGAGCCAAAGAGATCATCTCTAGACTTCATCCAGAATTACACCCACTAACCTAGTGACAAACAAGCAACAAGTTGGCAGAACAACTCAAAAGCCAACTAACAACAAAAGTACAATCTCAAAAGAAAATGCTGACATTGTGGCAAGCAAAGTAGCAGCATATCATGCTCCACTGTCAAGTATAGAACCATCTGCTGCAGCTTGATCACACCATAGTGGATCACCAACTTGTCCACCAAAATCTATAAATAAATACAACAAAAACATGTCATTATTTAATCTCAATAAAATAATAAGAATATAAAATCATACCGGTGATCGAAGCACGCAACCAGTCTTGAGCACATATGAGAGCTTTAATGCTTTCATCATTGAAAGAATTCCTAGTTGGTGAAAGTGTTTTGCCACTAATGTTGAATATTAACTCTGAAGCCACTGTCAATATCAGGACGACTAGGATGTCCCAAGTTAGTCGGGCCAAGACATGATATCAAGGGGCCTTCAATATCCATCGAGATAGAATGTCAAACTTTTCATCCAAACTGGTATCATCTAGTGGCTCATTTAGATATTCATCCAACTCTAATTTTATCAGTTTAGAACTCTTCTTGTCACGCAACAAGTCCTTCAATCTAGCCCTTATGTCACTTACATCACTTGGTGCATTGCTAGATTGCCTACATTCATAAAGAAAAAGGTAAAATTGAATTTATATAGAATATAAAATCAAATACATGCAGAAGAAACAATATGAGCAATTATATGCATTATATCTTTGAAACTATTATTTACATTATTTTTTACACGTTCCCATAAGATTTATCCTCATTCTAAAAGAAAGAAAAATAAGTAAAAAAATTAGAAGTACATGTCACTTTGTGATGAACTACCTGAGGTCTTTTGTACCAATTTGAAGTGTTCCACCAAGTATTCCTTGAATATTCATTCAGGCAAGCCTTCAGATGTGCAATAAACATCTGACATTCCTCAAGATGCATTGCTTGATAGTAATACTCAATAACTGTCATCTTGCATCTTGGGTCTAGTACACAAGCAATGGCTGGCAATGCATTGCCACTACTTCAATACTTGTCCCATTAAACATAAAAAAAAATCACACCAAAAAACATGCACGCAAATAAAAAACAAAAATTAAACAAATGCACATACACAAAAAAAAATCAAAAATGAAAGAAATAAACAACATGAAATAGACTAAATACCATTAAATTGCTTGCTTGTTTGTTGTTGGCTCTTCCTCTTCCTTTATCGTTCTCACTTTCTTTGAGACTTTTTTCTTTGTTTCTTTCTCTCTCTCTCTCTCTCTCTCTCTTTCCTCTATGATATTTTTTCCCTTCACCAGAGACATATATGTTAGAATTAATATTGGGGCTTAAAGCGCAAAACTAAGGTCAAATTACAAGGCGGAAGCATTTTCAATCAAGAATTTCAAATTAAAGCTTTTAGACCTTAATCACCTAGCCAAGAGTTAAAGCAAGCAAGTTCTAGAAGTAATAGAGCAATTCACAAATCAACAAAGAGCAAAGTAATGAGAGAGAGAGAGAGAGAGTAAAGAGAGAGCAAGAGCAATCAAGAGAACAAAATGAACACGCAATGTAACGTGGTTCGGCCTATCAATCAACTAGGTCTACGTTCACGGGTCTCCCGAAACCAAATCTTCCTTTCATATTGATGCAAATCTACAAAGAGATTTGACAATCTCTTTAGGTATAACATTTTATCCACTCTTGTGTAAGAAATAAATGTGTTATTTTTTGTTTTGTTGATGCACAAGAGGTGTTCGATGAAATGTCATAGTATAATCTTGCTTGCAATTGTTATATAAATAAGATCCTTTTGTGTATTGAGTTAAATAGAGGCAAAAATTTTAATTTTCATCATCTTGAACTTACATATGAAATCCCAACAATATATTCATACAAGTCAAGTTTTATATTCCTCCTCCTTAATGAAATAAAAATTTCAAATATAGCACAATTCATCAAGTTTAATCAATATTTTTCAATTTAGAATAAGGGGAGACAAATCATCTAGAGGCATATATCAAACAAAAAACAACTCATAAAAGATCATATCAATATCCAATATTCAAAGTTATACAAACAAACATCATATTGATCATGAAATTCATACAAGGAGCATAGCAAAAAGTAAAAAGAAAAATTCTAATCTACTCTTATTCATCATCACTACTCTCTTGAAGATCATCCTCCGGATTAAGTTGAGTAGCTCCATCATGTGCCTCTCCAATGTGAGCTTCGGGTCCGGTGGGGTCGGAACAATCATTTCAAGACTCGAATTGTTGAGTCTAATTGATCCGGACCATGGAGTTGAACTCATTGTGATTGTCAAGTCTCTCATGTACACTTGCGGAGTTGTTTATATTATAGAGTGACAAGTGATACACTTGTTGAGAGACATATTGAGTTCTTTCTTCAACCGTTGAGAAGGCATAAGGCATCATTGGGTTGAAGGTTTGAGGAGTGTAGAAGGATGGGTTTTAAGGAATTTGATACCCTTGGTATGATGGAGGAGGCATGTATGAAGAGGTACCAGCTTGAGGCATGCTTGACATAGGCTCTTCCTCCACGGCTTATGGGGCATCCGGGTCGGTGTATTAGTTAGGTTATGCTCCCTCCTTCCTTATCCAATCATTCATTGGCTTGGGTTTCGATTCCCAAGTCAAGTTTCTTTTGATCCAACCATTCTTTCCAAGGAAGGTGATTAGATTTGCCAAGAAGTAGATGATAGGATTGGGCTCCCTTGGGTTAATTGGAATAATAATGTTCTTGTGCAAAAGGATTCGGGTCAAGAGATGAGAGTATGGTAGACTCATTTGCTTGTTGTTTATGGCGGTTCTCATGTGGTATAGGATAATAAAGGGGATATCTACCACCTTATCTTTTGAAATGAGATGCCTAAGGAGAAACCCATTTGTATGCTCTATGTTGGTTTTAAGACATTTTTTGGGTATTAGAATGTTGTTTATAAGAAGAAACAACAATCTATGAAATGCGAGAAGTTTGAAATCAGAATGGTCTTTGTGAGGGTTTTTGGCTCCTAACTGTTTCTTGTATTCGGTGAAGGAGTGCTCATGTTAGGGCCACTTGTGGTACACATCTACCTCTTCACCGTTTTCAACCATATCAAGAATTTCGGCCAAGGTTTCCGTATTGACTGGTATCTCTTGACCATAGAAATATGTGGTTACTCCAAACGTTTCTTTAGTTGGCCTTATGTTGGCATACAAAACCCTAATTAGACTCAAGGCAAATTGTTGGTTCAATTCAATTAAAGGTCTTCATGCCCAAAAGTCAATTGTTTGAACCAATTGGTTATACTACCAATCACTCCTTTGGTTATCCCCATTTATCATAAATACAAAGGTATCGGAAATGGATCTATTTTTGAAGGTTCTATGGAAGTTTGAGAATTTAATGGCCGATCGGTATAAGATTCAGTTTTGTGATGAATTGGCCCAAGGATTAACGATTCGGTGCATTTCCGGTTGAGAGGTAGAGGGGTTTTGTGTAAGTTGAGATGAAGATGGAATTGGTTCTGGATTGGATGGTGCAGGATTAGGGTTTGTGTCCAGATTGGAACTTGTACCGGTACCGGATTGGTAAGAAAGGGAGGGTATGTTTTTCCTCTGTGCCATGACATGTTGGTTCCTCTCTTTTTCTAATTGTTTCTCTACCTCATTTCTCTTCTTATTGTAAACAATTGATAACTTTGGTGGTGCCATGAGAGAAGTGAGAAGAAGAAAAAATTTACTAGAAACATGATGAAAACTGAGAATAGCTTGAGCAAGGCTTTGGAATTTGTAGAGTTTTTGGAGCTAGGGTTTCAGCAAATATAGACTTCAAAAGTCTAATTTTGGTTTTGGCAAGAATATAGACCCTTGGAGAGGAAGGAGTGCCTTAAATAGTTGCAGAATCACCAAGCATTACAGCAACCTGTTACAACGAGTTGCCAACGCGTTATAACGGGTTCTCAGTCGTTATAATACCTCTCTCTCCTCTGTTGTAAAGCTCCAAGCATTTAAATCTCCAACGACTAGTTTATTGATCTGCTAACTAGTTATAACGACTTCCTAACCCATTGCAACGGGTATGGTAATGCCAGGAACAATTTTTGCTGATAAATTCAGTTAAAATTTGTTGCTATACTCCAAATTTGGTCTTTGGTATTTATATGGCTTAGTTCAACTGTCATATGATATTTATGCTCATGCAAATGCTCAGATTAGGTTGTGACTTGAATAGAAAGATCAATTAAAGTTCACAAAACATATAATTCAATCAAAACGAGACATTGAATTACATATTTTGCTACATGACTTCCCTAAAACCAATATACAAAATGAAATTCAAATTGGGGGAGTCTGGTAACTCTCTAGACAATGGATTTGCTATCACTTGTGCTAGGAAGAGCAAGTGGTTCCACAAATTTTCCTTTTCTAAAACGACAAAAACGTTCATGATGTCCAAACCTCAAACAAAACGAGCAAAAGGTTGTCTTAGAGTTAATATTGCTATGATCATTGTTGTTATTGATAATTGATTTCCAATAACTCATAACTAGTATATATTTATCATGAAAATTTCTTATATTTCTTGGATGAGATATTGATTGATTGTCCACATTAAATCTCTTTCTGTGAAAATTGATACTAAAATTCTTATGATTATTCATTGCATTTCTAGGATTATGTCTTGGTTGAAAAGCATCTACATACATTTTTCTTTGAAAATTGTTACCAAGTTTTTTGTTCTTGTGTAGCTCATGAAATCTACCATACTTATTCTTAACATAAAGCTTTGGTGATTGAGCTTTATGTTGGTTGGTAATCCTATAATCAATTCTAACTCTAATTTTGTGTACCACATTTCTAGAATTAGGTTTGGTAAACTTGGTCTTCTTATTGTATCTCTTATCATACTTGTAAGCATGATTCTTAGCTTGAATAGATTTGTCATTTGTCTTATAATGCCTTTCAATTCTAGAGGGTTGTTCTTTTACAAAACAAATCCAAAATCGGTCTTATCATGTGGACCTTGACCAATATACATCTTGTCATAATCAATTTTAGTGTCATGATTTGATGATTCAACAAACTTAACAAATTTAGAAGCTCAAGAATGTGCTTCTTTTAATTCCTTTTCTTTATGACTTTGGTCTCAATGTCATTAACCATATTTTGTAGCATTTCAATTTTTGACTTATGATCATCGATCATAGCATCATTAACATCTAAACACTTTTTGGACTCAACAAGTAATTCTTTAAGTTTGGTCACATTAAAAGATTCTCGCTTTCATCCAAGTCACAAGACTCATCATCGGTAGACTCATCATGAAATTTAGAAAGGTCAAAGAATATCGTATTAGCTCGGCTAGGGACCTCCAATTCTTCAGTGCTTGTAGTCTTAGCTTTTGATTGAGTTGTCTTCTTTTGTGCTTGATCATCCACTTTTGAAATACTCAAAGGTTTCTCGATTTGCTTAGCATCATCCATTTTTGTGAGTGTTGGAGGTTTTTCAACATTGTTGGTAGTGACTACTCTTGAGAATTCACCTTTTATTAGAGCTTTTTCTTGTTCTTTGGCATAATTGTCCTTAGCTTGAGCCATTTGCTTCAAAATGCGAATCTTCTCTCGATCTGTCATCTCTTGTTTCTTTATGATCTCAAGCGCAATCTCCAAGCATGTCGTTGGTTTCTTTCCGATGAGGGCTAGCTTGTCATCAACTTCTCCTTCTCCGAGATTTACTTCTTCTTCCTCATCTTCACTTTCTTTGAACTCGCTTATCCAAGTTGCTTGCATAGCTCTCTTGTTATTCTTCTTAAGTCGTCCTTCTTATGGTCTTCTTCTTTGAAGAAAGATCACATAGCAATTTTGAATGCTATGACCTTCCTTGTTGTACGATAGGCATACAACATTTTTGCCTTGAGCTAATCTCTCCTCATTTACTTTCCTTTCGAATTATATTCCTCCTTTCACTAGCTTGGTGAGGAGATCCTTGTCCTTGGAGAGTACTTGGTATAGGTTTTGGTATATGACTTCACTTGCCTCAAATTTATAAGGCGGATTAAATGAAGATTGTGCGGATAAGGCCAATATTTTGGTTGAGGTTGTGCACTTTACTTCCTTGTGATTTTCCTCGTGTGAGCAAAATTGTGCGTACACCTCTTCGGGTTGATAGGTAAGTCCTTTAGCTTGTAAAGCTTCTATAGAGCTCACGGCGCCATCCCAATCGGGCTTCTTGGACACCATCCTCAAAAGTTTACCTACAAAATCTTCATCACAAATGTTAGATCCTACTCCAACGAATTCATTTCTTAAAGATACGAGTCTATCGTAGAGACTTTCAAAGGACTTGTTATCTTCAAATTTCATATTTTCTAACTTCGTTGCTAATCCGACCTTTCGAGTGTTTTTCATTTGTTCGTTTCCTTCATACCTAAGCACTAAGGCATTCCATATTTCCTTAGCATTAGAGGAATGTGTGAGAGATAAAGCAATTGACTCATGAATTGAGCTTAATATGATATTCATAGCATTGTCATTAGTATACTTAAAATCTTTAGACTCTTTTGTAAGAGTAACATCATCTAACTCATACTTTTATATTCATCTATCTTCAACTATTTTCCAAAGTTCAAGCAAGCTTAGATAGTTTATCATACACCTTTTCCAATATGAAAAGTTCTTGCAACCTACTCCAAAGACCGAGGGTTCTTTCACAAATTTTAGTTGCGCCATATTTCACAAAGTCAAGAACTAACAAGAATTTGGTGATTAACTAGGTATGAACCTGTGGGCTCTGATATCAATTGTTGGAATTAATATTGGGGCTTAAAGCGAAAGACTAAGGTCAAATTACAAGGCGAAAGCGTTTTCAACCAACAATTTCAAATTAAAGCTTTTAGACCTTAATCACCTAGTCAAGAGTTAAAGCAAGCAAGTTCTAGAAGTAATAGAGCAATTCACAAATCAACAAAGAGCAAAGTAATAAGAGAGAGAGAGTAAAGAGAGAGCAAGAGCAATCAAGAGAACAAAAAGAACACGCGATGTAATGTGGTTCGGCCTATCAATCAACTAGGCCTACACTCTCGGAACCTAATCTTCCTTTCGAGCCAATTTCAATATCAAAACAAGTGTTCTTTTGCAATTTTGAAACCGGTCTTTGTTTTCTTCTAAACAAGCAAATCAATCTTCGACTCCTAGACCAATGTATGGGCAACACCACTCTACACGATTAACGATCTGATTGACAAATTGACAAAACAATCTAGGACAGGGGATGCACCAGTTGACAACACAAATATGTTGCACCAAAGGCTAGAATCTAGCTAAAGAAAAGTTCTCGGATTGACAATTAGACTATGGGTGCTATTCTAATGCTCTCAAGTTTAGGCTGCCGATGGAGAAGGCTATTTTGCTCTTTGATGTGCTCAATTTGATGCTTGGAAGCTTGTGGGGGGTGTTTGATACCCTACTGGTTCGTCTCTGCATCATATATATATGTTGGGCACTTCTTGGAGTCTTGAATCCACCAAAATTGATTGTAGCGTTATAGAGACTCCATAATGCCATGTGAGACCCGTTATAACGAGTTGTGCACTTTACAGGATTACCCTTCTTTTCTTCTTTGGCTGTCTTGTGGGCTAGTCTGAGCAGGAATCCGTTACGACGGGTTGGGAACCCGTTACGATGGTTTGGAAGGCGTTGTGACGCCTTAGGGAAGCGTTATAGTAACGCTGCTTTCTACCAACTTCCTGCTTCTGTCTTGCCTCTCTCCTTCTGACTCGTTATGACAAGTTAGGCACCCGTTATGATGGGTTGCTGACCCGTTGTGAAGGGTTCTGGAGCGTTATGGTAATGTTGTGCTCTGTTGAGCACTGTGAAGTCATCCCTTGATGTGTTGAGCATGTTTGAGCATTGTTTATATCAGTTTGTACATGTTTTAACCTATAACTTCACCAAAACTCATGTGCAAGGTTAGTACTGATTTGTTTTGCAAATTGTCAAACAAGAGATGAGTTTATTCCAACAATATATTGCCAAGGAGAAGGCCAGGAGGTCCTGGTCGACGATCTTGTCACCAGACTCACAACCACCTAGATACTGCTACTAGTAATCGAAATGATAATTGTATTCGACCATTTAATATCAAGCCTTCTCAACTTCTCAAGTACACTAGATTACTGGAGTACAAGGCAACAAATCCTGACAACAGGGCTAGGTCGCAAAAGTCGGTTAGGTATAGGGGAAAAAGAAGAAGAAATGATGAGGGTCTCAGAGAAGGGGATCAAACAGTAAATGTCACGTCATACATGATTCAAGCGACAATGTCTGAGGCAGCGTGCATTCATACGAGAGAGAAAGAGAGAGATAGTCTCAGAGAGACAGAGAAGAAGACAAATAGAAAAGAGGAAGAAAGGGGAGAGGGAAGCGACGCGCTTCTAGAGTAAAGAGATTGTATCTCAATATGTCGACCTATTTCAGCTGCGCAATTTAAATTATTACACACTTGTATAATTCTAAACGTAAAAACACAATTAAACCGAAAAAACCACACCAAAAAAATGTGCATTTAGATAAAAATAAATAAACAAAAGGACATAAAAAAACCAAAAAATAAAAAATGAAAGAAATAAACGACATGAAATAAATTAAATACCTTTAAATTATTTGCTTGTTATTGCTGGCTCTTCCTCTTTCTTTGTCTTTCTCGCTTTTTATGTGACTTTCATTCTTTGTTTCTCTCTTTTTTTTTTTTTTCTTTTTTTCCTTTTTGCCAATTTTTTCCTTCATCAGAGAAATATATAACCAAGGAGAGGATGAGGAGGCACTGGTCGACGATCTTGTCACCAGACTCACAGTCGCCTAGCTACTGCCACTGACAATCGAAATGATAACCTACTCGGTCTTATAAGTTTTAACTATAAGCCTTCTCAACTTCTCAAGTAATACTAGATTGTTGATATATAAGGCAACATATCTTGACAACAGGATCAGATCGCAAAAATTGGTTAGGTATAGGAGAAAAAGAGAAACAAATGATGAGGGTCTCAAAGAAGAGAACTAAACAGTACCGGCCACGTCATGCATGAGTTGACGGATTAAGATTTCAAGCGACAATATCTGAGACATCGTGTATTCGTGCAAAAGAGATTGTCTTACAGAGATAACAAAGATGACATAAAAATAACAAAGATGACATAGAGATAAAAAGAAAGAAAGAAGAGAGCAGAGCGGTGCGCTTCTAGGGTTAAAAGAGATTTGCGTTGACATCCCTAAGTGGACCAACTGCACGCTGTCTTTGTTGCACACTTACTTTCAAACAACTTGCGTTTTTTTTTCAATAATTAAGAATTTCTATTTTATCTTTAATAAAGAAAGCGTTGCTTATGTCATGCCGACATAAGCATTCTTTGAAATGATCATCAGCATTCTATGAACCAACAATATGAATGTGCAACTTCAAAAAGGAAAAGAAAGCATAATATGATTGTAAATTTGTATTTGAAGATTTCTTATTTTTTTATAGTTACTGTTATTGTTGTTGTTTGCTCATTTGAAACATTCCAACATCTATTTTTTTATCACACATTAATGTAATATTTGCAAATTAAAAAATTGAAATTATACTTTCATTGTTTAGATAGGGGTGGATAATAATATAGTTAATATAAAATTTTGATTGGACATCCATTGTAATGTAAATTAACTCAAAGTTAACAACTTTTAATTATTCAATAAAAAACTTAACGGCTTTCGATCAACTTGATCCAATATGCACTTCCCGTTCACATAGCAAAGGATATAAATCTATGATTTTAATTTTCTAATTTAGATGCACATTAGGCTGGCCAACTCTTTTTATTTAAAAATATGTAAATTAACATTATTTTTTTACTCATGAAACTTCAATGCCATCCTAGATGTAACTAAATCACTTTGTACTATAGATCTTACGAAGATATATTAGAGCAACCAATACCACAAAAAAGGAATATACTAATGGTTAAAAAAACACTTTTGACAACAGTTATGCAACTGTTGTTGTCTAAGGGATTGATGAATCGTATGAAGAATCGTTGGCAAAGATGTTTGTCGTAGAGAAAATAAGAATTTAATATTCAACTAAGACAACGATTATTTACTATTAACCGTTGCTTTAGATGTGGATAAGGCAATTGTTATTAGTAAATAAATGTTGTCTTAGGTGACTATTTTTTTCAAAAAAATGTTTTATAAATGACTATTTCTAGATTTTGCTAGCCAATATACCATTATAAAATTATCACAAATAAAATAAAGAGCATGGCTAAAATAATATGCATAATACACCCCATTTCGTACTATGGGGTCATTTGTATTTAATTTGGTCATTAAATTGATATTTAAGTTGCTCAATAAATTCTTCATATCAAAATCTTGTAGGAAATAAAATTTCGTGATTTTTAGAGCTTTCTTGCTATTTTTTAAATATTTTTTAAAAACAGCCCAGAAATGACACTTTTGTAGTATTAAATCTGGACTGTTTTTAAAAAATATTTAAAAAATAGCAAGAAAGCTCTAAAAATCACGAAATTTGTTTTCCTATAATATTTTAATATGAAGAATTTATTGAGCAACTTAAATCTCAATTTATTGACCTATATCTATATGCATAGTACGTTATGTGGTGTACTATGCATATTATTTTAGCCATGCTCTAAAATAAATAGCACAATAAAACATTAATATATTATAAATATGTCACAAATAAATATGATCACAATAAAAAAATAAATTCTAAACCCTAAATTCTAAACTCTAAGAACTTGTCTTCTAATTTTTAAACCCTAAGAACTTATTGCTAGCTAATTCAAAAAGCTAAGATTGCTCGAGAAGACGCGCTTGTGGAGTTGGTTTCTTATTTACCTTTACACGTATTATATGTAACCTCAGAACTTATCTCTAGCTAGTTCTAAAGCTAAGGTTCTCAAGGTTTCAAAGATGAGCATAGCCCAAAAAGACGCAATTGCAGAACTACTAAGTCTGACTCGATCAATTGCATATTTTCAGCATATGGACCCTTGAAAACCCTAAGAATTGTTGTTGTTTTTCTCCTCTCGTACGAAATCCCCTGCAAAAACACAAAAATACAAATACCAAATAATTAATACTCTACAATGCACAGTAAAATGCCAAAGAAAAACATATTAAATAACATACTCTTTCTTTTAGATGAGAAACTGATCTTCTCTATAAGTTGAAACACTTGACTTTCATCAAGTGCTTTGATAGGTGTGATCAACCATTCTATGGTTGGATTTTCACCTATATGTCATGCTTCACCTACAAAAGTATTGTAAAATAATTGATTAGCTCATCATGTCATGCTATACTAGAATAATAAAATACTTCAAATGTATGTACGTATCATAATTAGTACTCTTATTTGGGTGATATAAGGTAGTGCTTTATATTGATTATCTCACCATTTTGCATCATGTGAGATTTAGACGAAGAACCGGCAATTCAAGCTTATCCTACATTGATTTAACTATTCTTATATATTTCCAACTATCAAACTCGTAAACTCTCTAACTACCAAACAACACAAGTATTTTCTAACTATTAGACTATTGTAGGAACTAACAAAATAAATAAATAAAATTACCTCCTAAAAGAAGAGAGGATAGATGACGCAATGAGAGGAGGAAAACACGACAATGTTCAACGGAGAGAGGAGAAAAAAAAGAGACTGGTGATGGACATGAATTTGGCGGAGAAGTATCTACAAAAAAAAATACATAAAGAAGTAACAAGACAATTACATAGAATCACTCACAAGGTGTTTGTGAAGCTTTCTAGACAACTCGTGAATTTCTATCTCAAGTTGGTTTCATTTGCACTCATTTTATGATCAACGAGAGAGAAAACACCAGTGGCATGTATGTTTTCTATGTACTTTAAATGATCCTTAAACTACAAACTCACAGAAATACAAACAAGTTAGTATCATACTTGACGTAGGTGAAGCATGGTGAAAATCCAACAATAGAAATTAAAAAGTTTGCTTCAATCTATTTTCACATAAATAGCTGATTCATCTTGATACGTAGAGACTTCTGTTCCTTTAAGGTCCTTAGAAACAAAAGATTTACAACGATACAAAAAGTGTGATCTCCTATTAGAGTGTTTTCCAAGAAATTATTCCAATCTTCCGGCGAGACATATAGTACCACCAAATAGAGTGGGTATTTCAAGGGAAAAACCTAACAGGTGAGGATGATCTTGTATCGAAGTAAATATGTATTGTATAAAGGCCTTAGAGAAATAAAAGCCTCCACCTATGAGGATGAATTTACTATATAAGTGAAAAATAGGTTAATTAGTTATTTTTTAGGGTGAAACACATGAGCTCTTTAGAGTGAAACTAGACTTTTTAATTTCTATCGATGGATTTTCACCATATTTCACCTACATCAAGTATTGTACTAACTTATTTGTTTTTTTGTGTGTTTTGTAGTTTAAGGAACATTTAAAGTACATAAAAAGCATAAGGGTCACTGGTGTTTTATCTCTAGCTAATCAGAAATGAGTGCAAATAAAATCAACTTTAGAGAGGAATGCACAATTTGTCTAGAAAACTTTACAAACACCTTGCGAGTAATTTTGTGTAATTATTTTGTTACGTAGTTATTTCTATTTAGTTTGCAATTAAAACCTAAAGACAACATATTAACACGACAATCTAATTACTTAGTTCAAAATAGGGTTTAGATTTTACCGGCGCGACGAGAGGAGAAAAACACGACATTGGTGGAGGACATAGATGATATGACGGAGTCGATGATTTCCATGCCCCAAGTGTTGGCCACCCCCTTCACCTTCACCTTCACCTTCGCCTTCGCCTTCGCCTCCACTCCTCTTGTATATTGCATCTTCATATTTCTCCTACCAAAAGATAAATGATCTTAAATTATTGAAATCCTAACAGCATTGCACTCACGTTCTAATACTTTTCTTTGCAAAAAGTTGTTGCCATTTGCTCGCACATTTAAATAATAAAGTAATAAAGAACATATCGCAGGACCTTTTGGATTTTTCTCGTTGATGGAGGCTAACTTCAGTGCATCCATAAAAGCGTGACAAGCTTGTCCATAGTCCTTCCAACTTAAAAAAAATGATCATAATCATTACAAAAGAAGAGATCAAATAAGATCATACCAGATCTGATCAGATCAAGCAACAATCATTCTAAACTCCAAACCCAAAACTCTAACAGATTGGATCACAATCATTCTAAACCCTAACAGATCAAACCACCTTAAAGATCAAAACAAATTCATAACAGAAAATTAAAATAATTTATTCATAACATAAAAAAATAATTTACTCAAGCAACAATCATTCTAAACCTAAATCCTAAACCCGACAATAATTTATTGATAACAGAAAAAATAATTCACTACAAAAAAAATCACCTTAAAAAAGAGGAAGGAAGAGAATAACCTAGCGATTTGAAAGCGCTGACAAGAGGAGAAAAATACGAGAGGTGGAGGTGTCGAGAGAGAAGAGAAGGAAGAAGAGGCGGTCAGGAGAGAAGACGAAGGAGGAAGAAGCGACCAGGCAGTGATGGATTCGACCAGGGGAGAGAGAGAGTGGAGGAAGGGGGTGGTGGATTCAGCTAGGGAGAAGAGGAAGGAGGAAGAGCAAGAAGGAAGAGATGGAGAAGGAAACTGTGGCCAAGAGAAAAGAAAGAGATAGTGAAGACATGATGCTTTTTATTTTTAGAGTTGGGATAAGACAACGGTTTATCAAAAACAACCGTTGTTGTAGATATTTCGAAAAAAATTGGAAAAGATAAGACAATAGTTTTTCTATATAATCATTGCCTTATCCACCCCTTTAGCAACGATTATTCAAAATAATCGTCGCCTTATCTTCAGAAAAAAAAAATTTTGACTTATGCCAATAGTGTTTTACAAAATCTCATTTGATCGTTGCTTTATGAAAATTGCTAAATCTCTTTTATATTGTAGTGAACAAAAATAAACGACCTAGCAAGTAGTCTCTTTTGACCAATTAGGATCCCTATCTGAACAGCTCTTGCTTAGTTTTCCACCCCTATATAAGCACCAACCCACACCAAGCCAACCAAAAAATCCAAACCAAAAGTCTACACACAAAATCACCAATCATCACATATAAAGACACATGCAAATGCAGTTCATGGCTTCTTGGAGCCCAATGAGAAGATGGCTTCATTCCGAACCAAGTACTACTGCCTTGCCGAACCAAGAAGATCTCTCTATGCCTTGCAATTTCACTGATTCATCAAGCCAAACATGTCTTAGCTTGGATTCGTCAAGCATGACGACAACCGAGATCTCTAGCAAGAGCCATATGTGGAATAATAATCTTCTTTTGTTGTGAGTGTATCAAAAGTCAAAATTTCTTATGTAGTGCTTGCTACTGGGAGAATCATGTATAATTTTACAGCTATGAAACTATCATACTTACAAGAGGCAACAATTTTTCACATCTAACTAGATGATGAATTCTGTAAATAATGAGCAGGTATTAATTCTGAGACAAATGATCAAATTTAATATGAGAAAAAGGAGCTATTTATCTTAATTGAATCAGTTACAAGGTGGTAATGATAGCTCCCATTTTATATTGATGTGGATATGCTTATCTATCTTAGCTTTGCACAATTCTTTTCATTCTGAAAAAAAGTATATATGCAAGTTTACTTATCTAGCTAGTGCCTGACACGAGCGTCTGACTTGTGTGTTTCGATAGTCAAGAACTAGTTGAACTAATCACAGGGTACATCTTTTGTAGAAATTCTGGAAGTAACATGCAACTTGACGATGACCTACGCAACGGTGGAGAGAAGTTCCTCGAATTGCTGTCGTCAAAAACCTTGCCGTCTTATGTATTTAATGATTACTTAGTGCCATCACACTCACTTAACCAGTACAGTGGTGGGATTACTCAGTCAGATTTAGTTAGCAATTGGTCCCTTGCTCCTCCGTTCATGGATGAACATGTAATGTCTAATCCTTCTCTTACAAAGAGCATCGCCTGCTACAACTATGATTTAAAAGAAGAAAAACAACAGCAAGATTTATTTGGTTATCAAAACACAAACGCACTCCAAATTGGAAGTGGTACTCCGGTCTTAGGATTGAACAATTACAAGCTGTGCAATGAAATGATCGATGCCCCATGGTCATGCTCGAGGAATTTAGCAGATCTCGTATCTTTTGACAGTTGTCTAAACAGCTCATCATCCACTCAGACAATTTCACAAAGAATTGACTCCAAGAAAAGCACCGGATCAGAAATATCATTGGTAATTAAGCTACAGTTATGATTTCTTGATTTATTATCTTTTGGCACGGTATCAAGGCTAACTATGATGAATTTGTTTTCAGGCTAGACTAAGTAGTAGTAGAAACAGTGGAGTGAGCACTGATAACAGGAAGAGAAAATCTGAAGATAGTTCAGAAGCCAATTCCAAAAAGCCTAAACAACAATGTTCATCAACAGTATCTAAGGTTAGATATTAGATTTGATTAAAAAGATTTACACCTTTCCAAATTTGTTCTTTCATCCAACTCTGTGGTCTGCTAGACTGCTACGCAAATATTCCAGCTATAGGTATTCATACAAACTGAAAACAACAGTTAATTAGTTGTGTATTGTGTTATAATTTTCTAAAAGCTTCACTGAAAGTTCCCCTCGTTTTAAGGAATTTCTACGAATTTAATAGCACAAAAGTTTAATTTTTAAAGAACTGCCTGTAACGTAAAAATCTCTTTGTGAAAAAAAAGGCTCAGGTATCTAAAGTAAAGCTGTTGGATAAGATTAGTGCTCTACAACAGATTGTAGCCCCTTTCGGAAAGGTAATACACTGAATAATTGATATTAATTTATTAAAATGAATTGAAAAGTTATGATTACTCTTTAAATTTTCTTCCCAACTTTTAACAGACTGATACGGCCTCAGTGCTACTGGATACATACAAGTATATCAAAATTTTGCACGAGCAAGTACAGGTGAGAATATTTCTTTCACTGAGAATATTTCCTTTCCAGAACAATGTAGAATACAATATCCTTACTACTAATAAAAGGATATTGGAGTTTTTGACTCCAAACATCTATTTACCTCTCACATCAATACAGAGCGTAAGATTTTCATTTTTTTCGATCACAACCGCTCAATTTTATATTTTCAATTCCACTATACTTTGGTATACCGTTCGCGTACAAAAAAAAGTAAAAATTAATTGTCTCTCGCCTCCTTCCTCAATTCCCGTATACTATAGGAGCAACCTTCTATTTAGGAAGTTTTCTTTTTCATTTTGTTTTTTAATAGCCTTCTCAATTTTTAACATAAACTATTCGACGGATCACTCTATCTTCTATGTCATTCAATATTTCTTTATCAATTCAAAATTGCTATTGAAATGTTAAATATTATGCAGATCATTTATCTTAATTTTTTTTACCAAACTATTTATGACACTCCCATCATCTAATTAACAAGCAGAAAAAAAAACAAAATCCTATCTCAACAAAAATCTTAAATCACAATTATATTATTTTATCACCCCAATGCAATGCATGGGCTCATAACTGGTACACTATAATAGTTGCAGCTAAAAAATGCAGAAAAAATTGAGCACAGAAAATATAATACATTGTAACAAACTTAGATTTGGATTTCGTTATGTATTTATGATAAGCTATTATGTTGAAACTAAACCAACAATATTCCTTTGGAAACATTCTATTTTGAATGTCAAATGCTAAACCACTAGAAAAGAAAAGATACGTGGCTCGCTACTATCAATATATTTTCTGTATTAAAAAATAACTCTGTCACTATTTATATATTTTCTATAAAAAAAATAAAATCTGAAAAAGTTTATAAAAAAATGACCAGTGAAAAAATTGTTCGCTTGAAGAGCATAAACACTATTTTTTGACACTTGACACTGCTGTACATTCTGCAGTGTCAAATCATGAAACAATAATATATTGTAAATTATACCAAACCCAATAGTCAAATGGACAAATAAATAAAAGGTCAGTTTCAGAGCCCTTTAGGATATATCATATCTGGAGGGCCCAATTAGTCTGAAGCGCTGCTTGCTTGATCTCAAAGCCTTAATGGATCTCGAGATTAAATAGTTCTCAAATACAATGTGTATTTTAGCATCAGCACAACCGTTCGTAGGCGTTATAGACAGCAACCCACGAACCATGACCATGTAACCACAAATAAATAACTGTCAATCTTTGAACTCTATATCAGAAGCCTAGGATGACAGTATAAGATACTCATCATCTCTCTCTCACCATCACAAACATAACACAGAAACCTCTCATCTCATGTGTCAACCATCTCTAAATCAACATTAGAGCACAACACAGCTATATTTGAAACGAGCTAACGGTAGTTAAATCGTATCATCGACAGAAAGGAAAAACTCTCACCAAAACGCTAGAAAGGCAACAGTAAAGAAAAGAAATGCACCCATGGCCAAATCTCTGAAGGCGTCTATCTCTTGTACGGTTGTACCCACCTCTCATCCGACGAGTTGTGTCATGTTCGCGGCAATACATCGGGGATGGTATCAATGCACAACAAGTATACTTACAAAGTATGTAACAAAATGTTATTAGGATTTGATTATGTAAGAAGTTACTAAAATTTGATTAGGATTTGATTAGAATGATGAGGGCTGCCTTAAATATTTAGATATTCGATAAACACCAAAATTGGCTATTATCACTGCAACCTTACAGAAATCTAAGTACATACCTAAGTAGGCATGAATTTCGATCCTTTTGCATGGCTATGTTACTTCTTCGGAAGTACTTAACGTATTTGTTAATTGATATATTATTTTTCGTGATGCAGTTACTTAGTGATCCATTCATCAAATCATGTGCTAGCAAGGTACATTTACTTGTTATTTCTGGCTTCTTTTGAGCACTTAACCAATATTATTAACTCTGATAAATAATATTTATTCTTCTTCATTTAGGATCATAATGCAGTGTGGGGAGGCCTGAATGCAAGAGAGAAGGCAGATCCCGATGTTGACTTGAGGAATAGAGGGCTTTGCTTGATTCATGTTTCCTATGTTCCTCAGGTATGCCAAGACAATGGCACGCCTGATTTCTGGCCCCCGACATACCGGAGTTGTCTTTATAAATGAAATTATTATATGTAACATTACATTTCCTCAATTTATTGCCAATTAAAGTTTGATTATAAAGACCCAAGGGCCATTTTCATTTTGAAGTTTGTGAAGATATTTCTCTTAGTATAGTACTTTTTTTCCTTCAGAATTTATGCTAAAAAATTAGATGTTGAGTTTACCAACTCCAAACCCTAATTTCAAATAGAGTTTTTTTTTTAGGAGTAAGACTTTGCCTTACATAATTATTATTAACCAATAAAAAATGTTTTACAAGAGAGAAAAAAAAATAGAGAAAGGAGAAAAGAGTTACAAGCACCGAGAACTAAAATATTCTAAAATTAAAGTTAAAGGACAATCACAACTAGATGTTAGTCGTCACCAGGCTGACAAGAACTCGTTGCATCGTGCTGTTTAACTAGGACACCCTCACAATCCGCTGCTGATGAAGGTTGAATCCCATCGTCCCACCCTCTTGAGTTGCTGCAGCTTCCGTCCTTGATGCAGCTTCAGATGCCTTTCTGAAACTATCGCATCCTTCATGTACCAATTGCTATCCTAGTACCTGTACCAGTTGTTCGCCCAGAAAATGGAACCAGAGTCCAACAAGCCCGATTGTCAAGCATTTCCATTGGTTGATCCAGAAAGAACCCTTTGTTCTTCCCATTAGTACAGAACAGTGAGTACCCTTTGCCCCCTCCCCCCCCCCCCAGTACCAAAATTTCATATGGAATATCAGCAGATCCAGTTGGCACATAATTAACATCATGGGCATTCCAGTCAACACAGTGAAGATCAGCATTGTGCGCTTTCTCAACCTTCACTACAGGACATGTACCATTTTGAGCATCCCAAAAGATCAGACGCGAATCATCACCCACACTGCATAATTCTTGTGCACTAGAAATTACACATCTTCTATAATATCACTGTGGCCTTCAAATAGACCCCTTGTTGCAATTTTATGGCTATCTGACACCTTCTCCTTTTCCCCTGTAGTCTTTAGGCAGCTGCATCAGAACTGGATAAAGTAGATTGGTAAGAATTTTAGTACCTTTGCAGGGAATGCTTAAAGGGGACGCGAGTCGAGTCAGAGAAGTGCATATGTCGCAACATTCCTTAGGCAACCTTCATCAGAGTCTTTAGGCAAGCTTCCTCAGACTGTTGCATATGTCGCAACAATCGCTCTTCCCGGTCATTGTGCTTGTAACTTAGAGTAGTGCAATCCCGCAAGCAACCAGAGAAAGGTTGTTGTTGAACCGCTATCCACAAGGTAATGAACCTCTATTCCACCGTGGTCGCTGGGGCCATTGGAGATGGCACTCCTGCTAACTCAAGCAGAGAAGCAGAGAAACCAGTGCTCAACTTCTATCCGTTGAGAGGTTTGCCGTCAAACCCCTTTCCACAAGCTGTTCAGAAGGCTCGTATAGCACAATCGATGGAGCTCGACCTTGACCTTGCCATCGTTGTGAAAAAAGTAGTCCATGGCAGAAGAATTCGTACCATATCTGATGGATTGAAGAAGAAGAGAGGAGAGTATTAAGGAGCAAAGAGGAGGAGATGGAGGGGGAGGCGGGGGAGATCGGCGCCGCCGCCGACCTCCCCACCTAGGGTTAGGGTTTGGTATTTCGTCTGTTGAGTCGCCCCTTTTTTCTCTTTCGCTTTCCAACCCATTTCAAATAGTGTTGAATCCCAAAAGAAATTAAACTATGTAAGCACCTACTTAGAAGATAAGATCATGTTTGGTGATTGTCTCAAAAAAAATGGCAAGGACAGTAGAGAGGAACGACAGAATTTTGAAACCAGATCTCCTACCACACGGCATGCGATCCGATCATCTCGAGATGCGTGTTTCACAATCTAAAAGCCCCTTAATGTCATCTCTGAGGTTGGAGCATGTACAATTAAAGTTCGGTTTTAAAGTTATATTCGATTTAAAAGAGGTTGTTAAAGCCCTTTTTGTGTATACAAAGAAAATAGTAAAAAAATATGAGATATTTGGTTGATATATATATATATATAATAAAATATTTAATAGTAAAAAATATTCAATTTTCAATTCTTCCGATAAAATAGTAAAAAAAATTCAAAAAAATATAAAATTTGGTCTCCGAGTCTACATTAGTATAGAGAATGTTCTCAACGATCCGGATCAACGATTTACACTTGGTATGATGGAGCGGTTGCGAGCGACTACGAAATGGATGACGGCTACAGATCCCTCCTCTATATATATATATATAGAGAGAGAGAGAGAGAGAGAGAGAGAGATAGGCTAGGGTGCTCCATGGAGCACCAAACCTCTAATGCTCCACATCGTATATCCAATTTAAAAATTCCAACGATCGATCCGAACCGTTGAATATGATCTACATATTGAAATCTACTTGGAGATTGAATTTTACATTTTTGGAATTTTTTTGCTATTTTTTAGAGAGGTAGGAAAATCACAACTTTTGTTGGTCCAGAAACCGTTTGATTAGCAACTTTTCTACCTCTTTAAAAAAATAGTAAAAAATTTCAAAAAATTATAAAATTCAATCTCTAAGTAGATTTCAATATGTAGATCATGTTCAACGGTTCGGATCGGTCGTTGGAATTTTCAAATTGGATATAACGAATGTGGAGCACGAGCGATTTGATGCTCCATGGAGCACCCTAACCTTTCTATATATATATATATATATATATGAGGGGGGATTCATGGCCTCCTCCTCGTGGCCTCCACTCCGTAGCCTCCAGCTCTATTTTCCATCAAAATCAATGAATATGGCCGATTCGGACCATTCAAAATATTACTCATACTAATATAGACTTGGAGACTAAATTTTAGATTTTTTTGAATTTTTTTACTATTTTATCGGACAGGTTGAAAATTGGATGTCTATAAGTCGTTAGATAAATCCAATTTTCAACTCGTCCGATAAAATAGTAAAAAAATTCAAAAAAATCTAAAATTTGGTCTCTAAGTCTATATTAGTATGAAGAATGTTTTCAACGGTCCGGATCGACCATTTTCATTGATTTTGACGAGGAGGCTAGAGGAGGCTACGAAAAAGGAGGCCAATGGATCCCCCCTCTATATATATATATATATATATATATATATATAATAAAATATTTAATCATATTAGACTAACTGAATCTCACCAATGAGCGTCATGTAGAAAATAGACTTACACACTAATTAGCCACTATATTTTTTTCCAAACTCCCTTCTATCTTTTTTTCTGATAGCTCAAAGTCATATTATACTAGCTTTGATTTTTTTTTATTGATAATGCTGTTAGCTCATTTGAGAAAGGTGACAAACATCTAAATCCAAGCTGATTCTCCTTGCAAGCGAATCTTGCTTCTAGACATATTATCAGATTATGAGCATTCTGGAACGAACACGCATTCATTTCTGACAACTAGTGCAGTAAATGGTGTTGCAAAATTTATTAAAGTGTAAGGTTGAGGTCCTGTCTGGATAAGACTGAAGAAAGAAAAATACATCTTCAAGATTTCTTTTGAAATTCTGAGACTAAATTATCTATTGAACAGAGCAATAACCTAACCTTACCCTTCTCAGAAGAAGAAATTAAAAAAATAATTCTTTCATGTAACTCTAATAAAGCATCTGGACCAGATGAATTCTCATTTGCATTTTATCAATCCTGTTGGGATATAGTTAAAGAAGATGTAATTCAATTAGTTAATTTCTTTTATAACCATAATCTAGATATAGAGAGAATTAATCTAGCTTCCATCTGTCTGATTCCTAAAATCCAGGATGCAAACACTGTAACAAAGTTCAGACCTATCAGCTTAATTAAATGCAGTTTCAAAATTATTTCCAAATTATTAACAGAAAGACTTTCACCTTATATGGATGAATTAATTGATACCAGTCAAGCAGCATATATAAGAGGTAGATACATTATGGATAATGTAGTTGTAGCTCATGAAGTGCTACATCAAGTTAGATTAAGTAAACAAAAAGGAATTCTTTTAAAAATAGATTTTGAAAAGGCATTTGATAGAATAAATTGGGAATTTTTAGAGGAAGTACTTAGGGGTAAAGGTTTCAATGAAAAATGGGTCAAATGGGTAATGGACTCTTTAAAATGTAATAGAACTTGTGTAAATTTCAACGGAGAATTAGGTGAATACTTTAGCTGTCATAGAGGAGTCAGACAAGGAGATCCCTTGTCCCATTTTCTCTTTATTTTAGTAACAGATTGTCTAAATAGTGTTCTAAAAAAAGCTCAACAAAATGGTAAAATAAAAGGATTAGGTAGCTTCAATGACAATAGTTCTGTATTAAACTTATATTTTGCAGATGATACCCTCTTATTTATTGAAGCAAATTTAGAATACATAGAAAATCTTAAATGGATTCTGGTGGCATTTGAAAACATTTCAGGACTGAAAATTAACTATGATAAGTGTGAAATGATTCCATTAAACCTAGATGAACAGAAAACTGGAGCTATAACAGAGTCCATAGGATGCAAGTTAGGAGCTTTACCTTTAAAATATTTAGGAGTACCTCTTAGTGGGAAAAAATTATTAATTAAAGATTGGATATTTCTTTTAGAAAAAATAGAAAAGAAGCTACAAGGTTGGAAGGGTAAATTATTATCAATTGGTGGAAGATTGACATTATTAAATGATGTTATGTCGGCAGTTCCACTATATTGGATGTCAGTTTACAAGATTCCAGTGGCAATTAGGATAAGGATAGACACACTAAGAAGAAATTTTTTATGGGTAGGAGGATGTACATCTAAAAGAAAGCTAGCTCTAGTAAGCTGGAAAACAGTATGTAAATCAAAAGAAAATGGAGGTTTAGGTGTTTTGAATTTAGATCAAATGAATAAAGCTCTATTAGCAAAGTGGTTAGTACATTTTAGAGATCCTACTTATAAGAGTAGATGGAAAGATATTATCAAGCATAAAAATTCTTTGACTTCAAATAAAACATTGCTTTCACTTTTTTGGAAGCAAGTTATTGCTGAGAAGGATTTAGTCAACCTAGGTTTAGAAATGATTATAGGTAGAGGAGACAATACTTCATTTTGGTTAGATTGCTGGATTGGAAATTGCTCTCTAGCAGTGCAGTTCCCTTCTTTGTTTGATATAACATTAGATGTAGATATAACAGTAGAGAAAGTCTTGGAGAAACCCTTACATGATACTTTAAAATTTAGAAGACAGTTAACAGGAAATCTAAGGAGTGATTTCATTCAGTTATGCTCTCTGATACAGAACACTAAATTAGATATGAATAGTTCTGATAGGATCATATGGAAATGGAAATCCAATGGGGTATTTTCAGTTAGTTATTATTATAATTGGTTAGACTTTGGTGGGATTAAAAGAAAAGAATATGATTCTATCTGGGAGGCAAAGATGACATTGAAAATTAAAGTATTCTTGTGGCTAGTAAAGAGGAATAAAGTTTTTACTAAACAAAATTTAGCAGCTAAAGGAATGAATTTAGATACTAGTTGTGTATTTTGTGGATCAGAGGAATCTACTGATCATTTATTTGTTAATTGCCCTTTTGCAAAAACTATTTGGAATTGGATTGCTGACTATAATGGATTTTATAACCATTTACAAACAGTTAGGGATCTGTGGTATGTTCAAGCAGCAATCCCACTAAAAAATAATATAATCATAGAAATTGTTAGAGGTGCAGTATTATGGTCAATTTGGATTGAGAGAAATAGTATATGTTTCAAAGTAAATACAAAAAATTCCACTCGATAGGATTGGACATTATTAGATTGGCAGGGTTCTGGTGTAAAAACACTAAGCAATATCTGTTCCTCAAGCTGTCCTTAGTTCTACCTCAAGATGTTGATAATTTAGTCAATGATTCTACATGTTTTTGTAATAATTCCATTACTAATGAGGAAATACCAAGGTTATTACTTTAACAAATATATCATAGATGTAGGCACAGAGTCTGGATTCAGCTCTGGATACTCAGGATGTAACTTGAATGAAATAGAGGATGAAGAGGTTTCAGACACAGAAATTATGCCAGTGAAGAAAATGTATTTGACAGGTATGGAGGTACCACCCGGGGACAAAGGGCATTCTCCGTTTCCGTTTGACCCCGCCCCGAGTCCATGATGAGAAGGATGTGATGCTTGATGGTTTTTGTGACTTTGACTTTTGACCATGAATCTTAGCTTTTGATGTATTTGTTTAGGTGTGAGTGAGAGGAAAAAACAATGTTTTGTCTAACTCTAACTACAAATAGTTCTAGTTTGCGAAAAAACAGGTGGACAATATGCAGGTACAGATGAAAGAGAAGCAAAAACATGGAGATTTTGGTCAATTACTAGTACAACTATAGATTTTTAGGATTTAGTATTAGTATAGTAAGCTCCTTTAGTTAGTTTATTAGTTTACTGTAAGACTCGTGTTAATATTTTCAATGAAATAGGTGGGAATACCTCCACTTCTGGGTCAAAAAAAGGTTGAGGTCCTGTCTTCTCTGGTAATATTTGCAAATCACCTGCAATAAATGATGCAGAGAACAAATTCAATTACTAATATTTACAATTAATATTCTGAAGAAACGAAGACCGGTCAATAAAGTACAGCCAGAGATTTAAGTTTTGGATAATGTTTTGTAGATACCACATTTGATACCAACTATCGATATCGATTTTATTATGCATCTTTAGTTGAGTTATCGTGCACATTATTTGAGTTATTATGCATGTTATACCATAACTATTTCAGTACAAAAAATAACATGTATAACTATTTCATTACAAAAAATAACATGCATAATAACTAAAATAATATACACGATAACTCAACTAAAAGTGAATAATAAAATCGATAACATGTATAACTATTTCGTTACAAAAAATAACATGCATAATAACTCAAATAATGTACACGATAATTCAACTAAAGATGCATAATATAATCGATATCGATAATCGATATCAAATATGATATCTACGTATCAGCTCCCTAAGTTTTTTACACCTCTATCTGGACTAAAAGACCGAAATTTACTTTAAACAATTTCAATTATTTCCGCCTCCTTACAGAGATTACAAGCTCTTGTTCTTCTTTGAATGAATGACGATGAAGCTCTAAGCCCCCTCAACCCACCCCAACACAGACTAGAAGTCAATCAAAACTTCTTCAAATTAACCTTAACCATACTCGGTTTGGAATTAAAATTTAATTCCCCTTTCACCAAACAAGCATTAGATTACTGCACTTACAGCAAAATTGTTACAAGAATCTCACGTGTACTATTCCATATATGTCAAGGTTATAAACTATATTACGATAATTGTAGTCGATGCACCAAATTAGATGCCTATAAGAATTTATAAATTTGAAACCTATCAGTTCTCCGGACCAAAAACAGAATTTTCATATTACCACATCAACATAGCCGGCAAAAAAATAATTCGGAGAACCACACAGGGAAAGAACAAAAGAATACAAAGATTGACTATAATCAAGTTTCTGTATTTCAAAATTCAGACGTTGTGGCTAGCAGATCCAAGCAACCTGTCTTCCTCCTTGACAGATTCTGACAGCTCAAGAATTTGTTTCTGGGTCATTTTGCTCCACTCATTCTCTACACGAAAGAAAATCCACTGAAACCGCCTCACTATCTCGAGAGCAGCAATGGCAAAAACAGTGAGATAATTATGCCGAAGATGAGCAGAAAGCTTGTAAGTCCATGTGCAGCGAAGGATTAGGTTACTACCTAGGACCCAATAGTATACCTACAAAATGTAGTAATATCAGACTGTTAGTGATACTTGAAAGAAAAAAGTAGCAGCAGGAAATTACAACAAAAGAAAGAAGCAGATGCATATGGAAGAGGAATATAAATTACCCAGGCACGACCATAGAGAAGGTTTGTCAGAAAGCCTGGATTCTTGAACAAGAAAACTCTAGATAATATGCTGCATTAAGAGATTACGATCTCATTACAGGGAAAAAGAATGGCTATTGTTTGTTTCAAGAATAAATAAGTTTCAAAAGCAAAATGCACCTTAAATCCCAATCACGGGTGATATCCCAGTAGAAGGAATACAGTGAGTTTATAACACTGGAGATGAGCCAAAGGGGCCGATAAAATCCAACCCAATTTTCAGGGAGTACATGATACTTGAGTGCAGAGAGGAAAATCACAGGAATTGCCGTAGAATACTTTAAAGCTGTATATGGATAAATGAAATAAGTATCAAACTGAATTTTCGTATAACAATATAGCCTAATCACATAATGATAAATATATAGGAACTCTCACACTCACAATTTATAAGGACATCAGCCTAGTCTGACCAAACCAAAGTGAACCAGGACTATAACAATGTATGTATTTTTGTTTTCAGTAGACCAAAATCTATAAAAGAGCTTTCTAAGTTGTTACCATTGAAAAGGCAATTTTTCTCTTTGGTGTCCTTGTACTGACGAAGACACTGGAAGAAACGACACAGATAGGGGAAGACTAACACCATAGGAATGGCCACAGAGTGACTGCCACAAATAGAATCAGCCTCAAACCAAGCAATTGTTGCCACCTGGTAACATACACGTGATTTAATAAAATAAAATAAAAAAATCAAATATAAAGGGTTTATCCTGATTCTGAAGTTGACAATATAAAATCACACTTTTACAATGATATGCAAGATTCTTAAAATAAAATACCTGTATTGAACAAACACAGAAGAAGAAAAACACACTTCAAACTTTCAGCTATTCTGAGGTTTGTAGATATTGTAGTATTTCAAGAAATTGATGTCTAAAAATATTAAATAAAGAAGCAATATGGAAAATGTAGGTCCTCAAAACAATTAACAGATTGGCACAAAGCAAAGTGCTCACCTGGCGGTTGACCATCCGGCAAGTTGAACGCTCCAGATCTGAGAAGACCTGTTAAAAAGTAATTGTTTAAGTAAAAACATCAAACAATTACCTTCCTTATCCAGCATAATCTTTTTTAGACCAGTTCAGATGGTGGTTAAAAACCAGATAAATAAAGAACCTACCTTGGACATTGATGTCATTATATCAGCCAAAAAGAAGTCAGCAAACGTTATAGCCTACAGTAAGAAAAGGGACATATAGTTCATATATATTTGGTCAAAACCGGTCTAACAGTTCTATAGAAAGGGTACACACATTTAACTTCCTTTAAAATCAATTACATACCTGTAAAGGAAGTATTATACGCCAGAAAGTCCTTAGGAAAAAATAGCGGGATGATAAATAAAAGATATCAAATGGTGAAATCAGAAACATCAGCATAACCGCATACAGAATTACCTAAAAGAAAGTATAATTTCAGAATTTGAATGTACCACTGTAACTATCTCTTATGTTAATAAACAACTCCAACAAAATTGACTATATATCATATATATATAGCGCCCAATATATATAGCGCCCACTGTAACTATCTTCTTCATTTAAGCAATATGCAACAATGAACCTTTAAAAGCAAATCATCTGAAACAAAGAAAAAAAGAAAGAAACCACAACCATAATAATAGAAAAGAAAACACCACCAGT
Source organism: Eleocharis quinqueflora (assembly GCA_964058865.1). Lineage (NCBI taxonomy): Eukaryota > Viridiplantae > Streptophyta > Magnoliopsida > Poales > Cyperaceae > Eleocharis > Eleocharis quinqueflora. Next base: position 156,135 of record CAXKVX010000075.1, on the reverse strand, counting down.
TAACTTCAACTTCCAACTAACAAACCCCAGAAATGATGCAAAAAAACAGCATATTGCTTTATTTTTTTCATCCCTAAATAGGTTTATAAGCTTCTTTTAGGCTGAATTGGTAATTAAAATAAACCAAGAGAATGCAAAAATTGGGCTTTGGCGAATAAAGTGGACACTGGTGCAACACTCAAGAACTGATAATACATTATAAATATAATAAATGATTAAAGCTATGGTGCTCCTAGGAGCACCAAGGCTTTCCGTGCTCTTAACTCAAAAACATTCTTAATCACCTTTAAATTTTGATCTATCATGCTCATTAATTTCTTTATATCAAAATCTTGTAGGGGGGATTTCTATTTTTAGAATTTCTCAAGTACACAACGTTTGATTTTTGAAAGTGGCTCTAAAATAATAATAAAATAATCAATGTTTATACATATAATTAGGACACGGACACTTTCAAAAATTCAAAACTAGTACTTAGAAAACTCGAAAAATAGAAAAATTGTCCCCTACAAGATTTTGATATAAAGAAATTAGTAAGCAAGATAAATTAAAATTTATAGGTGATTAAAGATGTTTTTTTTTAGTTAAGAGCACAGGAGGCCTTGGTGCTCCTACAAGCACCATAGCTTTACTCTAATCAACTACAATTAATGGTGAACTTAAGGGAGAAACAGATATTACACTGGTTGGGAGGCAGCAAGAGACACTTCCCCATGTGAGTAAAGATAAAGGTATGCAGTCATACTTGTGGGCACCACTATGGTCATCCATGTAGCGCACTGTCATCATAGATTATGCTATTAACTACACTAAGCAAATAGCTGAAATAATCACAACAGAATTGGTGCTTCCATAAAAGATTATAGTAGAATTTGTAAAACTAAACTCAAGTTTAACCCAATCCTGTTATAAATGGTGGCAACCAGCCACTTAATGTCCATGACAGAAACATCAATACAAACACATGCTACTATCCTACCCCACGACAACCCAATAACTCCAGCCCATGAAGATTAATTAGTGTGTTCCCAGGGGCGGAGACTGTCTGTCAATATTTTAAGCCACGTGTATATTTTCCAGATTTTTTCTTTAAAAAAATAATTTCAAAGGCATATTTTTTTTAAAAGTAAAATGTTTCAGGGTGCAGCATATTATTACAATTAATTATGCCCAGAATCATATATTTTTATTGTTTTCCCAAAATGGTGACAAACATCTAGCATCCTATGCGACAAGGTCCCACAAAAGTTGAAAGACAAGTTCCGTAGGATGGCGATCAGACCACAATGTTGTATGAAGCAAAATGTTGGACTATAAAGGGCAACAAATACAAAAGATAAGTGTGGCAGAGATGTGTATGTTACGATGGATATGTGGGCATACAAGAATGGATCGCATTAGAAATTACGATATACGTGACAAGATCGGAGTTGCACCGATTGAAGAGAAACTTATTCAACATCATTTGAGATGGTATGTGCATATCCAGCGGAAGCCTTCTAATGCACCGGTACGTAGTGAAGTTTTAAGCTGCGTCGAAAACACGAGAAGATGTAGGAGTCGACCGAAATTGACACGGAATGAAGCTGTAAAAAGGGTTTAAAGACATGGAATATCTCCAAAAAGTTGACATCAGATATGAGTGCATGGAAGTCAGCGATTCACGTATCAGAACCGTGACAAACCTTTTAGAAGTAGTGTATAATTGTACGACTTTAGTCCATGATTAACAGCGTAGAATAGTGTATTATTATTATTATTATTATTATCATTTCTATACTTTTATTTTTACTATTATTTTACTATTTATTATATTATTATTATTTTTATTGATTTTTCATTTCATATTGGGTTTCATTTTTAGCCTACCCCAATTTATTTGGGAATAAAGGCTTTGTTGTTGTTACTGCCGCCAAAAAGCTTATATTCATTGGTACATTTAATTATGGCCATGTTGAGCGACTAGCCAGCGCCGCTGGGCTGTGGCTCCACCGCTCTTCCCTTACAAGATAGATAGCATTAAAACACTCAAAAAAAATCTTTCACAACAAACAGGTGCAATTTGGACACTGACTTTGTGCACTTAGGTAGGAAGAAATAAAATACAATGAGGTAGGAAGAAATAAAATATCTCAGTATAAATGATTACAAAGTGTTAGATTTCAAGCAAATGTAGGTTTATAACTTACATATAATTTTTGAGCCATGTCGAAAAGTAAAACAATGAACTCTGAATATTGACCAATACACTAACCCTAGGGCCATCTAGTTGATAAATACTTCGAATTTGTGGTTGTAAATGCATATATGAAGAATCGAACTGATAACTTAGCTGAAGTAACTTCTTAATTTGTGTTTTCCTGAACTATATCATGCATATGAACATTTTAAAAACAATTACTCTTGAAAAATAAAAAACCGGAACAGAAGAGATAGCAGACGTACCTTCCATATTTCTCTGTGTGTAAGATGCGACTGTGCAAGGTCAAACACTTTAATATAATTCACTGATGATTGTGAGAACACCCACAGATTGACTCCCCAAAGCCAAACTGTCAATGTCTATAATATTGCAACCAGTTACAGCAGTGAGAACCCAGCACAAAAAAAACCTGTTTCAAGTTAAGTCATTATTAAAAAGACAAGTAAAACTTACAATAAGAAGAAGAGGGTTATAATACAAGAAGGCCTCGTAAAGAAACAAATCTCGAAGATCTACACTCATTCTCATAACAGAGTCCCAACTAATCTGCAAATGAAAGAAAGCATGACCAGAAAGATTAAACAGCTATTAAATTCCTTGTTATACTAAGGTTTCTCTCATTATTAAATAAATAAATTAAACAGACCTTGCAACAGAAAACACCCCATAAGAGGAAGAGCAGAACCTGAAAGTTGATGTCAACTACTTAGTGAGTATAAATACAAGGAAAAGACAAATAAAAGGTAGCATACTGAACTTGAGCCAAATAAATACTCCAAAAATTCCTGGTGTTATGGTGTTCTTATTAAAATTTAAATACTTATTTAAGTGTTTGTGATTTTTGTGCAATCATTTTGCAATTAAAGCCAACAAATGCATTGTCTTTACCCATTTCAGTTACATTGCTGGCTTGTTTATTATGTACAATTTATACCATGAATATTTTCCAATTTCATGGCATGATAACACCAAAAAAATGAATTCATCCCCATTCAAGTAAGAGAAAGAAACCTTGAATCTCCACAAAAAAATTGGTGAGGGCACAATGGCAGCACCATGCGTTGACATACTTACACCCTTCATATCAAAACTCTCTTCAAGCAATAATTTTTCGTTGTCAGAAGCTACAGAATACAAAAGATTGTTTTGTCAATGCAAAATTAATGAACAAAGAAATTCTGAGGCATAGAAGTTGATTCCATAAAGCAGTGATTGTTACCGTATAATGTTGGCTTGCTAGCAGCACGACGAATAATAGGACTGCTATTAGAAATAGGCAAAGACACTTCAGGCATCAAATTAAGCTTCCTATTGTGTCAACGTTCCTGTTTTCAAGAGATGAATGACAAGGTATCATGTCTAAACTTATCAGATCAGTAGTTTTTATCACATACTCAAAGATAAAACTTCAGATTCAAAATATAAACTAGTTATACCTATAAATAACAATGAAATATAACCAAGTGCATAAGTACATTGTGTCTCTGTGGAATTATGTCAGGTAAGGAACTGCAGCCTCCCCCCACCATCCCCAAACAGAAAAAAAAAATACTTAATTGTTATTTGTGAAGTACCTTACTTAAAATTAGACCCCTTCTACTAGTCAATTCTTGCTGCCATGGTTTGGAGAATCTAGCCACGATCCGCCAATTGTGCGTTTTTTTCAAACTGAATTGCTGCGTTTTGGTTTTGAGCGAGAAAACGCTTGAATCGAAGAGACTCCCCGTTCGATCTACGCCTATTTCTCTTTCATTGCAGTTTGTTTGCAACTGATGAATCTTCAGATTTGATATACTTTCACGGATCCTTCAGTTGATGATGTGATTGGCGATCGGAAAGAAATTTGGGGAAGAACGTGGATGGAAGGAAATGGAGATTTTCTTGGGCCGTTATAGTGGAGATTTATTATTGGGCTAGCTATTACTTAGTTTTGGGGAAAAGCGACCCCGAAATCGACCATTTTTTATTGATTTACTTCTTTTTTTTAAGTCATAACTCATAATTTCGTATAAAATTTTAATGGAGAAAAACTTGCTGTATTTAGTGTACTCAATTTTACCAATTACATTTATTATATCTCATACTAATATATAATAATTTTACTTTTTTAATTCTCTATATTTAATTTCACCGATCATTATCTGAAACACGCATGTGTACTCTGAGTATGTAAATTTCCACAATTTTAATTATATATTTATATATTTTTTAACGTTGGTACAAATTCTGAAAGCTCCAACATTCCCATCGCTGGGCTTTTCAATTGAATTGAGATCCATGCACTTTTTTAGAGGGAAGATGGAAGTTCATTCAGTATTTGTTCACGCAAGGTAAATTTTGTTCCGTTTATTTAATATATATTGTGTTCACTTTAACATTTCGCTAGTTTGTTTTATAGATAAAAGAAATTTTATTTTAAAAAAAAGGAAACATAACAGTCTAATATTACAAGAAAAATGTAATTATTATTTTCATGTGACTTGAAGAAGTGTCGCAAAAATTACAATAATAATTGTTAAAAGAAACAAAGGTGCAAAGGGTGAATTTTTCTGAATGAATTACTATGAACTTATTTTCAGATCACGCATTATGGGGTAATTCAACAGGTCTCCAACCGGGTTGAACCGGAATGAAGTCTAGTGTTGTGCAGCATCGCGCTGGACGAAATTCGAATCGTTTGTACTCATTTTGAGATGCATGCTCACCAATCTAAACGTTTCCATGAATGTCACCAAGCGCTCATCAACACGCAGAACGCGTGCTGTGTGGTAGACAATAGGCTTCCGAGTTGAACCTGTCACTTCTTATTTCTTCAAATGATATAACTTATTTGAGAAGGGGTACTTCACAAACCACCTATGTTACTCGAATACTTCAAATACCTTACCGCACCTGTATCGGATACTTGCCGCATTCGTATTCGAAATGATTCGCGTGCGATACTTCACGTAGTAATCATAGTATATTTTTTAGTTGTTGCTTCATCACATTGTCATAAGTTTGAAATTACTTTCCATCAAAAGATATATTACCACTACATCTTATTCTCTCTTGTGTATAATAATTATTTTTGTTATATATATTCACTTCTTTATTATTTTTCAACGTATTAAATTACTTTTTTAATTAAAATTTAATATATATTTGCCAGCACATGTATCTAAATTTTTTTAAAATCGCCGTATCGTCACACCCACACTTGTGCAACATAGCAAACCACCAAACAAACGGTATTTCGCATTCGTATCTCTAGTTTTGAAGTTCAAACGATCGATCCAGAAAGTAGAACTTGATCTTCATATTAATATCTTTCTGGAGACCGAATTTTACATTTTTATTTATTTACTATTTTTATAGATGGTGAAAAGTCTGCTAATTTAACGATTTTTGGACCATAGGATATGTAAGATTTTTCACCTCTTTAAAAATTAGTAAAAAATCCAAAATATATAAAATTTGGTCCCTAATGAGATTTTAATATGAAGATCAAGTGCTATGATTTGAATCGTTCATTTGGATTTTAAAATTTGAGATATGGAGGCGAAGTACGACTTGTTTGGTATTTTGTAAAGCACCGTAGCAATAATTGACTAATACAATTTTATATTTGCTATTATATTTTATTTATTTGCTGTTATATTTTTACTAATAGAAGCATTCATATAAGTTTACATTTTTCTCAGATAAATTTTACATATATCATGTTCACATTTTGCCATTTTTAATAATAAGTTTACTAGTATTATGTAAAAAGCTCTAATTCTGACAAAATTGTTTATTGAATTATTTTTCTTATTACAGGTCTGAAGCATATAATTTTTTTATTAATGACAAGATCTACTATAATGCACTTAACATTCTAATATCATAAGATGTGAAACAAGTCTCACTAAAACTAGCATATATTAAGCTTAATTTAATCAGAAAATATTGAGCAGGAAGTATCTCTACCAATATCATATCCAAAAGACTTGAATTTATGTTATTTGAGTTATTACGCATGTTTATTTATACTGAAAATATTATTATACATGTTATTTGAGTCGTTATACATGTTAAAAAATAACATGCATAATAACTCAAATAACATGTCTAACTAATCATTAAGAATGAAATATTTTACTACACTTATACTACTAGTAATCGTACCCGTGCCAAGCAACAGAAGACATTACAAATGAAAAAAAATCATCTAAATTGTGTATTGATCAAATACTATTTTTGCGTGTATCACATTTTTATAAATTATTCGACTCATATTCAATTTTATTAATTAATTGTATTAAAAATAAATGCTTGGAGAAGTGTTTTTATAATTTTTCGCACGTATTTATCTTTCAACTACATAACAATATAACAGCACTGCACAACAATTTCATTTGGACAATGATTCTCTAGGTATCACCGATGTGTTGTCAACATAAATATAAGAAAGAAGCTGATCCAGACAACTTATGAAATAACACACAATTAAAATCTCAAAAAACAAATAAAGTGTCACAATCAAAATTATCACATGAGCTTAATTATTTAGTCTTCTTCAAAGATACTAACATAAAAAAAACTAAAGAGAAAAATGCTAGAGGCACATCTGCTAAGAAATGGAACACTTCATAAGAAATAGAGCATGTTACACTTTACCAGCATTAGTCATCTTGTAGAACCTCCTGATACACTACATTGAACGTGTAAATTTCTGGTTGCGTTACTTTACTAACAGGCCTAATCAAAACTTTTGTATTCCTACTGGATGTCCCTCTTGATAACGCCACGTATAGTCGTCCGTGCGAGAATACTGGTTCATGTAGATAGACGCCAACATGCGGAATCGTTTGTCCTTGAACTTTATTTATCGTCATTGCAAAGCTAAGACGGATCGAAACTGCTTTCTCTTCATCTTGAATGGGAACATATCATTGTCTGATGGACATAGTGGAATCCTAGGCAAAAACACTCTCTTTCCAGCATGTTCACCAACCGCTATTTCTGCGTCTATCACATTTCGTTGGAATGCTCTTCAAACCAATCTAGTACAATTGCATAGTCCATTCGCAGGGTCGATGTTGCACAAAAGTATGATCGGACATCCTAGTTTCAACTTCAATAAATGAGGCGGTAGGCCACCCGGCATCAAAGAGTTCAAGAATTTTGTCGGGTAGTTGCTATTGTAGTCATCCTCAACAGAGTCAAAACTGTAGTATATGTGTTCCTCTCTAGAGAACCTATCGATCATCTTGTTATTAATATCGTCAACATACTCATTTTTTGTTGACAATATCGCCCTGGAAATCATGTATTCTGATGATCTTGCCTGCATGAATAAAAAAAATTATGAAAGCAGAGCCACGTAATATCTATTTTTGTCACCTTAAAATGTATAATTAAAAAAAAACGCTCACAATATGAAGAGCTGGATATATTGCATCGATGAGCTTCTCCATTGACTCGTTGGCATCCGTATAAGGGATTACAATGTCATCGGGTATCTGAATAAAATTTGGATCAACTACTTCCTCTTTTTCATCTCCAATACGCAACAAAAAAGCTGAAAACCAAGGGTCTGACCGGGCTCTCATATTGTGAGTCAGTCGCATCTTCTTCATGGAGGTCCATAGAGGCGACATGCGTATGTTGGAATCAACTATCTATGCTCAAGTACACGCCTTACGACCGGTAGCACCTATCGAAAATCACCTCCAAACACCATGATTTTTCCACCGAATAGTAGATTACAATATGTAATATCTCGCATTATTCGGTCGAATGCCTCATCCACTTCTCTTTGTCATGGATGCCTCATCCCAGATCAACAATCTTGCACATCGAAGAAGTTTCGCAACTCCGCTTTGCTTTTTAATATTGCACAAGGAGTTGTTCTCCAGTTGGAGAGGAATCTTGAAGCGAGAGTGCGTTGTTCTACCTCCGGGCAAATTATTAACAGCAGCTCCTGATGAAGCAGTAGCAAGTGCAATGAGTCCACGAGAACGAACCTTTGCTAATAATGCTTTCGGTCGTTCCATTGTTGTTTCCTATCATTCCATGTGAAGTACATCGAGAAATCTTTATAGAGATATCGCCTTGCATGAGGACTGTCCTTATTTTTCTCAAAGAAAGCAAGCAACATTGACCTATCGGAACCTCCTCTGCGAGCAACTACAGGCAATGGCTCATTTGCTCTGAAACAGATAAGTTGTTGATTTGGAAGATGAATCTGCAGTGCTCTCACCGAAGGATGAATTTCAGTCATAAAAAATCCAAACATTCGCCATAATGCCTCAAGAGGTGATATCCAACGTGCATCTTGAAAATCCTTGATCTCGTTAATCTCACGATCATCATCAGGTTCAATATTAACTGCCGACTTATCATGTCCTTTGTAGACATACTTAAAAACATACTTCAAAGATAATATGCTCGAACACATCTCCACGTTGAGATGACAATTAAACATCATTAACAACTTTGGATTATATGGGACAACCCATCTGTTATCTAGCCAGGATTTTCGCACATTAACTCCACGCTCATTGTCCCTTCTTTGATATATCAGATATGAGTCATCTCCCTGAAGGGTTGACTCATTGAATTTTTTCGGAAAATGAAATCTGCATCGTTTGAGATCACCTTGCATGCAAGGACAATTAGGTTAGACTTCCACAAGGTCCATGAAGCATGTGAGTAGCAACCAACTTGTGCAACATAGGATATTTTTTTGGGTTGAGGATTTCAACTGACACAAGTTGGTCGTATTGATCTGGATTCATCAGCTTGGAACCTACATCAAATTTTGATAAAGAGATTGTATAAATTGTTCTCTTTAACTACAAATGCAAGTAAATATCTACATAGTAGTAAGTAAATGAAATGTCAGAAAAATCGAAAATAATTTGTACATGCTCATGAGTATCAGAAAATGTGCATGTGGAAATCCTCGTTTTTGGAACTCAATGGTGTAAGTCCATGCAATAACATGTCCGAGGACATGCTTCTTGAAGAGCTGGTCTTTGAGTGCCTCAAGTTTGGCTTTGAAGATGCGAGCCACAAGATCGAGGCGATTTACGTCCCATTTCGGATTACATGTCATTGTCATAAATATATTTGGCTTGCCATATTCACGAAATAATGCCATGGCATCCATATAGCGCTTTCGCAAGTCACAAGGTCCCCCGATGAATGAAGAAGGAAAGACAATTTGTTGGCCGACTCTATTTGATCGTGTTTATCCAACATTAACGCTATCTACACTTCGGATCGTTTGTTCTCTGGCATTTACAACAACAAAAGAAAAATAATTTGTCAACGAATTGAACATATTGTTTAACATTTTCAATGCACTTAGTGTCAATATCTATGTGTAGCTACTAAGCACTTGATGATGATACACCATGATTTTCATCATCGACACGAGCGGCAGCTATTTTTTCTCGTCGAGCCTACAAGATTCTATCTCTATTTCGAGCATAATAAGCATTGCACCTCTTTCTTTGCTCTTCATCCTAATTTTGATCATTGTCACGGGTGGCAGCTCTTTTTCTCGTCTAGCCTACAAGATTATGTCTCTATTTCTAGCATAATAATCACTGCTCTTCTTTCTTTCTTGTTCATTCACCATCCTATAAAGATTTACTGAAAATTAGATTTGCCACAAAAATTGCACAAGTTTCTTGTTATTTTTTATTAAAAATAATCTTTGCTCTCATTTAGACAATATCTTGTTGATGTATATGCCACATTTGCTTGTTGCTCAAATATTATTTATGCGTTTATCACATTTGCGTGAATTTGTCAACACATAATTAATATTAATTATTGAACACATTTCTGAAATTATGTTAAATACTATGAGAAGTAAGAGAAATTTTTATGTTTAAATACTTGTGCAATAGAATCTTTCCATTCAATAATCACACGCATCATACAATAACACGGGGTTGTTGAGAAATTGCAGAGGAAGTTTTTTTTTCAATACATGTTACATTATTAATTATACAAGTGGTGGAATAAAATATTTTTCCCTGGAAATGATTATAATTGTTAAGAAAAATTGCCTTAATTTCACCTATCACAAGGTTAATCATTTTTTGTCAAAAATAAATAAATAAATTATGCATGATTTTGAAAGCCCAAAAAAGAGTGATCAGGAACAAAATTAAAAATATTTTTTGGTGCCAAATTAGGTAATGTCGCTGAATACTGATTTGGAATGTAGCTGAATACTGATTTGGAAGGATATTTTTGTCCAAGGAAAAGGTAAGACTATGACTGAATGGAGGTTTTCATTCCTTAGATGCATTATTAGATAGTATAGATTATGACATATTGACATTACTATTTTGAATATTCTAATTCATCCTATCATTCAATATTTGAGTGTTAATCGAATCTTTCCATAGATAATATGTCGATATCACACGTTCTCAACGAGTCCTCGGGTTGCTCCGACGAACTCCGAGCCACTAAACTAAACAATAAAGCATAGATAATGAAAGAACTAATATGTAAAGTGGACTAATTCTGATATGAATCAAAATTAATTTGATTGTATAATTATTGACTGAAAATTCAACTTGATTGTGTAATTATTGATAACAATCAATAATTATGATTATAATTGATTTATATTTAAAAAAATTTATTGATGACCTACTCACTCTTTTAAAATGTATAGTAAAGAATTTAATAGGAATAACAAAATCGTGTTCTACACTTTGGGGAGTGCTCCAACAAAGACACTGAAAGTAAAAATTAACAACTGGAAAATAAATATTAAAGCATTTAATCTAAATCATAAAGCACATTAATTTAATACTAACATATTTGAATAGAACAATAAGTTCAAACACTTGATCCAAACTGTTGATTTTATCTTCATATTAAAATATTCTTGAACATCAAATTTCACATTTTTTAATTTGTTTACTATTTATAAGAATAAAAAGTTGGTTAATCTCACAACTTCTGAATCATCATATATGAATGATTTTTTACCTCTCTAAAAATAATAAAAAATAAAAAATGTAAAATCGGTCCCTAAAAAAATTTAATATGGAGATAAATTTTATGATTTGAAACGTTCGTTTTCTAAATTGAAGATAACGAGACAAAATATTGCGTGTTTGATGTTTTCTTATTAATATTATAACCTCACTTAAAAATTATGTATAATCAAAGATGAGTTTGGGTTTTCCATGGGACATTTTAATTTTGAGGATTTTTTTATTAATGAAACATAAATGTTTATCTTAATTATAAAGTAAATTGTTTGTATAGAAAGAAAAAAAAAGTGCAAAATGAAACATACGGTAGGCATTGTTATAACTTAAACAAACACAATCACATCTTAGAAAATCTGAATTTAGAAATGATGAAGGCAAAATCAATTTGGTCACTACTAATAACTTGGCTGCCTCTCCTTGAAAATGACAGTGAAAATGACATGCTAGCTGCTGCTAATACTTCTTAGATAAATAAATTGTTACAACCTATAAATTAGAAAATAAAAATGTGTAATCCACATAATTTTGAAGGCTCAATAGTTTGCTTCAGGACGGAGCTATATGAGGTCAGGGGTGACAGCCGTCTCTTTCTGAAATTTTTTTTGGCAAAATAATCTTGTATAATAGTATGATTTGTCAATTTTTTTTAAAATAATCATATATATTTAAAAATGTACATCATTTTATTTCTCTCTGAAAAAAAATGATAGATATTGCTCCTTCCTGACGGAAATTCTGAATCCGTCTCTGATTTGCTCGAGGAAAAATCAGCGAAACAGCTGCGTTACCAACGTGACTAAAATTTATCAATTACAAAGTTTGAGAAACAAGGCTTGTATCTTTTTTTCTTAACCATTCTTAAAATAAATAAAAAATGCACATAGCCATTCAAAACGATCTCAATGATGTAGTTAGTTCAATGATTTGAATTTACCAGTTTTTTTCTTTTCTTTTCTAAATTTATAAAATTTTGAAAACCTTGTGGAACTGTAATCCATGCTCAGTGGTAAAAATCAGTGAGTCATTTTCCTGGAATCAAATTCGCTGTTTGTATAATTCTTCATTGTCTTCTACTTTCTTCGATCTGAACCGTTCAACACTCATTTAACAGTCAAAACACTTGCCTCCTGAATCAAATCACAACCGTCCGTAACGGTCGATCGATTCGTAGCGATCAAATCAAATCAAATAGAGTCATACTCGCCTCAAATATTAGCAGCAGATTCGGATCCCATTTTCCTCTAGTACTTTATTTAATCAATTAAAAATGGGCATGAGACGCACCTGTCTCTAGTGAATTACAGACGGATCGGGTCGGGTATCCGTGGATCCGATCCACGGGTACAACGGGTCCACGGGTCCAACGGGGCGGGTCTCCACGGGTCCGAACTCAAAACCCTCAATCCGATTCGTGATAAACTCGGGCGGGTCGGGTTCGGATCCGTCCATTTTTTTATTTTATTTTTAATCTTTCGAATTTTTACGAATTTTTGAATTTAAACAATTTTTGCACATTATTTTAATATATATATTTTTTTTTTGAATTTTTCTGAATTTTTTTGAATTTTTTCCACGGTCCACGGGGCAGATCAGGCACGAGTCTGAAGATTTTGAACCTACCCGATCCGTAAATCCGTCAACCACGAATCGAGTCGGATCTGAACCACGAAACAAATCGGACACGCAGCGAGTCGGATAGAATCCACGAGCGGATATACCCGCGGCGTTCTCAGCACAACTCTACCTGTCTCTTTCCGAAGATAAAGGAAATCTTTTGAAAAAATAGAGCAGTTAGCATATCAGCCGTTAAATGTATCTGCTAGGCGCTAGGCATTGATATTAGCAGACATTGATGGTACGGTTGTCAGGTGCGTCTTTTTATCACAAAAAGATTAGATGCACTTATCATGCGTTTGTTTGATTCAATCCGAATATATTGAGATCGTGTGCACACAACATTTTATCATCATCTCAATGATATCGATCGAACATTAACTCGTATTTTCTATCTTATCTGAACGAGCCAATATGTATTTGATCAAGTGACCAATTTTTCAATTGATCAACGTAAATTACAACTAGTATTGTTTAAGTTCTGAAATATTTTAGTCAGAGAATGTACAAGTAATATTTTTACGCCGATAGTAGTTGTTTTTATTACATTTAGCTAGGTCAAAAAAAAAATCATAAGAACAAATAACTAAAATAGGATGGAGTTTGGAGACACCGCCTTGACGCTATGACATATTGTTTTCTGCCTGCTCTCGTCTTCTGATGGAACATAATTCATACTTATAGAGAATTTTTAAATCTTTAAAACTGGGCGAAATTTTGCCAAGTAATAAATTCTTGCATCAGCAAGAATTTTCTTACGTCCGTAAAGATATACTCTGACCTTCTCTTTCAGGTCTTAGCATATTTTTGTGTTTGCAAGGAAATTCTTGTCCTCAAGAATGTGCTATGAACTCCTATGTTCAAGTGTCAGCACATCCTTGCGTCTGCAATAATGTGCTAATTAGTCTGATGTGATTGTCTTGATGTCCCGAACCTTGATTCGAGCTCGCCTCGCTTCAAGTTTCTTGTACCTGCATTTAAATTGAACAAAATGGAAATTGTCACGTACTTGCATGCTTTTAATCTAATTAAACTTGAAATCTTGAAACATTGGTCAAATTTGTGTACAAAATCTTGTATTTTCACATATATAAAATCAGCTTATCATGTTTATACATGTACAATATGATGATGCCTATGCTCAAACATGCATGTACAAGTCATAACAATCACATTGATATCTAGAACAAGTGACTTGGAGAGAATTAGAGGCTTGGTAGAACCATGCCTTACCATAACACATGGAAAACCCGCCACAACGGATTGCCCAACCATCACAACGTGTTCCTAATCAATTGTAACAGATTGAAGAGGAGAAGTACTGAAGACATGAGAATTTCACAAGATTGGCAGAAGAATGTGTTACCGTAACGCATCCAACACATGTTACAATGGGTCCCTAACCCGTCACAACGAGTTCCTGTCCAGGAGGGCTCAGAAGTCAGTGAATCAAGAATAAAAGAGCAAATTGGGAAGTTCTCCAATCCGTTACAATGAGTTATGTAACGAGTTCTCTATTTTTGTAACACAAGAGAGGAAAATCAAGACTTCAAGATGTGTCCTGCATATATATACCTTGGGATACGAACCAGCAGTATCAAGAAAGTCCTCCTCAAGTATCCAAGCACAAATGAGCACCACAAAGAGCACTAAAGCCTACTCCTTCAGTTTGTTGATCCAGAGAATGATACGATAACAAAATTATCTAATTGTTGATCTGAGAACACTTATTTTGTTAATTTTGCTTGGTGTACTACATTGTGTAGTCAAGTAGTGCATTTTCGTCCTTGATTGGGTTATCAATTGGACACATTTACCTGCAGAGTGGTATAACCCCTTGCATAGATTTTGGAACCTATGATTGGTTGTCTTGTTGAGAAGAAACTAAAGATAGGTTTCGCATTTGTAAGAACACTTGTTATATAGTGGATTCAGTCCCGAAAGGAAGTTTTGGATTTGAGATCCCATGGACGTGGCCTAATTTGTTTGTAGGTCGAATCACGTTACATAGTGTGTTCTGTGTTCTCTTGATATCTCTTTCTCTTTGCTATCACTATTTACTATCTTTGCACTTTATTGTTTGATTTGCTCAATTGATGTTAGTACTTGCTTGATTGTGATTTTAGTTAGGTGATTAAGGTCCAAAAGTTTGAATTATAATTGTTAAAAATGCTTTCGGACTAACACTTGACCTTAGAACTCCATCCTTACAATTGGTATTAGAGTCTAAAGGTTCATACCTAGCTAATTAACCAAATCTTGATAATTCTTGATATTGTCTTGTGAAAAATGACACAATTGAAGTTTGTGAAAGAACCACCAATCTTTGGTGTAGGTTTTAAGAATTTCTCTTTTTGGAAGAGATGTATGATAAATTACCTTTGTCTATTTGAGCTTTGAAAAGTTGTAGAGAATGGTTGGACACTCAAGTATGAAACCGACAGTATTACCTTGACCAAAGAATCCAAATACCTCAAATATTCAAATGACAATGTCATGAACATTATACTTAGCTCAATTAATAAGACTATGACACAATCTCTCACTCACTCTACAAATGCTAAAGAAATTTGGAATGTCTTATACTTAGACATGAAAAAGATTCGTAAAGTTGATTAAGCAACAAAATTAGAAAACATGAAGTTTGAAGATAACGAGTCTTTTGAAAGTCTTTATTTTAGACTAGTATCCTTGAGAAGCGAATTTGTAGAAGTTGGTTCTAATATTAGTGATGAAGATTTTGTTGGAAAGTTTCTACGGATGGTGTCAAAGAAACTCGAATGGTTTGTATTTTGGTTAAATAAAATTGCACAAAAAAATTGTTTCTTTTTAAGATGTTTTGATAAAAACAAACATTTGAATTTGAATTGGTTTTTGTATTTTGATTGTTTACATTATTTGCTTCTTTTTTAATATATATTTTTTTGCTAAAAAAAAGTTAATTGGTGCATCTTTAAAATATGATGGTCCATTTATAAAATTCAGAAAACAATAATTATTATATTATTATTATCCATTTCATCCACTACCTGTAACCTGTTCATTATTCAACAATTTTATCAGAGTAATATTAACTTGTAAAAGTAATATCCAAAACTGTAAATTTGTACAATAGAAATTCCGCAGAAAATGTCTCTGAACCTGTTATTCATAATAGAACATCTATCATGTTGCATTGGGGCTTCTGTTCATTTTCACAGTAAAATGAAAAGTGTTTTCACTGTTCACGCTACAGTAAAATCACTGTAGGTTTTTATTTTTTGTAATTTTTTTCGTTGTTCTTTAGTTTTTATTATTTAAATAATTTATTATAATTTTATTATTATAATACGAAATTTGATAAACTTTTCACCAAGATAGGTGCAATTAGCTATCTTGATGGTGATAGCTAATAATGCCGAAGTGTATTCCTCCAAATTCCAAAATCCCAATTAATAAAATACAACGGCAGCTCTTGACATAAAATTTGAAAGGGATAGGTCCGTGAATCCTTTTATTTTTTTTTATCAACTACTTAAGTTTATTAAAATGAGAAATTAAAGCTATCTCATAAAACAATACTAGAGCTGGGAGAATCTGATTTAATATCGCGCACATTATGCTGGATGCAACAGGAATTGTTTTGATCTATATTTTGTGATTTATGCCTTCAAATTTCAATTTTTTTTTGTGGTTCATCTTTATTCGTTTGCTATGATGTATGAATGTATCGTATCGTGTGTAACAACATGAACTGAACGAGGTAATGAGATATAACAGAATGAAACGTGTTAGTATAGTATCTGATGTGGCACGAGACGGTTTCAATATCTCCTTCAATTTATTTATAAAAATGAAGCTACAGAGATTTGAAGTTCGAAGACACGAATCTCGAAACATTGCAGCACAAGAACAATTCATCTTTAAAGCAAAAATTAAACTTATTAGAAAACAAATATTGGGCTCAAAGAGCAAAATCAAATTGGTTATTGATTGGAAACAAAAATTTTAAGTTCTTTCGCAAATGTGCAGCTATTAAACAAAGAAAGAAAAATATATCATTCCTCAAAATAAAATAGATGATCAATAAAAACAAAGATGAATTTTGGCATGAAAGTGACTGTATTTCTGACACTGATGCCATCAAGCTGGTGAAGTCTTTTACTGAAGAAGAGGTCAAGATAGCTTTGATGAGTGCCAATGGGGACAATGCATCTTGCCCAGATGGTATACATTTTTTTATTCTATCAAACTTTTTGGGATGTAGTTAAAAAAGATGTGATGCAGATTTTTGATCAATTTCATAATCTGAAATTTAATATATCAAGAATAAATAAAGCTATGATCTGTTTGTTACCTAAAATGAAAGATGCTATAGAAATCAAACAATATAGACCCATTGCTCTACAGAACTGCATCTATAAATTAGTGACAAAGGTACTAACCAACAAACTTGAGCCAGTAGTTAACAAAATAATTGACCAATCTCAAGCAGCATTTCTCAAAGGTAGGTATATTCTAGACAATGTTGTCTGCGCTTCAGAGATTATTCACTCTACCAAAATTACACAGGAACAAGGAGTAGTGATAAAGGTAGACCTTGAGAAGGCATATGATAGGGTTAACTGGGTATTCTTATTTGAAATGTTAGAAAAAAGGGGCTTTCCAGAACTATGGGTTGCATGGATTAAGAAGATATTGATTAGGGGGGAATCTGTGTGAATATCAATGGTAAAACTTCACCTTACTTTGAGCTGAAAAGAGGGGTGAAACAGGGTGATCCTCTATCTCCTTTACTTTTCAACCTGGTAGCTGACACATTGAATAAAATGATCAGTAAGTTGAAAGAAAATGACATAATCCAAGTATAGGTCCCACAATCAATGGCAACACAATTACTAACCTCCATTATGCAGATGATACAGTCTTGTTCTGCAAGGTCAATGAGGAAGTTATTCAATCTGTTAGATGGGCCTTTATTGGTTTTAAGGCACTAACTGGAATGAAGATAAATTATTCCAAATGTGAAATATATCCCAATAACATTAACCAGTCTATAGCTGAAAGGTTAGCATAAATTTTTGGGTGTAAGGTGGCACAATGGCCAATGAGAAACCTGGGAATCCCTATTCATTGGAAGAAACCCAAAATTAGAGACTGGGATGGTCTAATAGATAAATTTCAATCAAAATTGCAAAGTTGGAAAGGTCAATTACTATCAATGGGAGGGGATTAGTACTACTGAACAGTGTCCTATCTTCTTTGCCAACTTACATGATGAGCATGTATACCATGCCTTGCTCAATAAGGAAACAACTAGATAGAATTAGAAAATCCTTTACTTGGAATGCTGGGGATAAAAAGAAATATCACTTATGTGCCTGGGAAGACATTTGCAGACCTAGAGACCAATGGGGTCTGGGGGTGTGCAATTTAAAAGTTATGAACATTTCTTTATTGTGCAAGTGGATTTGGAAACTCAAAGATCCTGAGTATAACCCTTCTGGAAAATGATGAAAAAACATGAACCAATTATTGATATCAATAGAAACATACTGGTTGGGGATGGTAAAAACACCATGTTCTGGCGGGATGTATAGTGTAGTGAAGTTTCATTCAATGTTACATACTATGAAATCTTTAGAATTTGTGATCAAACTTCAATTACTGTTGCTGAGGTGCATAGCAGTGGTTTTAGCTTATTTACCTTCAAAAGACAACTCTCACTGACTCAAAGGGAACAATTTTGTCAAATGCAATATTCTGCAAATTTATGTTTTCCTTTATCTAATACAAGGGACAGAGTGCAATGGCAGTTTAGGATTTTCAGAAATGCTGATATATACAGCTGGTTAATGAACAGGGGGGTTAAAATTGAATTTTTTCCCCACATATGGAAACTGCAAATACCCTTGAAGATTAAATTTTTTTTGTGGCTACTGAGTAAAAGGAAACTGTTATAAAAAACAAACCTGAAAAGAAAAGGCCCGGGGGGCAATATTCAATGTGATTTTTGTGAGGGAGTTGAAACTCTAGATCATTTATTCTTTAGATGTGTCCAAAGTCAGGCCAAAAGGGAGAGAGTTATGTTAAAATTCAATATCCCTTTAGTTCTTAGAAATATAGGAGACTTATGCCATATTATTCAATCTGTCAGTAAGAAAAAGTTTTTAAAGTTATATGCTCAGCTATACTTTGGAATTGTTGGTTGGTCCGAAACGATTGTTGCTTTGGAAATAGAAACTATTCCCTTAATGCTATATGGAACAAGTTCATAAGCTTGCTTGTATAGTGGACATGACTAATGAAGAATGCTCTAAAAAATGATGTGATGGCATGGCTGGGGATATCAATGGAACAACTCAAGCTGGAGCAGAACAAAGGATGTTGCATAAGCGAGATTAGAAGGATATGCTGGACTGGATCAAGTAATGAAGGAGAGGAGAAAGCAAGAACAACTAGGGGTGTGCATGTGGATGCACGATCTTTGATCAAACTTTTCTCTTTTTGCATCTATGGTTATTACAAACTCGTTGTGTTCAGACACTTAAAATAGTTTGCTGTATTTGGTGTAGGGTGTTTTCAATTAAATATAGGATAGTTAGGATGCTTTGGCATCTAGCACATGGGCTTAGATAGTGATACTGGCATCGGTACCACAAATACCAGTACCGATGCCAAATCAGGGATGGTTTTGGAGTGAAGATCTGATGAGATGTAAGAATTCTTCGTTTTCTTGATATAAAATGGAGATGTGGGGCTTTCCCACTTGTTTCAAAAAAAAAAGTTATTAGAAAAGGTTTGTTGGTATTCATAGCATAAAATACAATAGATCTCATGCCAAATTATACTCTTTACAATAGTTACTTTTTATTTATTTTTGGTTCTCACTAAAAAAATATGACCTCATTAAAGAGAGACAATAATAGAAAGCAGCATGGTGAATTCAGGATTCTCATCAGGGGTTCAAGATTTACGGTTTTTTCCAGGAGTTCGAAATGATAGTTATTCTTGAAAAAAATTTATCTTGTGGTCATTTGTGCAAAAAATTCAAATACATGGTCATTTTTGAAAAAACATAATATATATGATCATTTTTGAATTTTTTTTCAGGGGTTCAGCTGCACCTCCCTGGATGCATGTGGCTCCGCCACTGAAAAACAGTATTTATTCTATTATTAAGATTACTAAAAATTCATTTAAAATTTCAAATTCTATTTTGTTCTCGAGGTTAAAATTAGTAAAATCGTGAGAAATAACCTATTTTTATATTTTATTATCAGTCATACAAACACTAATCATGCTCCGTCAGTCAATCTATCTATCCTTGAAAAAAAATAAGGATAATGTTTCGTAGATACCACATTTGATTCCAACTATTGATAACTATTTCAATATAAAAATTAACATGTATAACTATTTCATTATAAAAAATAGCATGCATGATAACTCAAATAATGTGCACGATAACTCAACTAAAGGTGTATAATAAAATCGACAACATGTATAATTATTTCATTATAAAAAATAACATGCATAACAACTCAAATAATGTGCAGTATAATTCAACTAAATATGCATAATAAAATTAATATCAATAGTCGGTATCAAATATGATATCTACGTATCAGTTCCCAAAAAATAATGAACGTAAGAGACTAAGAAGTAACAATAACATCCTGTTTTTCAATTCTTACATAGGAAATTGTCTTGAGAAGAACAAAATAATCAACATATATGTGACGAAAAATTAGTTTGGTTAACTCGAATTAACAATTTGCCAAAATCATGTACTTCACGTCTTCACCGGATCTAAAAAGTCAAGCCACCATCTTTCAAATTCATTGAAGTGCAACGTTCCAAAAGCCTAATAAAACTCTACCATCTATATGTACTTTCCATGCGCTAAATAAATAATAATACTTTTTAAATTTAAGAATCAAATATGAGGCTAATCAGCTCTGAATTCATATTTGTTGTTATTCTGAGTGTTAATAGTATTTTGTTATTTTCTGATTTGATCGTTTATTTTTAATTTAACGATTAAAATATATAATATATCGGACTCCATGTAATTCTTTTGTATCGTTTATTTATCAACATCGAAATCTAACGTTTCAATCAGAAAATAACAGAATATTATTATACCAAGAATAACAGAATATTATTATGCCAAAAATAACAACAGATACGCACTCAATCAGCTATTCAGCTCTTCGGAAGTGAACAGAGAACAGACAATAAGACAAGGACAAATAAGTAAAAGTTGCGTAAGTGCGGTCGACGGGTCCTACCAGTGGACCGTACCTCCACGCAATGACAAATCACGCCAAGCTGTTTCGCTGCCACACGAAAATTGCAAAATTTTATAAGACAGACTCGTTGCTCCCGTGGCTTCTCAATTCTCATAAATCACCAAATCCTCTACAACCTCTTACCTCCCTTTCGTCGCAACTTCATCCCCCTTTCCTTCAATCTCTCTCTCCCGCTAAATTCTCCAAATTCCGATCGGATTTTCACTTCTTCAGCTGCAAATCTGCAATCCATAATAACCAATCCGATCGGATTCCTCTAATCTCGCCGTGTCCTGTTAATTCTCCAATTTTCCAATCAATTTATTGTTTCTAATGGGGATTGAAAATGAAGCGAGTTCCTCCGCTCCTCTTCTCCCCCTCCACCCCGAAAAATCCGATCATCTCTCTTCCCAGCCCAAAACCTTTGCCAATGTCTTCATCGCCATAGTTGGGGCTGGCGTGCTTGGCCTCCCTTACACCTTCATGCGAACCGGCTGGGCTGCCGGAGTTCTCATTCTACTCGCTGTCTCGGCTTTGACTTATCACTGTATGATGCTTCTGGTGCGAACCCGACGCCGATTGGATACTAAAATTGCATCGTTTGGTGATCTGGGGGCTGCGGTGTTTGGCGGAGCCGGCCGTCTCTCCGTTGATTTAATGATTGTTCTCAGCCAAGCCGGTTTCTGTGTCGGGTATTTGATTTTCATCTCCAATACTCTCAATCATCTTTACCCTGTAAAAACTCCGTTGTCCTCTGTTCTCTTTGCACCTAAAGCTATATTCATATGGGCCATGTTGCCTTTTCAATTGGGTCTCAATTCAATCAAGACTCTCACTCTTCTCGCCCCGTTGAGCATATTTGCTGACGTGGTCGACATTGGTGCCATGGGTGTCGTCCTCGGACAGGACGTCTCCATTGTCCTTGCCGAGCATCCGCCAGTCCGTGCCTTTGGCAACCCCTCAATCCTTCTCTATGGAATTGGTGTGGCTGTATATGCTTTTGAGGGAATTGGTATGGTTCTCCCATTAGAATCTGAGGCCAGAGACAAGTCAAAGTTTGGTGGGACCCTCGGCCTCTCAATGTTTATCATTGCAATCATGTATGCTTCATTTGGTGTTCTGGGCTATCTTGCATTTGGAGATGATACTCGTGATATCATTACCACAAACTTTGGTGGCGGTTGGCTTACATTAGTTGTTCAGCTCGGATTGTGCACTAATTTATTTTTCACCATGCCAGTCATGATGAACCCGGTATATGAGGTGGCTGAGAGGTGGTTCTGTGGTAAGAACTACTGCTGGTGGTTGAGATGTGGTCTTGTCTTGGTTGTTTGTATGGGTGCAATGCTTGTACCGAATTTTGCCGACTTTCTGTCCCTTGTTGGGAGCAGTGTTTGTGTTGTGCTGGGGTTTGTTTTGCCAGCAGCCATTCACTTAAAGGTGTTGGGTGGTGAGATGAGTTGGGGAGAGATTGTGGCTGATATTGCAGTGGTGCTGATCGGTACAGTTCTTGCTGCATCAGGTACATGGTCATCTCTGATGGAGATATTTTATTCTGTGCAGGTCTGAATGAAATAGTTATGTAGCAATCTTTGTGATTGCGCATATGATTTAGTTTGTTCATTTGGTTGGGGGGAGGAGGGTAGATGTTCAATGTCCATTTCCACGGTTTTATGAATGGAAAGGGAATATCATTATCAAATATCGATATAGGTTTAATGCATGACTGGTGTGTTTTCAGTGATGTTGTAAAACTAAATATGAGATTCCAGTCGAAAGCCATGGCATGGTGTAATCTACTATGTCATGGCTATTTCTTTTATTTTTCATGAATGTTGCTTGGTCATATGTATGTTGACCATGGTGTTCCTCAAAAACTGTAATGTGGCTTCAAAAAACAATAAAGAAATTAGTAATGTATGTTGTGGAAGTATTCTCTATTTAGATATGAGTTCTTCTGTCAATGAGCCTTGTTGCCAACGAGATCTTCAAATAAATACATCATGAATCAGCTTGATGGAAACACCTTTAGATTGGATCAAAGGCTTAGGATAGGTGATGTCATACTGTTTAAACCTGATACTCTTAAAATTCCTGGTATTTGCTGGCTCATCCTTGGTACTTCTAAAAGGCCTTAGATAAACATCCTGAATTTTACTGTGTCCTTAGTTTATCCAACTCTCTTGTCGCTTGAATCATTTTTGTTGGTTGCCACTGTATGCCATATACTTTTTTCCCGAGCAGCTGCTAAATCAGCATGTGTTAACCATGTTTCTTTAGGAACCATCCTTGTATCGTGAACGTGTGCAACTCTTTCATTTCTTTCTTCTTCTGTTTGATTATATAAATATATTTTTTTCTGATAAAATTTGATACTTGAAATATAATTTTAGAAAATTTGTTCCATCGTGAAGCCCATAGTTACAAAATAACATTTTTTATAGAATTTATTATGTTAATACCAATGTTAAAAATAATATTGGCAAAAACTTGGGTACACTAGATACTTCAGCTCATTAGCTCATTCGAGTCATTCAATTCATTGAGATTGTGAAAAGTGATTTTTGATAAATACAACAAAAGTTAAGCGAATAATTTTTCATCATTCTCGAAAAATTGAACGGTATAGAAGGATTAGAGTATTAGTGTATTCATTTTTTGAAGTATTTGCTAATAATATTTGATCTCATTAAAAAAATTTATGGCTCCGCTTCTAAATATATCTGAGGTGGCGCTATTTTAAGCGCTTGATTTGCAATATTGAACACGAGAATTTTTTTCACTTCATACCGATTGTACCCTTATTTACTATATCCTTCTTTAATAGATTTGTACATTGCAGTTAAGGAAAATTAATTAAGGCACTAAATATGGAAAATTAATTAAGACACTAAATGTAGAAAATCAGACTTGTTTACTCTTAAAAAACTTGAAATTTTGGAAAGATATTTTGGCAGTTTCCATATATGAGATTAAACAAACAATATTTTATTTTAAATTGGAAGTTTTGGACTGACACGTATCTAAATTTCCCTCATTATTTACGTAATTTGTATGAGTCAATATTATTTCAAAACTTCAAAACATATGTTGTAGGATATCATATAATAGAATAATTTTTATTTAAAAAAGAAATCACCACAAAACAAATAAACGTGAACAATAGTAAAAATTATTAAAAAAATGTTTCTAGTTTATGCAGCTAGACGCATATGTAATTTTCAGTTATAATGTCATGAAAACAAGTTATTTTATCATTTATCACTATTAACATACAGAAAAAATACAGAAAAAGAGATGGAAAACTAAGAAATTGTTTTCCCTAAAACTTAAAAACTTGGGTTGTAATATAAAAAAATGAAGATATTTATGAACACATATGAGGTTTGCCTGGAACAAATTAAAGGAAAACTGGAAATGAATGACAAAAATAATAAACGTATTAAAATAGAATTTTGTTTAAATACGAAATGTGCACAACTAATTATGTAGTTAATTGCAACGAATCATCAAAACTTCCATAAAGTTTAATTGGTAAATTGACAAAAACATTAAAAAGGACTCGTAAAATAAATGAGTTTATTTCAGAAAACACTCAAGAACTTTTGATTCTTCATTTCTCATTAATGGCTGTATACAATAAATAAACCTTATCATAATTATACAAAAGAACCGTCTTAATATTGGATTACACGAAGCTTCTTTTGTTCTGATTCAACTAATAATGTGTTCTTTTAAAATTTACATTGTGCAAAGATAAAAGAAGAAATTTGAATGGAACGAACAATTGATTTGCGCCAATTATGTACCAATTAACAGAGTTTAGATCCCATTATGTCTTTTGACGAAAATTTTAGAATCTTTACCGTACACAAATTTCCTTTTTAGTGATGCATTGATTGTCTATAGATCTCATCAAATTTGGCAAAAGATCAAAGGTTTGTAATTGAGGATAAAAGTGGAATAAATTAATGATGAATTTCTTAGAGCACTCAATATTCAAATTCAGTGCTCAAAATAGCACCCCTATATATTTGCGATCCAAATCCGTTGGGAGAAGGAGAAGAACACTTTGTGTGGATGCAGACATTGGAACAAAAAACAAATCGCAGCCCAAATTACTAAACAGCAAAAAGTTCCAAAATCACGAGACAAAAAATTCTCCATATACCAGCCCAAATCCCAAAACCCCCAAGCACCTCTGGGGAACTTTTTTTTTCATGACCGAGTCTTCTTCTCTCGGCGGCAGCAGGCGTCGACTTGTCGCCACACAATCTCCCCGTCAAGAATTCCCACTCCCGCCGGAGAACCAGATTGATTGGTCGTAGCTCCCTCCGGAGATGTGCGACCTCATCTTTAACAAACTGCCGGACCTGCCGGACCTCGTCCGTTTCCGTGCCGTCTGCCACCGCTTCCGGTCGGCCACCTTATCCTCAACCCCGCCGCCGCTACTCCCTTGGTTTGTCCGAAAGCCTTCGGATTGTTTTGGAAATGGTGTCCTCAGGATGTGAGCATCTTGATTCTTTGTTCCATGTTTACCTGAGACGATTCCCAGAATGACATTACACCAGCCCCATTCCAAAGAAATCAAGGGATGTGCACACGGTATGATGCTTTTCTTCGATTGGGAACAATCGACGCTGTTTCTGGTGAATCCTGTCTCCAGGAGACAAATAGAGCTTCCTCAGTTAGACCTAAGTTGGTGCAAGTTGGTAGGCATTAAACCTGACCAGACTGTGGTCGGTGACTCGGCGATGTGGTTGCAATCTATGGGGGTATTAGGGGATTCGAGTGGGATCATGAGCATTAGATTAAATATCAACGGCCGACCGTCATTGATATAAATCAGGAGAAAAACTGTTGATTTTTAATTCAACGGTCAGGATTTAAGATCTCTGTGTATCGATTTTATACGCAAAGGATATCTTTCACATCCAAGCGTTGTATTTTAGGCTGTTGTTGAATCAGAGATAGCAAAAGCATGATGTCGAACGTACTACAAGGGCATGTTTACGTCCATGATCAGGAAACTAGTGTCACGGAGATGATCAATCCTGCAACTGGTCTTTTTATGCATTTGATACAACCTCAGAAGTACAAGGCACCCAGATCGCTTCATGATGATTGGTATTTTGATTTTTTTGTCGAATCATCGGGTGATCTTCTAGGAATATCCAATTTGTACGAAAAGGGTCTTATTGAAAATATTCTACACAAGTGTTGCTTTGAAATTCACCGGCTTGAGAACTCTCAAAATGAGAACCCACGGTGTCGGTGGGTAAGGATGGATAGCTTAGGAGACTGCTTTCTGTTCTTGCACAATGCGGGTGGCATTTCTTACAATGATGGCGATTTTCCTGGATTCCAGAGGAACTCTATATATTTCATGGGCTCCACGTTGCAGAAGGGGAATTTGATTACTATTTCCTCGTACCTTGTTGTTTTTGATATTGAGAGAGGAACTGTCCAAAGATCTTATTGCTCTCGGGATGTGATCACTTGGTTTTTGCCCAGCCTACACTAGATAAGTGTTGCTTGCTCTTCTCGATTACTAGGTACTTATTTTTTAAGATATCATAGAAACATACAAGGACAAATGGTGTTGTTAGTTTAGACCAGTATTTTGGATAGTAAGCTAGCGGTATATTTGACAATAAATAAATAAATTAGATGGACCTTTGACATTGTCAGACTCTTTTGCAATTAATGGTGTGGTTGAAAGACACAATCACACTCTAAATAAATAAGTTAGATGAGCCTTTGACAACTCTGCCAGAAAGTTTGTGGGGTGAAGCCTTAAAGACTGCAACTCATATACTCAATAAAATTCCAACTAAACAACTAACAAAACTCCATATGAAATTTGGTTTGGGCACAAGCCCAACCTGAATCACATTCAGATTTGAAAAAATCCAGCAGAGGCCAGGCCCTATCGACCGACAAAAAAGAAATTGGATGAAAGAACTATTAGTTGTTATTTTATTGGATATCCTGAGAGATCTAGATGGTATAATTTCTATAATCCAACAAAAAATACAATATTCGAGTCAGAAAATGCGAAATTTTTCGAGGATAATGAGTTTGTGGGGGAGATAATACCATGGATGACATTTTCGAGGAAAAAAGGAATAATGATGACACTTCGAATCTCGGTTTGGATTTTATCACTATTCCGATACTAGTGAATCATGAAAATGCATCTCATGTCAATAGACAAACTACACTCCCTACTCAAATTCTGCAAGATGATGTGAACACAAATGAACCCAAATCAATTCTAAATAACGACATTGTGATGGATGATGTTAATGGCCCTGCGTCGGTGGGAGATCCGGAAGTTGATAACGATGTTCATGAACATGTTTCTCAAGAAAATTAAGAACCAATACAAATAAGAAGATCCACTAGAGAGAACAAATATACTGGAAGATTTGCTTATCTTCAAGAACATGAGTTTGACGTAAGAATATTTGAAAATGATCCTAAAGATATCAAACAAGCTATGAAAAGCCCTAACACTCAAAAGTGGATCGATGCCATGAATGAAGAGATGAAATTAATGAATGACAATAATATATGAGATATTGTTCTGTTGTCTAAGGACAAGAAAATCGTTGATTGTAAGTGAATTTTTAAAACCAAACGGGATTCTAAAAGGAACGTTGAAAAATATAAAGCATGTCTTGTCGCTAAGAGTTTCACACAAAAAAGTCATTGATTATAATGAAACCTTCTCTCCAGTTTCATTGAAGGATTCATTAAGAATCATATTGGAACTGGTAGTGCATTACAACTTGGAGCTCCACCAAATGAATTTGAAGACAGCGTTTCTCAATGGTGACATTGAGGAAACTATCCATATGAGGCAACTAGAGAACTTTGTGATTGGTGACCCAAAGTCTTTGGTATGCCGACTCAAGAAATTCATTTATGGATTCAAACAAAAATCTTGATAATGGTATTTGAAATTTCAAAACATAGTTAGCTCATATGGTTTCGAGTCTAACTTAGCTGACGAATACATATATCTTAATTTATGTGGGGCAAGTTCACATTTATGATCTTATATGTTGATGACATACTACTCACAAGTTACGATAAGAATATGTTGCATCAAACCAAGAATTTTCTATCTAGAAACTTTGAGATGAAAGATCTTAGTGATACTTCATTTGTTATAGAGATAGAAATATTAAGTGACAGAATCGAAGGTATTCTGAGATGATCCCAAAGAAATTATATCGATAAAATGTTGAGTAGGTATGACATGAAAGACTGTAAATCAGATGATACACCTGTAGCTAAAGGAAATAAATTCAGTCTCGAATAATATTCCAAATTGATTCAGATAAAATTGCCATGAAAGACATCCCCTATGTGTCTCTTGTAGGCAGTCTCATGTATGTCCAAGTATGCACGAGGCCGGACATAGCCTTCATTACAGGAATGCTAGGGCGATACTTAAATAACCCAGGAATGAAGCACTGGAAAGCAGCTAAGAGGGTGCTTAGGTACCTGAAGAAAACAAGAGACTATATGCTCACATATCGGAGAGCAGAAAAGTTCGAGGTCATTAGATATACTAATTCTGATTTTGGAGGTTGCGTAGATAGCATGAAGTCGACATTAGCATACATCTTCATGATGGCAGGTGGCACTGTATCATGGAAGAGTGCTAAATAGACACAAATAGCACCATCTACAATGGCGATCGTGTTCATTGCATGCTACGAAGCCTCAAACCATGGTGTGTGGCTCAAGAATTTTGTCACTAGGCTGCAAGTGATCCCTATTATCAAGAGGCCACTTACATTGATGTGTGACAAAAATTCAGCCGTACTATATGCGACAAACAACAGAAGCTTGACCAAGTCTTACATAGACATCAAGTTTCTGACAGTAAAAGAGACAGTGCTGAACAATGAGTTGAATGTGGAACATATAGGTACATCAAAAGATATTAGCATAGTACCTATGTTAGGATAGTTTAGAGAAAATGTGAAAGTCTAATTTTATTTTAAAGTTTCATGTTATGTAATTTGTAACAAGTTATGATATATGCAAATTATATTTTAAATCTCATTGTGTTTTCTCTTTAAATTTTTGACCTCACTAAATAAGCACGTATAGCCCAAGATTGATGACATGAATTAGATTTTGGTCATATAGTTCAGAAATTACACGAGAGTGTGATTATACGTGCCTATTTCCTAATGGGTCACCTTTATATCTACGCAATGGATAGTTTAGGAAGTATGCACGTATAATCACACTATCGTGTAATTTCTGAACTATATGACCAAAATCTAATTCATGTCATCCAAAAGTATTTGGTAATGTGATATATATAGAGAAAAACACGTAGAAAATATGATGATTATCGTTTAAGTTCTTTACTATTATAATTGGTGGATCGAATTGATTAAGAGATACGAAAAAAAGTCAGAAAAGTTAAAGTGATATGACCAGATCCAGACATATATAATCAAATGGACCACACTTGTTCATGTGGGAGATTGTTGGAATTGAGACGTCAATTCTAACAAAATTTGGACTACGTGTTATATGATTACTACATGTCATGTATTATCGCATAATATTACGAGGAGTAATATATGAATATGTCATAAAATGTGATTAATCAATATTCAAAGGCATTATACGTATTTTATTAAGATTTTGGACACAAATACATATAGAACTAAAGTAAATAAATTATAATTATTGATGGACCGATTATTATTAATTAAATTATATATTAGTGTTAATGTAAAGTCAAAAATATTATTTGGACTAAACCCAACACAAGTTGGATCAAAGCTCAAGCAAAACAGTCCAAACACAAGTCTATTGCGACCGCAAGAAGATCCTTTGCGGCCGTAATGGAATAGGAAGATTTGGCAGTTAATCTTCTGATTTTTCTAAAGATTGGTTGCGGCCACAATAGGCCTCGTTGCAGCACAAGAGACTTGGCAGAAACCAGCCAAGTCTGAAAATCAAGTCAATTGCGGCCGCAATGAGATCCAT
Organism: Eleocharis quinqueflora; assembly: GCA_964058865.1. Classification (NCBI taxonomy): domain Eukaryota; kingdom Viridiplantae; phylum Streptophyta; class Magnoliopsida; order Poales; family Cyperaceae; genus Eleocharis; species Eleocharis quinqueflora. Next base: position 126,022 of record CAXKVX010000075.1, on the reverse strand, counting down.
TGCGACCGCAAGAGACCTATTTCAAGGCAGGTTTTGACTGTCTAGATATACCGTTATCTTTTTTATTGGATATTTTAGGTTTTATACCAAATACCGTGAAAATTGTTTACAGAAGTGAACAATAGGATTTGGAAAGGATATGATTTGGAGAGAATATAATTTCTTATATTCTATGAATATTTGATAATTAATTTTGTATATTTCTAAGATACGTTAACACTATTATAAAGAGCGTCGGATCTCCAAGCATTATGAGTAATTTTGTATAGTTTTCAATCTACCACTCCATTAGATGATTGTACCATCGAGTCGTTCGTGCTATTGGAGAAAAGACAGCGATCCGTAACTGCTTGGAATGATCCGTCGGCGAATCTTTCAGCAGATTTGCAAGAACATCTGACTTCTCAAGACGCTCCGCCCCCATTGATTAGTATGTAGAATCGAATACAGCAGGCATTCCAGCCTTTTTTTTCATTCCAAATCACAGCCCAAAATCGGAGACAGGAAAAAGTTCCCTATTCGACGCAACACCAGACCTATCGACCAACCTAAACCCTAACGGCCTAATCTTCTTCGTTTCCCTCTCTATGGCCGAATCGACCAGCTCCGGCAGCGGCCGCCGGCGCGAGTCCGTCGCTAAACAAGCTCCCCTTCAAGAACTTCTACCGACGCAGGGGAGAGAGAGAGACTGGTCGGATCTCCCTCCGGAGATACTCCATCTAATTTTCAAGAAACTGTCCGACCTGCCTGAACTCGTTTGGTTCCGTGCCGTATGCCATCACTGGCGCTCCGCCGCCATCCTCTCCGACCCACCGCCTCTTCTTCCCTGGTTTGTCAAAGCGCACTGGGATTTCTTGGTGAACACGAACACTCCGAAGAAATTCTTGAGCTTCTACTCCATATACTATGGTGAGCTCAAAGTCAAAGTCCCCGGCTGCCACTGCAAGGAACTCAAGGGAGCCAATCACCGTTACATGCTATCTTTCGATTGGGAGCAATCAAAATTCTCCCTGCTCAATCCTCTCACCAGAAGAGAGATCTCTCTTCCTCCTCTAAACCTAGCCTGGTGCGAGCTTGTCCGCTTTCAACCCGATCCGACCGGAGCTGGGGATTTTGTAGCTATCTATGGGGCTATTAAGGATTCCAATCGTTGTATTTTAGGCTGTTGTCGAATCGGAGATAGTAATTGGATGACAGTTGAGCAGTCAGATGCAAAAGCATGCTGTAGGACGTACTACAAATGCATGTTTTATGTCCATGACCAAGAAACTAGAGTGACTCAGGTAATTGATCCTACAAATGGTAAAGTTGTGCATTCGATACCACCTCAGGTGTACAGGACAACTAATCCTAGGCATGCTGATTTGTGCTTCCATTTCTTTGTCGAGTCACGTGGAAATCTCCTGGGGATTTCTTGTGTGTATGGGAAGGGTTTGTTTGAAGATGATCTAAACAAGGTTTCTTTTGAAATTCACCGTCTTGATAACCGAAACGGGAAACCTCAGTGGGTAAGTATGAATAGTGTTGGAGACCGGTTTCTGTTCTTGCGTGACACAGGTGGGGTTTCTTATAATGCTAACGATTTTCCTGGACTCCGAAGGAATTCTATCTACTTCATGGGCTCCACGTTGCAGAAGGGGAATCTTCTTACTGTTTCCTCGTACCTTGTTTTGTTTGATATCGAGAGTGGCACTGCCCAAAAATTGCATTGCCCTGATGATGTGGTGACCTGGTTTTTGCCGGGTCTACACTAGATATGTGTTGCTTATTTATGTATTTAGTTCTTTTTATGATTTCATCTGCTGTAGTGCAAGTTCTGGTATCCCTATCTATGGATTTTCTGTTTGCATTAGGAACTGAATCAATTCTGGTACAACATGTAAATTATGAACTTGTCTTCTGGTACAACTTTAATGTTCTGGATGATAATCTGAATCTTGGCAATATTTGTGTTTCCATTTAAATTTTTTTGGCAATTAGGAGCCAGTATCTTTTAGTTTCCAGATGATTGTACATTTTGGGAGCATTGTTTATTACAAGTCAATTTTCTGTTATTTTTCTTTATATGCATTTTAGCTTCGCTTCTTATGATGAAGATGTATACGCTTTCTCTGAAGGTTCGTGTTGTTTAATTTGGTGGATCAAATTGTTCTTTCCTTCTAGTATTGATCTGTTTAGGATTTTAGAGATCTGATAGTTTTTTTTTTGTTTTTTGCAAATGTTTTTCAAAGGTCAAGGTGACCTTTTGAAGCATTAGTAGAACGTCTTCTATGATTTATTTATTCACTTAATTCAATCAGTTTGCCCTCAATGCAGTGCAACTCCTCCGACTCTAATTTTGTTAGTTTTGAGGATTTCCATTCGGTGGCTGTTACTATCTGCTTTCTGGATTCTTTAAATCTGACATCCAGTTTATTTGGTTAAGTAGATATCATGTGGACAGTTTCAATATTATGGTATGGTACCAGTGGTACCGAGAGAGTGTTAGGGGTATGTGAGGAAAATAGAAAAAATAGAAGGACATATCAGGATATTTCTTTTCTTCTTTCTTTTTCTTTTTTTAGTATATTTCTGGTATACTATCTGTATTTGTATTTGTATTTGACATTTGCTTTCAAAAAGTAATGAAAGCAGGCAACTTTGTTCGGGTTTTGCTTTTTATCAAAAAAAAAAAAATATCATGTGGTCAAATTGTTCTGTAGCAAGTTCGGTTGTTGTACTCTCCAGGAAACTACTGATTTCTTGTTTATCAAACATTGCATTTTAATTACCAGAATGTTATTTCAATAAGATTATTCATAAGATTAGGAATTCAAGGTGCAATTTGTACTTGTTTGTACCTGTTGGTGTCATTTGAAATTCAAGGTTTGCAAGCTGATCTGCAATAATTATTTCAGATTTGTTTCTCAAATAATTGTTGGTAATATCAACTCACGTAGATTTTCATTTTGCAAGGATTTACTAAATACTTGTTCACTTTCAGTTTCTTGTATTATTAGCTGCCCACCAATGCTTTTGATGCGAAAAAAAAGTTCAGCGAATTCAATTCCTTTAGTATATCAGAAGGTTAGAATAGATATTAGAATTATAGTTCAAATTCATAATCAAGAAAATTTTAAATTACAACTTATCAGAGGAGTTAATAGAGATATGAGAATACAAAAAGACCAAATCATACACATACTACAGAATATTCAACTAACAAATATGTTTGACTCTTCAAGATGGAATTTAGGACAATTAGGGAAATATTCAGTCAAATATTTTTGTACATTTTTAAACTTGAGGTATACGAATTAATATGTCACATTCAGTATTGATTCTTAAAATACCTTTAAAATTTAGAATTTTTTTTATGGTTAACCCTCAATAATAGAATTCTCATAAGATATAATCTAGTTAAAAGAGATTGTACTAATTTAACTACTTGTGTATTTTGTAATAAAGACGAGATAATAGATCATTTATTTCTAATATGTCCTATAAGTCATCACTTCTGGTCAGTAATCAATAATTGTTTTATAAACAGAACTATTTAAATTTAAACTCACTACAAGACTTATGGGCGTCAATTATCCAAATGAGTTCCTCGGATATGAAATATTGGACAACAATTTAGCAGCTTTTATATGAATCATTCGGATAGAAAGAAATTCTATAATATTTCAAAACACTAATAAGAAAAGTAATAATATTATCTATTGAAACATCCTTAATTTATTTGAGTTTTGGACATGTGACAAATCAATTTAATGTTGAAAGGTCGGAGATGAAGTAGAAGTAACAATTAGTTTTGACACTATTTTAATCTAGGTAGTAGTTAATAGTTTTAAGTACTTTAAAATATCTTTTGATGGTACGCATGGGCGGATTCAGAGCTTAATTAAGTCTGGGCATAAGTAGGTCTAGGCACCGAGGTTGAGATCAAGTCCGGACACAAATTCATTAAAATCCACTAAAATATCATTAAAAAACCATTTTTCACTAAAAATAACTAAAAATACACTAAATTTTGCGTTTTTTTTTTAAATCAAGCTCGGGCAAATGCCCGAACTTACATCTATATAGATTCGCCCCTGATGGTACGCAGCTTATGTGCTGAAAGACAATGTATGTTGTTTCTATTATGTTTTAATGGAAGTCAGAGTCTCAATTTGAGGCTAATCGTTTCAAAAATAAAAATCAGTGAGCTTCAAAATTCATAAAGAGAAATTCAAGCAGGAGACATGAGTAGACATTTAATCGGCGACAAAACAATGCCTTCTATATAAATGTGACATTTGATCATGTTAATAATTAAATTTAAATAACTTTGGTTTTCATATTTATTTAAAAATAAAATAAAATACACTTAAATCGTAATAAGCATGGTTTGTTGTCTACAATATACTAAGCAAATGTCAGAAAATGATCTAGTAATTTAACGATAGCTAACTAGAATGATGTTTATGAAATTATTAGTTCTTCTCCAACAAGCACACAATTCCACATCTAGTTAAGAAAAATTTAGCAATAAATTTCGAGAACTTTTATATATCAAAAAATTATAACCTTCATTTATACTAATTAATTATTATAAATTTCAATTAACTTATTCTTATTTATTTTTATTATAATAAAATATATAACCGTAGTCAATAATTAATAAATATACAATAGAAATTGACAATAGAGAGAATTTGTTTTTGCTTATGCTTGAAAAAAAGTATAACAAGTATATGCTTCGTTTGAAAAAAATATGACAGCAGTATGTCTATTTTCTGAACGCAACGTTCAGAAGTGTTATCTGAACGCATGCGTTCAAAAATTTCAGAAAATCAAGATTGCAAAAAAAAATACAAGTTGTAAACGCATATCATGTTGTGTCTGAACGCTGCGTTCATACGTATGAGTCCAGAAAAGTTATCTGAATACAACTTTCAGACATTATTTTTTTGCTTTCACAACTTAGCATTTTTTTTTGCGATTTTGATAATGCCTAATTCTGAATGCATGTGTTCAGATAAAATTCTAAACGTTGCGTTCAAAAAATAGACATATTGCTGTCATTTTTTTAAACTAGACATATATTTGATTATTCTTTTTTTTTAGGGCATAAGAAAAAAATCCAATAGAGAGTGGGTGCGCTTGAAATCTTGTTCCTTAAAACATTTGAGCATGCCTCCAAATATGCAGAACGCTTCTCGAAACCACTAGGCGAATCTTCCTGACACGTATCACTCAGACGTGGCACAGAATTGACAGGCCATATGCGCTTGTCACGCCACCTGTCCATGTTATATCCTATCCCTACAAAATACGTTCCTGCCCCAATTCAGAATGCTTACGAGTTACAATCGCATGTACAATTTAGAGCGACCAGTTCAGAGCTTAATTGCGAGGAAAACAAAAATATAAACAATGGCAGATCGTGGTAGGCGTTGTGATCACAGCTGCGGCTGCGCTGTGCCATGTCCTGGGGACGTCTCGTGCAGGTAGATTTGTTTATTGTGTTTTTCCAATTGCTACTCTGGAGCCTGGAGGGGGTTTTCATTTCTCTCCACAATTTTTGTTGTTTGATACTTTTAGTTGCCAAGTAAAGAATCCCTCTGAGATAACTATATAAGCCGTTTGAATTTCAATTTGATAGTTATATTAAAATTGACTAATTTTCAGGTGTGCCGAGGCCCGTCCTACCTCCGGGGAAGGAGGAGCGGGAGTAAGCCATTCAACTTGCCGATGCGGGGAGCACTGTGGTTGTAACCCATGCACCTGCGAGAAGGGTGCTGGTGCTACAGCCGGCATCGGCCGCACTGCCTGTTCCTGCGGCACAGGATGCAACTGCGCAACCTGTAAGAGTTAATGGAGCTGATAGGAAGATGGTGCATGAAGGAAGTGTGACTGTGTGTGTGTGGGTGTTTAGGACTACTAAATAAAATGTTTGATCATAGAGTTTCTATCAGTGTGTGTATTATGTATCAGATGGTTAATGATCACATGAATAATCCATCCTTTGTCTGTTTTCTTTTTATTTTTCTCAAGTAGCAGGTGAAATTCCCGCTAATTTTTTTAATTAAAACAGAAGTAGAGCGCATAATTTACAAGTAGTTATTTTCAGCGGATTTAGAATTTTTGTCATGATTTATAATTTCATAATTTATTTTTTTCAGAAAGACAAAATGAAGCAAATTTATATTTGAATAAAGCAAATTTTTAAATATAGATGATTAGTTTGAAAACAAATCGAATTTTGCAAATATTTAGCGTAACGAAGTCCTACCGTGCTTGTGGTCTTTGACACTAGCATAGACTAAGAGATAGAAGCACTACTATAAAAAGATCTTTAAAATCCCTCATTTAATAGCGGGTTCGACGATAGAGCCGTTATAAATGACTTTTATAGTGGATGAAGCCGCATGAATAGTTATATCGTGCAAATAAATGACTTTTATAGTGGATGAAGCCGCATGAATAGTTATATCGCTGCACGACGCATGATGCCACTTGACACCGCATGAAGGCACTGTAGGCCGCATCACTCCACTTGACACCGCATGAAGGCACTGCAGGCCGGATGATGCCGCTCCCCTGCTCCGTCACTTCACGCTTCACGATTCAAGTTGGATGACGCCGCTGCATGGCGCATGCCGCTTCAGACTGCATGATGTCACTGCGTTGTTGCACGCCGCATAAAGCCGCATGACGACGCTCCGCCACATGATTCCGCTTCGCTGCTTCACTCTTGTGGCTCCAAGTCGCCTGACGCCTCCTCAGTTGAATTCGCACATGGAATCCATGATGCCATGTCAACTTTCGTTACTAAAACACTTCACGAATAGAAAATGTGTAAATTAACAAAGAATAGATAAAATTCATACTAAGTTCTGTTTGAATGATCAGTATAGAAACATCAACTCTCCTCACTGATTGTCAGAACTGAAATCTCTTGCTGATATCTTTTTCTTCTTTCTTACCTTTTTTCCAAAACATTTTTGTTGTACTTCTTAGAAGTTCTCTTAGATAATTGCCTATAGGGGTGTAAGTTCAACCCGACTAACCCGATTAATCCGACCGACCCGACCAGCTCAATCCGAAAAAATAAGGATTTCAATTTTTTATGCTCGGTTATGATTTTTATTTTGTCGAACCCGACATCTAATATGTGAATACAGATTGAAGAATAAAACATGGGTGAAACCCGACCCGACCTTTTATATTTAATTAGACAATTATAATGCTAGTAATAAAGTTTTTTATTCGCTTTTCATCACAAATTACATGTATATTTTTTGTCAAACTTATTAATTTTAAATTTTAGTACGAATTGACGTCAAGTGTTATTTAAATTATTTTCAATTGTTACTTTTACTTCAATATTTTTGGTTGGTTGGTTACGGTTTAAAAACACTACAGTCCGAATGACACCTAACGAGTTGAAAATCTATACGAAACCCGACCAACCCGACCCATTTACATCCCTAATTGTCTATCAATATATATCATTTTGTAGGAACTTGAAGACATAATCTGACTTTGATCACGACTGACCAGACAAAAATGTACAAATACATGATCACTAAACTTGAAAAAATCTCACCTTGGACATCTATCCAATGACCTCTTTGATCCCCTGGTTCCAAGACAATGCAACTACATATGTTTCCATGCGATTGCAAGTATTGAGAACTGCTGCTTCCTCAGTATGGTTCAGGCCGCACAACTCTGAAATTGCATGTGGCCATTGTTGTTCAGGCACAACAATCTTCTCGCACATTTCTACCGGTGTTGTGTGGATACAGAACAATGACAGCAATGCTGCTTCGCTCCTTCATATACCCTGATAAAATCTAAAGACCAGTTAAGTAAAATAAAAGCACCAAACAAGTAGATACTTCTAGGTTCATATTTACAAACAGACCTCGCTGAGGTTGAATTCTGTAAAAACATATTGAAAGAGCTGATGCAAACCTTTGATGATTGTTGAGCCTTGGAGCCTTCGACTAATTTGCAGATTCCAAATTTCGAAAGGCTTCTAGTCTAATTTGCAGATCCCAAAAGCCATATAAAGGCTTCTAGTCTAAATTTTGCAGAGGAATTTAGGCAAAACTGCCAAAAAAAATTAAACTATACAATATAGAACTTTGAGGGAAAAAGAAAACATCAATGGTTTTTTTTATTAGTCAGTACAGGTTTTTATCTTGTTTTTTATGAAAGTTACAGATTTCGGAGCAAAACCAGCCAAGGTATCCTTCTTTTATTGATAACTTATCACTTAAAATTTGCTAGCTTATATAAAGCAACACATTGTTAAAATGTACCTGCTGAAAATCATTACTTGCAGAATTAAAATCACAAAATTAAGATAGACATTTATTGGAAAAAAAGCCACAAAAGAATTAACCGCAAATATCAAAAGGATATCAACATTCATGTATTCTGCAATTGAGCATCAAATTTAAAAAGATCGATTATAAATGCACCATAGAAAGCATCTCAAATCACATACATAACCTCATCAAATGATCTATGTACCAATATCAATTCTGAACAAACTAGGTAATCTCACATTTCTTAAGTAAAAATATTGTAGACAGAGATTCGCATCATCCAAAGATATCAATTCAATTTGACAGCAAAGATCATCATAGTGTTTTCCGTGAGCATCAATTTTAAAAAGCTCGATTTTGAATACATGAAAGCAAAAACTCAAAATCAATACTTGATCTCATCTTTCCTCAGTATCTGATGGTGAAATATGAAATCAACCATGTTGGTGAAATATGAAAATGACAGTGAGAAATAACCATTAAGTTGTAATTGGAAGTACCTTTTTTCGAAGAAGTAGGAATTGTTCCTTTATTCATTTTCTCCATTTGATTTTTCTTGAAAGAGAACAATGAGAAGCAAGGAGATGGGCGATTGAGACTAAAGATGAATCCTGAAACAGAAGTTCATCGACCAAATTTCGAACCTGAAAGAGAAACAAAATCTCAATTGAAAATGCAAAATTGAATTAATCACAGAAAACAATTAAAACCGAATTTACAATTTTGTATCAGTCGAAGTTCTTAAATGGTTGATCTAGTCTTATTAGCAAGAGAGTTCATGCCTCATCTCATCTCATGTACTCTATCACTGTCATAGTTTTACCTCAAGGAAGAAGAAAGAAAAATCCCTAAAAATTATTACTTCTGGTATGATGTATGTACATGAGGCTTTGACCATGAAAAAAAAACGAAAACTAAAAATGCAGCAGCTCGACACATGGGTTGGCATGTCTCTAAGTGATGTAGTGAATCGGGGTTAGATTTTGTTTGTAAAAGCTTTCGGTCTTGCAAAAAAGAATAAGTTAAAATGGATTAATTTGGATGGGGCTAAAACAAGTTCCTCGCTTTTTCAAAGTTTCAAACTCCAAAGCTTCATAATTACAGAGCTCATCAGAAAAGTTACTGTCAAATTTTCTGAAATTATGGCCTTTAGGGTTGTCAATTTTTACTATCAGAAATTAAAAAACCTAGAAGCTGCCATTATGAGGCACACACGGGCCTTTCTCTTACCACGAATCAAAGGATACAAATAAAAAATGGAGAGGATATGATTATGCACCTAAATTGATCTCACTGTGACTTTTAAATAGTACAAGAAGGGCTTGATATAGCAAACAAGCACAAAAGTAACAAAAATGACACAAAATGACACATAAGGTTTTGTTTCAACATTGTTCTTGTGTTTTCAGAAAAGCACAATTCAATTTATGCAACACATGAAGGCAGAACATGTCTTCTTCATGTGATTCTCACCCTTATCACAATTGTTTTAGGAATTACTCAGGTATATAACAGTTTTGTACTACTCCTTAAACCTTCAAATATTTTTGTGCAGGCCATACATATCGTTTCAAAGTAAAAGACAGAAAATGAACAATAACATATATAGAAAAAAGTATGTGCAATAATTTCATGTAAAACTTGCACCTTTTTAAGTTCATTTCAGTTCAGTACATAATTAGACTTTTCTTTTCAAAATAGATGCGAGATTTGAAAAAGTGGGAGGCAAAAATCCAAGAAGAGGATGACACTGGTTTGTTCCTCTTATCATCTTCTATTATTTTGCATTAGGAAGATCAAGTAATTTGTCCATTGTGTATTCCAAACAAGATTGTTTATGCACCCAGCAATTATATCGGTATAATATTTGTTGATCCCTTACCAGGTTTTATCAATTGAAAGTGAAATGGTACAAATTTGCTTGTAAGGTCTGGTCATTGAGAACTTGAAAAATTATCACCATTATTTTCGGTAATTGGTATATGGGTTATAAATAAATTCATATTGTAAGCGACTTCCACAACCAAATTTTGAGCAGCAAGAAAATTGAAAAGGTGATTGGTAATTTAGGTACGAACGACGGTAAAGAGAAGAACAACAGCAAAGAAAATGAAGGTTTGAAAATTACCACGGTAAAGAGAAGAACACCGTTAAAGAAAAGGAAGGTTTGAAAATTACCACGGTAAAGAGAAATGGCGGAGCAGTGGGGGTTTTGATTTCGGCAACGGGATACTGCAAATTTATCATTTCCTGACACTGTTTTTGCTTCCATTTTCCCTATTGAGCGTGGATGTCATGGGTTAGGGTTAGCAAGTCAGAGAAGCGAAAGCGGAATAGTCAGATCTTCTCAGATTGAAGAGGAGAGGAAGCAACGAAGGTCGATGGATAGGGTTTAGGCATGGAGTCAGAGGCGTAGAGGTGGTCAGAATTTTCCAGAGAGCAGAGATGACAACAGAGGAGCGAAGAGATGGGAGGTTACAAATGGAGCAGATGCAAGCCCGAAGAGTCCAAACAATCTGACTGACAGGTGAAATAACAAAAAATAATAAATCACATAGAAATTTCGGAGAATTTAATCTTAAACCGCACAGTATAAACTGTAATTGTATCGTGCACAGTCACGAAGTAAAATAGTGTAAACGAAAACATGACTGAACATTATTTATCAGCTCTAAGTTATATTTGTTATTAACAAGATAATATTTTATACCAAAGTAATTTGAATTATGAGTTTCAAAATTGTAATGTAAATACATCATATCAAGAAGGCAAACACACATCAAAAGTTAAAATTCCAATTCATAGCCTCAGTACATGAGTAAGTTGTATGAGTTGAGAATGTACACGTGAGAAAAAAAAGAGTAAAATTCGGGTCTGAGGGGAATCGAACCCCAGACCATTGGTTTTACAAAGTTCAAACGCACCTCTCACGAATCCGCTGGATACAGCTTACTCACATGAATTTCCTCCGCCAAAATATGTTTATCTCCTCTAAAAGAACACATTGCTAAAAAATGGGGCCGAGGGGAATCGAACCCCAGTCTTTTGGTAACGGAAAGCTCAAACACACCTCTCAAGAACCCGCTGGTTACAGCTTACTTACGTGAAATTCCTCCACCAAAATAATTTTAAGCGATATCAAACATATCAACATAAAAAATGATACTTGGTACTTGGCCAAATTTGAGAAGGTAAACACACACTTATTCTGATTGCAAAGTTTGCATCAGATTGCTTTGAGCGGATTTTATGGAATTTGATATCGCTTGATAAGCTTATTGCGGTTCTCTCTAACGATAGCTTACGCCTCTCGTGCCTCTTAGCGGTTTAGCCTGGGTGAATGCACAAACATAGTAACATGACACATGATACTTGATACTTGGCCAAATTTGAGAAGGTAAACACACACTTATTCTGGTTGTGAAGTTTGCATCAGATTATTTCAGATTGCTTTGAGCGGATTTTTTGGAATTTGATATCACTTGATAAGCTTGTTGCAGCTCTCTCTAACGATAGTTTACGCCTCTCGTGCGTCTTAGCGGTTTAGCCTGGGTGAATGCACAAACATAGCAACATGACACATGATACTTGGTACTTGGCCAAATTTGAGAAGGTAAACACACACTTATTCTGGTTGCGAAGTTTGCATTAGGTTATTTCAGATTGCTTTGAGCGGATTTCCCGAAATTTGATATCGCTTGATAAGCGTGTTGCAGCTCTCTCTAAAGATAGCTTACGCCTCTCATGCGTCTTAGCGGTTTAGCCTGGGAGAACGCACAAACATAGAGTCATGACACATGATACTTGGTACTTAGCCAAATCTGAGAAGGTAAACACACACTTATTTTGGTTGCGAAGTTTGCATCAGATTATTTCAGATTGCTTTGAGCGGATTTTCTGGAATTTGATATCGCTTGATAAGCTTGTTGCAGTTCTCTCTAACGATAGCTTACGCCTCTCGTGCGTCTTAGCGTTTAGCCTGGGTGAATGCACGAACATAGCAACATGACACATGATGCTTGGTACTTGGCCAAATTTGAGAAGGTAAACACACACTTTTTCTGGTTGCGAAGTTTGCATCAGGTAATTTCCGATTGCTTCGAGCGGATTTGCCGAAATTTGATATCGCTTGATAAGGTTGTTGGAGCTCTCTATAACGATAGCTTACGCCTCTCGTGCGTCTTAGCGATTTAGCATGGGAGAACGCACAAACATAGAGTCATGACACATGATACTTGGTACTTAGCCAAATCTGAGAAGGTAAACACACACTTATTTTGGTTGCGAAGTTTGCATCAGATTATTTCAGATTGCTTTGAGCGGATTTTTTGGAATTTGATATCGCTTGATAAGCTTGTTGCAGTTCTCTCTAACGATAGCTTACGCCTCTCGTGCGTCTTAGCGGTTTAGCCTGAGTGAATGCACAAACATAGCAACATGATGCTTGGTACTTGGCCAAATTTGAGAAGGTAAACACACACACTTTTTCTGGTTGCGAAGTTTGCATCAGGTTATTTCCAATTGCTTCGAGCGGATTTTCCGAAATTTGATATCGCTTGATAAGGTTGTTGGAACTCTTTCTAACAATAGCTTACGCCTCTCGTGCGTCTTAGCGGTTTAGCCTGAGTGAATGCACAAACATAGCAACATGACACATGATGCTTGGTACTTAGGCAAATATGAGAAGGTAAACACACTTTTTCTGGTTGCGAAGTTTGCGTCAGGTTATTTTCGATTGCTTTGAGCGGAGTTTCCCGAATTTGATATCGCTTGATAAGTTTGTTGCAGCTCTCTCTAACGATTTCTTATGCCTCTCGTGCGTCTTAGCGGTTTAGCCTGGGGGAACACACAAACATGATATTGCCTTGGGTTGGTGCATGACGCATGACGCATGACGCCTGGTGCATGACGCAAGACGCCTGGTGCATGACGCATGACGCATGGTGCCTGGTGCATGACGCATGGTGCATGATGCCATGACGCCTGACGCATGACGCGTGATTCTTGGTGCATGACGTCATGACGCCTGACACATGACGCCTGACGCTTGATTCGTGACGCCTGGTGCATGACGCATTACGCATGATTCCTGACGCCTGGTGCATGACACATGACGCCTGACGCACGACGTTAGACGCATGACATTATGCACACGACGCATGACGTTATGCACACGACGTTATACGCACGACACATGACGGATGATATTTTTTAATCAATTAATTATTAATATAGAAAATAAATGTCGCTGAATGTAAACCAAAGATATTGTATTTGAATTTAAAATAGAAAAAACATATAATTCTCTAACAAAATAGTAACCTCATAAACATCTAAAATAACAACCTAAAATTCTACTTAAGGAATTAGTTCTCCAATACGCTGACACCACAATTGGTAGAACCTCATGACATGTTGAGCCTGCACATAATAAACAAATTGTTTAAATCACGAAAATTGAAGTTGGTTATAATAATGATGATTTGAAGATAGAGAGTATCTGAAATATTAATTTTACAAGTACCTAAGTCTCAAGTCATCATATTCTAGCATTTGCGGATTAAAATGGACAGTTGAAATATTCGTCGCAAGCAAAAAAATATCTGCCCAATGAGATTGTTTTTTTTGTTGGCATCAAAAGTGTAAATAACATAAAAATATAAAATGTGCACGGCTACAATATGTGACATACATGGTTGATTAACAATAACTTTAACCCGAGTGACGAAGATAATAATCTTGTCTTTCAAGGGTTTGCCTATCATGACCAGTGGAATGATACCTCCTCTGAACATTACAAAAAATTAATGAAATAGTTTAACTTTTAATATTTGATTTGTATTATTTGAATTATAATTAGTAATTGAACTTCAATATGGTGACTCACGTCCGATCAAGTAGATACATCTTAACGGATGGCACACATTGTTGGCCGTTATGTTCGATGTAATCAATTGGCTCCCTATAACTCATATGACCGAGTACATCTACAATAAAAGTGAACAATTGATTCCAATTATATACTATTTTAAAAACAGTTAAGACTAAGACCAAATTGTTTAATTACATAGTCAAGCGAAATTAATATTACCAGTGAGATATTTTCCGTGTGGTATCATCATAATTTGATCAATGGATTGTGGACATGGGTATATTGGAAAATGTGGATGTTCTTCAAGAGGAACAAAAGTGGTTCGCCTTTCATCCAAAACAATCATGTAATCATCATTCGTGACTTTATAGATCTTGTATCTTAGATTGTATATTGGAGCGGGTTCGACTTTGATGTCTTCAATGCGGTACATATTTCCAATTTTGCAATTTGTCTCTACACTTGATCTCATACAACATGGTACCATCGCAAACATTATTTGTCTCTATAATTTAAAAATCAATAGTTCAAAATTGTGTTTTCCATCCAAACATATAATAATAAAAATAGTAGTAAATATTATGTATGTATTAATGTAACCAAATTTGAAAGCGCAAATCATTGTAAATCTTACTGCATTGTCTAGGAGGACCAAGAAGAGGCGTTTTTCGTCAAACCCAATATCGACCTCAAACATGAAGTAGATTCGCACGATATTTATAGCCCACAAAAAATAGCTGCAGTGATAGTCCATCAAACCCGCAAAGTTGTCCACAAAATATCCAGGTTAATGATGACAGAACAATAAATTCATTATACATAAGAGTAGTGCAATATTGTTGTGCACGTAGGAAACACACCTTTGTTGATGGGGTGGTTGATTCATCTTTGAGAAAATTACGTTGTTTTCCTTAATATAATTGCAAGATCGCAGAGAAGTAAGAAAAGAGTTAAAATGATCGTAGTGAATTAGAATTAACCATCACCATGAACGGGTTACATTTATAAAGCACGTACATCAACTAAAAATTAACATCTAACGTTATTGTCAATTTATAGACGCTGCAAGTCACAAATATTTATTGTATAACTAAGAATAGATGTTTTACAGTTTTGTATTTCTTATTTTCTTTATTTTACATGATCCTTTATTTTATTTCGCTATCCAACTAAGAATAGATGATCCTCTATTTTACATGCGGTTTATTTTATTTTATTTCGCTAAATAACTAAGAGTAGATGAACTAAATAACTAAGAATAGATGAACCAAACTGACACTCATCCTTTATTTTATTTCGCTAAATATTTCCTTTATTTTTAGTTAGATCCCCAGGATGCTTCAACTATATTTAGTGGTTTTATTATATTTTATTAGAGGTGATGTATAATTGGTTAAGAATGACACATTCATTCTTTTCTTAATTTGAAGTTGATTCTGAGGAGAATCAACAAATCGAAAGGAAGGTTGATTCGTCTAGACATATATTTTTAGATGATACCAGCATTAGATTCCTATATTTGGATTTGCAAGTATAGAGAATTTCTTATCGCTGTATGCCCTGTACATGCAAATGATCTCACTAAATTTGTAAAAGTTCAAAACATTTCATGAAAAGATAGCACAGGTCTGTTTCTTTACATTACAAACTTAGACACCAAAAATATTGTTTCATAAAAAAAAAAGTACATAGAAAACATTCTTGCGAGGCGCCCTCTCCATATAGCATTGTTGTGCGAAGCGACCTAACCGTCATATAAAATATAAAATGCTGATTAACAATATACAAAACAGTCCTATTATTCAATAATAATATTTTTTTTAGAAGCAGTGAAGTTGTTTGATGTATTAAAAGTCAGTCCATAAGAAAAATTACCTCATTCTTCGGTGAATACCTCTCGATAAACAATATTTTTGGTGTACACTCCCGTTGCGTCATCTATGTCGGTAGGTTTTATCATGATCTTCGTTGTTTGTCAGGATACACCTCTTGACATTGCAACGTATAGTTGGCCATGCGAAAATACAGGCTCAGGTAAGTAAATACCAACATTTGGAATGGTCTGGCCTTGTGCTTTGTTGATTGTCATTGCAAAACTCAACCTTATCGAAAATTGCTTCCGCACAAACTTGAAAGGAAACATTTCGTCGTCAGATGGGGACAATGGAATTCTCGGCAAAAAATATTCCTTTTCCTACATATTGTCCGACAGCTATTTTCGCATCTATGACATTTTTCTGAAAGGTACGGCATATGAGCCTTGTGCCGTTACACAAGCCATTTGTTGGATCCAGGTTGCGTAGCAATATAATGGGGCATCGGAGCTTCAATTTAAGGAGATGGGGGGCAGCCCATTTGGCGTCAAAGAGTTCAGAAATTCCATCGTGTAGTGATTCGTTGTATCATCTAGCATCGCGTCAAAACTGTGGTAGACCATCTCATCTCCGGGAAAGGTCTCAATCTATGTTACCCTGATACTTCCCGAAACTTTGCCGCACTGTATCGGATACATATCCGATACTCGGATACTCCTTGGGATACATATTCGATAAGCCACGTGGCGTATCCATGACGTGACGTATCGAGATTGGCATATCCGATTATTTTATTCATTTTGACGTACGAATTCGATCTACAATACATTTCAAAACTCCATGTGACAATCATATCTTGTAAAATCGATGACATTTTTTGTTATATCGCTAGAAAAATGAGTGAAATATGAAGTATGGAGAAGATTCGAATCCAAAATAAGCTACACTATTAATTTTTTTATTAATTTATTTATTAAATTCTATTATTATTAATTATTTTTTAATTAAAATTTAATATATATAGCCGCACCTGTATCTAACAATTTTTTAAATCGCCGTATCACCGCACCTGTGCAACATAGGTCTCAATCATTTGTTGATTCAGTTCGTCAACATAGTCATTCCTCGTTGACAGTATGGACCTAGAGGCGATGTACTCGGATGAACCGCCGTTAAGATGGAGCGACGGAAAAATACTTTGTATCAAGTCCTGTTTAGGGTCACCTCTGGAATTGTATGGAATGATTAATTCTTCGGGAATGCAGATCAATTCTCCATCCAACGATTCTTCTGTTCCATCGCCAACTCTCAACAAATAATCTGAAAAAAACGAATCTGATAAAGCTCTCATGTTCTGGATAAGATGAATTTTCCTGATCGAAGACCAAAGAAGCGACATCCGTAAACTCGAATCCACTATCTGTGCTGTGGTGCCTTTTCTAACAATCGGGAGCACCTGCAACAACTTTGATCAGTAACACAACGTTTTGGTTTCATTGATAAATACAACAATTCTATTTTTTTCAAATTAATAGTTCATATGGGAGTCAATATTTAAGTTGATGAGCCATGTTAGTAACATGAAGTTTGCATCTATAGCAAAAACTGGAAAATAATCAAAACCAGTGAGTTGGTTGAAAACAAGGGAACAATCAAGGAATTAAATTACATGTTTGAAATCACCACCAAAGACAATGATCTTGCCGCTGAAGAGTGTATTTTGTCCAACAACATCTTGCATCGTTCTATCAAGTGCTTCAATTGCTTGCCGCTTTGACATTGAGGCTTCATCCCAAATGATGAGAGTAGCCAACCGAAGTAGTTCTGCAATACCACTTTGCTTCTTGATATTGCAGATCGAGTTGTTCTCAACTTTCAATGGTATTTTGAACCGAGAATGTGCTGTTCTTCCTCCCGGCATGTTATTTGTTGCACATCCGGACGAAGCGGTTGCCAAGGCAATAAGATTCATAGATCTTACCTTTGCTAATAATGCTTTGTACAAATATGTTTTCCCTGTTATGCAAATAGTGAGGTTGTTGTCAGTTTGCAGTGGCTACATATATCCCAAGCAGTGTCATGAGATCAATATATAAAGATAACATGGGTGTAGGTAGCGAAATGCATGTATGTTGTCAGAGACTATCATAGGGGGGGATTTCAAAGATTTAGAAATACAGAGGGGGATATGGTGACATGTATTACGATGCAAGGTACATGAGGGGTATTGGGGTAGATGGACATTTGGTGATGCAAATGTAACTTTTTTTTTATAAATAATAAACATTGACAGCTGATGTCAATTTCGCAAAAAAAAAGAGATCAATATATAAAGAGCCACGTTTCATTCAATGTAGTTGCGCACCTCAGACTATTTGAGGTGTAACTTACTCATTTGGAGATGGTATTTGATGCTTTATTCGTGCTCAGAAAATGAAAATAACGTTTAGCCAACTATTATATTACGCTGATGTTCAATTCGGAATGCATAATGCCTATTTGATTTTCCAAATATTAAGGCAATTGCTCTGGAACGCTTGTTGCTAGTGATTCATCATTTATGTGCACGGGTACTCTGCCTATGGAATTCAAATAAATAATAAAAGCAGTAATAATTAATAAATGATGATGACATGAAATGTACCGGTTCCTCCGGGTCCGTTAATAAAGAAAGCCCTGCTTTGCTTGTTGAGAACACATTGCATAATGTCATTAAAGGCGTCCAATTGCTCTGGATTTAGCGAGTCGCACAAGCGCAAATGTTGCTCATCAACTTCTATTGCCATCTCGTCGGCCACTTTGCGAAATATGGTACCATCAAGATTTCCCAATTCACTTATTTCTGGTAAATCATAGAGTCTAACATTCGTGCCCATTGCTTGCAAGAAATCATCGATACTCCTTAGAACCATATTCTGGACCAAGTCTGGAGAATTGTATTATCTTCTGTAGTCCTCAGATAGCTCGTCGAAATGTTCATCCCACAAAGCACGCACATTCTCTGGCTCGCAATACACCAATATGGTGGCAAACAATCTCCGTAGAGCTGTAGGAAACTGAAAGTGAGCTGCTTCGGAGATACAGCTCGATAATGTGTTGTCCACTTCAATGAGACCTCTAGCTTCTACAGCTTCTCGGAAACTGGTGTGCAGCACTCCATCAGCTATCAGAAGATCGGCAAACGACGTTGGACCTCTGACATGGTTCAGGAGCATGCGTAAGTAATACCGATCACCGTGTAATGGGTTGGCCGTGACAATTCTTCCCACTTCAAATCATTGCTTTCTTGTTTTCCATTTCTTATCAATCTTGTTTCATGTGAAATGCTCCGGGAATTCTTTGTAAAGGTACCTCCTAGCTCCTGGATCTTTTTTGTTTGTCTCAAAAAAATCTGTGAGCATCGTCTTTTGTGCCTTCTCATTAGTGGAGAGATCGTAAAGGCTATCGTTCTCTGAGAATCTAATGGTTTGCTCATTTGGGCAATGAAGCCACAATGAACGAACATAAGGATATATCTCGCCAAGTGGGAAACCAAATATTCTCCACATGGCCTCAAGTGCTGACACCCACTGAGCATCCTGAAACATCTTGATCTCATTGACTTGGCTATCTCCTGATGCCGATTCGACAGCCAACTATGCACGGTCGTGACCCTTGTAGATGTATTTGAAAAGGTACTTGACAGCTTGAATGCTCGAACATACCTCAACATTTATGTGGCAATTATAACGCGCTAGAAGGTGTGGGTTATAAGGAACCACCCATCCGTTATCTAACTCTGACCCGCGAACTCTTACTTTCCTTCCATTATTTCTTCTACGGTATGCAGGAAATGAGTCTTTCCCTAATTATTTCAATTTTTTACAAAATAAGAAGAACAGAGGAATATGTTAGTCCAATTTTAAGTAAAAATGAACAAATAGATAAGACACATCAGTGAAACAATACGTCTATTGGTTACAGTTCTTTCAGAGACAATAGGGTGAAATAAGAAGTAGAATATCGGAGCCCTAGTTGAAAAAGAGAGAATAAAAAAGAAAAAGGCATCCAATCCAAAAAAAGAAGAAGAAGAGAATTAGATAGGCCTAGAAGATGACGCCTTTATGAGTAATCCAGATTGATATATGACCAATTTTCAACTTATGCGAGTTCACATATTCTCTGGCCATACTTTTATACTTAACCAACTATATCAGATATCATTAAAAATGAACAGAGGTTCCAACTATATGTCTATTGGTTAGTGAACATGAGTGTTCCAAATACGCATCTTCATTTAGTCATTGATGAGTGAAACAATTTTGCTTAATTTGTTGTTACACACCATTTTGTCACATAATGATTCGGCCTTTTCATTGAAGTGAAACAATACGGATCAAGGTTAGTGAACATGAGTGGAGTTTGCATCTCACTCAAATTTGACATATACTATAATAGCATTAATGGGACAGCCTACACAGTCCTTGTATAAAGATGCGACACTATCTTCCTGTTCACATAGACATATGAGCCAAATAAAAAAATTATGATCTCATGTCATAGTACCTTGAACGGTGACCTCTGGGCACCCTCCTCTCCTCATGCAAGGACAATTGGGTCGTAAGGCACCACAAGGTTCATGCAGCATGTGCTTGACCACCAACTTGTACAACTCTGGATATTTGTGAGGGTCGAGAATTTCCGCAGACACATACTTGTCGTACATGTTCGGATTCATCAACTTATACCCGGGGTTCAATATAATAAGGAAGTGCGCATGAGGCAATCCTCTCTTTTGAAATTCAATCACATGCACACGTGATGCAACACCTCCAAAAAAATACTTCTTGTAAAGTTGGTCTCTCAAATGTTCAAGTTTCGAATGGAATATGCGTGCTAATAAATCAGGTCTGTCTTGCGCTTGTTGCCCTGGTGATAATTGTCTTCGTATTTCCTCCCAATTCGGATTGCAGGTCATGGTCAGAAAAATATCCGGTGCCCAAATCGTGTAACCAATGCCATGGCATCCATGAACCGACGCCTCATATCTCTGGGACCACCTATGAACGATGATGGCAACACTACTCTCTAACCAATCATGTTAGCCATGCCTTCACCTGTGGTTACACTATCGACAATACCTTGAAAGATTTCCGCTCTAAATTGTTGTTGCTCTTTAAGGCACCAGTCCAATCGCGAGGTTTCAATTTTCATGTACATGTCAACAACATACTGTTGTAGCAACCTCCCGCCCATCAGCAACACATTATGGCCATTTCTTATTTGGAGTTTGTAGCAGTAATACTCTCTTGCCGAAACCTTTTTCCTACCATTTCTACCAGCGATCCCTGAAATTAATAAAATAAAAGGCAAATTCTGCTATGGATCAGATTAAATATGAACCGTCCATTTGTTATATATCAGACGGTTTAGATGAAACCTGTAAATTCCGAATTCACTGTTAAACTTAACATAATATTTCAACGGAAGGGTAAAATAGTCATTTTATTCGAAAATACAATGGTATCAGTGCTACTAAACGGTAGAAGTGTAGAGCCATTTACCTGGATTTTGTTGAATCGTATCAAAGAATGAAAGGAGAAAGTCGTGCAAAGAGGAGCCGTGCCAGAATCGGAATCAAGGGAGACATGCAGAGGCAACAAAACAGAGTGGTTTTGTGGCTTTGTGCGGAGCGGAGAAACGTGAGTCGTGCAGAGACGAACAGGCGGGAGGCAGGAACCACTCCGTTTACCACGAACAGAGAGAAGGTAAAGGAGAATTGGACGAAGCGGGGGTGCGATGCGAGTTGGCGGTGGAGAAGAAAAGAAACGAGAATCGGCGGTGGAGAAGAAAAGAAACGTAAAAGGAGGATGGGCGGTGGAGCAAATGTAACGGAGAAAGAAAGACAAATTAACGGAATATACAATAATGTCTATTTTGCCCTTTACAAATTTTATAAAATAAACGATTGTAATTAACTTAAACAGAATTGAAATTTAAATCATTTTGTCCATAGCAGACTCTCTCTAATTTCAATTCTGCAAGAATTTTTTTTGTGTGACTGTTTTGTACCAGCGAGAGGCCTGACAAGGCGAATAATATAATTGTATAGATAGGTCCGTGAGATACTCTCTATCACCCAAGAATTAGAGTCATATCTTGTAGTTTTAATTGATCAATTTCATACCCTGTACGAGCGAGAGTCTTGATAGGTCCGTGATTGTTCATAGAAAATTATCAAAATACAATTTCAATGATAGGTCTGTGATTGTTGAGAGAAAAATTAATCATGTTTGGAGAGTCATTGATCGTTTCGTTTTTAATTAAGCGGTTAGAATCACATGAGAGAGTTGCGGCAGGGGTACGAAATTGCACGTGTTTTTTAAAAGACAGAAATGATTCGATTTTATTGTGGCGATGCCATGTTAAACTTGGTGTAGAAGTCGGAAATTTTAACAGAGACGCTTGTGCATTAGAAATTTGATCTGACGGTCCTGGTTTCATCTGCCCTAAGCAGGGTTAATCGGATGGTTCATGTTGCATCCGTCTTAAACAGGTTTAATCACAACCACTGAGTGTTTTGTCTTTTGAAGCTCCTTAATTAAAGAGATATATGAATTTTAAAATTATCTGCTAAAAATACAGCGTTCCTGATATTTGAGTCGCGGTTAAGATGACAAGAATTGACAAACATGGCGCAGTTTAAAAAATAATTCTCATTTAAAGGTTCTTAAAAAATTAAGAGATCTATAATAGTACCGATAATAGGATATCTCCAGTAGATCCTCTGTTTTAATTTTCAGTCCGTCAGCTCAAATTAGGTCTAATTTGTTTTATTATATATTGAGAACCGTTAGATGAAATTTCGACGGTGCTGATATAAAAAATAATAGGAAAACAATAACGGCGGATTTCATTCCCTAATTGTGAACACTCTTTCCCTAAACCACGCAAAACCCTAACCGCACCAATTCGATTCATTTCTTCTATCAATAATAAGAAAAATTTCAATAAATCGTGATCCCGCGAAAGAAAAATGATAGTTAGGAAGATGCAGATCGAATACTTCCCCGACAAGGTGCTTCCAAAGAAAATCAGATTTGTCCTCTCTTCCTATGGCGGCATAGCCTCGATCAGGAGACGTGGTCGATTCGTGAAGAAATGAAATTCGTAGAGACGGCGGCCATATAAGGTGCTTTCTTTGTTCTTTTTTCTGAAATCTATTTTCTGATTTACGATGTTATTTTTTTCGTTTTTAATGATCAGATCTCACGTTTTAACTAATCGATTTAGGAATCCACTTTCGGTGAAATACTCAACGCTGCAGCAGCGATCGTGTCCGCAACTAATTATTTTTACAGCGTTGATAATTTATAGTTTTTACTTCTTTTTGTTGTATTATTAGTGAGAACTTAAAGTTCATTCTAGTCTTTCCCCTCTCCAGTTTTTTTTAAACTGAATAGTTCCATTCGCACTCCACGTCCAATTATTGCAACAATACTTTTTGAGTTAAAAAAAAATTCACCAATTTTTTACTCTATTTGTTCTCTCTTTATTTTTTTTCTCAATTTTTTCCAATTGGTTAAGGATTTTGCGGATATATCAATTGAATTCCGAAATTAAAAAATGATGCGTGCACGTGTATGAAGTTATGTCAAATGAAGAAAAAGGAAAATTATATAACTGTGACAATAAAAAAACTAGTTTTAGAAATTTAAAAATAAAAGAAAATTTGAATTATACTTCAAGGATCAAACGGATATTCTGAGCTTGAAATTGTTGGTTACACGTTGCCCCGTGGCGAGTTGTGATTCTTTTTCTAAGATTTTGGAAATGGAAGCACATTAGAAAATTGGAATTTTCCTTAAAAAATTACACCTGTTTGAAATTAATTCGTATTTATTTATATTTTTTTCGGATTTCTTTGCCCTCAATATGTTCTCCTTCTTATCAGTTCAACTCGTAAAATTAGACTAATGATAGTATTTTTTAACTTTAAAATCGGAAAATAAACCAAAAAATAAATTTAACAACTTGAGAAATTACGGAAAGATATAAAATTTGAAGCTCCCGGCGAGGATTGAACTCGCGACCTTTCGCTTACAAAGCGAACGCATTTACCACTGTGCTACGGGAGCTCACATCTTTGACCCATATCCTGCTTTTAAGTGCCACGTGTTTGTCTCCTATTTTTTGGAGCATCTGAAAATGTGTTGAAGAGTCGTTAGTTGGCTTGGGCGCCATTTTCTTCTTAAAACTTGAGAAACTTCTTTTTCCTCTTATTCAAAAGCAATTGGGTTTTTCTGGCACATTGGAAGAACTTGAATTCCAAGCTAGAACCCAAGTTTAATAACTTCCATGAAGTCATTTATGAAAACAGATTTGACATGCTTTTAATTTTATATAAGAGAAAATTGGTTATTTGCCATTTCAAAGTTGAGAAATTAGCAAAATTCCACTATAAAGTTCAAAATTGGCAAATTTCCATTAAAATCATGATGAAATTATTTTTCTGCCATTGCCATCATATAAAATTAATTTAAAAACACATAACCTTCTAAATGCCCTTTTTATTTCGGCAGATCTGATCGATTAACCACTTCCTTTTCGCCACCAGGCAGGCCCAACTTAGCCCTTTTTGCGTTGATTCTGTCTTGAAATGCTTCGATCATTTTACGATCAAGACCAGTGAACTTAGGCACCTCTCTTTTACTCATGAGGAAGGCATATATGATCTCAGGATCAAATTTTCTTTCAGCTGCTGGTTCGGAGCTCCCTTCTGTATCTGTAGAAGAGGCATCAAAAGAGAAGGATCGGTGGAAGTGGGGCCAACTCCTGATCCACATTATTTCATTTCTCTTGAGAAACTGTATGTAGCTTTCTTTTTTCGGTCGATAGCAATTAAGGCTGAGATGTCTTTTTCCTACAATTTGACGTTATTTTTCATGTTTAAATTGACTTTTAAACCTCAAGTGCATCGTTTGAGTATTCCCTATGATTGAACTTGCCAATTTGAGTTTAGGTGGCCTAATTTTGGGGGTTGAACGTTATTGGTACCAAAAGTTCCTTTTCTTTGGTATATTTGTTAAGTCATTCTTTTTCATTTTCAGTTTGGTTTTCACCTTATTTAGTCCGTATAAGGTCCCTAATACATGTGTAATTGATTGATTAGATAGTTAAGCACTTTAACCTCCAATTGGTTCCCAACCCCATTTCAAACAGTTTTGTTCTTCACTCCGAAGTTCGAGTTCTGCGATTTATTCAATTCCTTCTGTTCAATGAGAAATGAAATAATGTGGGTCAATAGTGGGGCCCACTGCAGTGTCTCTCAATCATCTCTGACCAAGATTGCACATCGGGTTTATCGTTAAGAGTTCTTCATCATCCCCTCCAAGGAATTAGAAAGAGCAGCGTGCTTGGGGGCTGAGATCCAGGGAGCCAAGAGTAGAAGAGGTGAGCGTGACAGATTGGAGGAATCAAGGGTCAGGATCGTAATTGACGAGAGAAAGGGGAAGAGGTTGGGTGCGGATGTAGGGGCTGAGACCATGGCCATGGCAATGGATATTCTTTCGAGCTTCTTTGAATCCCATACAACCCTTGTGGGAAGTGGAACTGGAAGATTCTATAATCAATCAGATCTGCCAAAAAAACTGAAACTGACAGGAGTAATTTTGGTTTTTTATTAAGTTTTGCATTCTCGAATTGAGGTTGTATAATGACAATGGTAAAAAAATAAGGTCATCAGAATTTTAATGGTTATTTGCTAATTTTCTGTTTTGTAGTGGCATTTTGCCAATTTGCAAGTTTTGGATTGGCAAATAAATAATTTCCCCTTTATGTAATTATGGAGCACAACTGCACAAGTAGAACCAGATTGAGGAAATTTTTTAAAATTTTCTAAATTGAAGATGTAAACAGTATCATCACATTGCTTCCAAATTAGAGAATCTACAATTATGCTCTATGTTCTTGAATTCATGTTTAAATTGATGGTTGTCTCCCCTTTGGGCTTTGGCTTAGAATTTTTTAAAAGCATGTGCTTTACAAAGAAAAAGAAAAGAACCAAAAAGAAACTCAGACAGAAGACAACTAATTTATATGGTTCTTTTTGTAATCTTTGTTAGTTCATGTAACAGGGTACAATCAGAAGTCTCAGATGTTCAGGAATTGTCTAGGTATAATCTTGCTAAAGTAAGTCTACACTCTCAGTGGACAATGCACTAGCAGGACCACTTGAGAAGCTGCCAAATGTTTGTCATAGGGATATTTGTCCCGTCTTACCAAGCCCAGTGTATTTATGTGAAACACAAACTGAACCACTCAAACCTTATCTCATGTATTCAGAAACTTAAAAGCAAAAAAAATGAAGCTCCCGGCGAGGATTGAACTCGCGACCTTTTGCTTACTAAGCAAACGCAACAACCACTGTGCTACGGGAGCTGTTAGTCTTATTGATATCCACATTCCTTAACTACTACTTTGTTTCCTCTTCAGTCATTTTTGGCACCATATGGCAAGAGAATACTGTGCAGGCTGAAGTAATAGTTTGGAGGAAGTCTATTTAGCACTTCAGTACTTACAATTTAAGCTCAAACCTGAAATTTATTAAAATTGAACAAGACTGTTCATAGTGAGGAGCTTAACATTGGCAAACATTTACTAATTAATAATACCCATAATTGTTTTTGAAAGATAATGTATGAAACTTGTGCTTCAATTCATTACAAGATAACATGTGTGAAATATATACGAACTATTTTTCTCAGTTTGTTTTATTAAAGATATGAGTTAGATATATATGCCATTTCAAAATTCATTATTGTGTCCATAGGTCCAATTAATCATTTACGTTTAATTAGTTTGTATATATTTCATTTGCAAAATTGAATGTTATACTGCACTGTGTCAGATGGGAAACACAGGTACAAATCATTTTGTGGGGAGCTAAGAAAACTGAGCCACACAGACCTTATCTCTTCATGTATATATTTATCAAAATGTAGAAAACAAAGGGAAATGGGAAAAAAAGCTCCCGGCGAGGATTGAACTCGCGACCTTTTGCTTACTAAGCAAACGCAACAACCACTGTGCTACGGGAGCTCATGTCCTTGTAACACTGCGTGCCCATTAACTCCGAAAAAAAACGTCTCCTTCAACTCCCAACATTGAAGATATTATTAGCTATCTGTAACCGCAATAAGAATTAGCGTGTACCATAATTTGGTACTCACAAACAACTACTAATATGAGTAAAACAAAGTCTGATATAAGCATTTATAAAGTTTAAAATGAAGTACAGTTGATAGGAACCCCATTTGAAGAACAGTGGGGACATTTTGGTCCATTATCTTCCTTGTTAGAGATTAGTAAGTTTTATTCCATTTTAAATTTTAAATATCAACCTATATTTGTTTATTGATAAGTAGAACTCAATCACTTCATTCTCTCTCAAAAGCTGTTCTTGGAGCATCAACAGGTACATTTTACTGATTTGTAGGCTGGTACAGTCAACAACTCAACATTATATTATATGAGTTAGATATATATGCCATTTAAAAATTCATTGTTGTGTACATAGGTCCAATTAATCATTTAGGTTTAATTAGTTTGTATATATTTCATTTGCAAAATTGAATGTTATACTGCACTGTGTCAGGTGGGAAACACAGGTATAAATCATTTTGTGGGGAGCTAAGAAAACTGAGCCACACAGACCTCATCTCTTCATGTATATATTTATCAAAATGTAGAAAACAATTAAGCTTCTCATAAATATCCAGGGAAAGAAAACAATTTGGTATTGGATTAGGTGAAGAGTGATGCCATGCCATTGGATAATCTGATTATCTCATATACTTCATATATATCTCATAAATGTAAAAAATAAATTGAAAAATAATTAAGCTCCCGGTGAGGATTGAACTCACAACCTTTCGCTTACAAAGCGAACACATTTACCACTGTGCTACGGGAGCACTTATACTTGTAAGACTAATGCCTCAAATAATTCCTAACAGAAATGTCTCTTTCAATTCCCAGCAAGTTGGCATGGAGGTATTATCCACAGCCTGTGGCTCAGAAGAGATGTGCTATCTCATTTCTCTTCCATTATCTCTGACAACCTGTGACTTTATTGGCCTGTTTACTAATCTGCTTCAACAAATATTTACCACTGTCAGTAGACAGTGTATGAAGTAATTTAGCTCAATTTGTAGTATTTTCCCTACAATGCTTTTGTTAATTGAGTTGTTAATGCCCAAAAAGTGGTATTGGTCCTTAGGAAATTTGATTGAATGTTTACCCTAATTGATATCATATGGATAATGCTTGGATGAAGTTTTCAGTTTTATCTCTATCTCTGTATATTTTTAACCACCCTTTAGCTGATGACATTAAGTATTAACATGATCCATCACTTGTGCTTACCAATAATTGTCAAGATAGAAGTACAGTAAAGTCTGATAGCAGAACCATAAATTTTAAAATGGAGTGCACTTGTTATGCATTAAATTGCAAGTCAACAAGAATCAATTTTGAAGAACCGTAGGGGAAATCTGTGGAAGGCCAATCTATTATCTATTATAGACACAACATTATACTGTCTAGAGCAATTATATCATCTCCTTTTCCTCTCTCCCTTAAGCGTCCTTCCTTATAGGACCAAAAATTTCGCTCGTTCCGCTTGATTGCGCCTTGATCTCACTCGTCCTGTCTCGACCTCTCCTTGTTGTCTCGACCTCTCCTTGTCCAATCTATTATCTATTATAGACACAACATTATACTGTCTAGAGCAATTATATCATCTCCTTTTCCTCTCTCCCTTGAGCGTCCTTCCTTATAGGACAAAAAATTTCGCTCGTTCCGCTTGATTGCGCCTTGATCTCGCTCGTCCTGTCTCGACCTCTCCTTGTCCTGCATAAATTCACATTCGGTGGGGTATATCGGTTCGGAAGGGTCAGCCAAAAAACTTTGCCCCCTCGGTCAAATTTGTTGCTCATACAATATCTGCTACAGTGTCAGTTACTGTTCACAGTGAAAAAGTTGCCCCTTCCAATATATCAAATGCTGATGGGATATGGACCTTTAATGCATTGTCCTCTCGCACTTCTCATTTCTCTTAAATCTGTCAAGCTAACATCCTCATTTCTCTCTCATTTTTTCTATCTCTCTCACTTCTTTCAAATTTATCAAGTCTCTCACTAGATTTTAAAATAAATCTATATATTTGAACATGCAATTATTTATATAAGAACAAACACAACTTGATATTATAATAAACAAATATTTATATTATAACAAACAAATTTCTATATTAGAATCTGCAATCTGCAAGTTTTTAGAATAATAAGTCTCTATATTATGACAAACAAGTCTCTATATTAAAATTTACAAATCTTTATATTTAGAACAAACAAGTGTTTATCTTAGAACATGTCAGTCTATATATTAAAACAAGAAGGTTTATATATTATAACAAGCAAATCATTTATATTGAAACATGCAAGTCTCCATGTTGAGTTGTTATATTATAACAAACAAGTATTTATTGAAACATACATGTCTCAAATATTTGAAACCTGCAAGCATCAATATTGAAAAATTCTAATATAAAAATTTTGGTCTTTAAATATAAAGACTTACAAGAGAAACGGCGCGCTAGCGGAGCATAGCTGACAGTTGAGTCCCTATTGCCTATACAAGAGGGCCATCTTCATGTTGCCAAAATAAAAACGAACCCATGCAATACTAATTGTATTGCAAATTTGATCTCTCAAATTTCTACGAACCATAGTAAAAAACGAAAATGCCCTTGGTGGGCGGACATTTTATTCATAAATAAGACTCTTAATAATTGTACATGTTATAAAACATAATTATACAATCTTTTTATTTATAGATTCTAGTACAACACAAGTAACAGTTGCTAAACAACCTAGGAGAACTATGAAAAAAATATTATATCATACTTAAAAATTTGAGGGAATTGCTTACACACTCATTCAAACTTCCAGAATTGCCTATTTGCCCATCAAACTACCGTAATATTTAATTTATTTCCTCATGTAAAAAAGATAGTCTTTGTTATTTCTCTTTTTTCATTTAAGCTGAATTTTTTACTTTATTTATTGATTAAAAACTAAAATGACTATTTTACCCTTCTTCTTAAATAAATCCATCTCTTCTATAGTGATTAACTGATAGTAACAAATTAATCATCTATAATACGAAGCACCCTAATGAGCCAGTCGTGTAGCGAATTAGTGAAATAAATTAAAAGAAGATCTAATTTAGATGAATTAGTCAAATAGATTAGTAAAACATACAGTATTACATGTGCTGCTTCGGTTGTGTCAGGTATTAATAAAAAATTGCTAAGTGATTCTTCTGACTGGCGGATGCATGTGTGTTCAGGTTCCCTCTGAAAAAAATTTTGCAAAATAATCTTGTATATTTATACGATTTGTCATTTTTTGTACAATAATCATGTATGTTTAAAAATATGTCTTATTTTGCCTCCTCTAAAAAATATTATAGATCTTGTTTTTTCTAACTAAAATTCTTAATCCGCTCCTCTATATATTGAATTGGATGATTGAAGTGTTTTGTTTGAAACTGACTTGACTGTAAATTTAAAGTTACTCGATTAACCATTACGATAGAATGATTAACCAATGCCAGTTAAGAGGAATTTTTTAACAAAGATGAAGTAAACTTCATGCATTGAATGATTGGAGCACTTTGTAAGCTCGTTTTGAAGAGTTTGTCTTAACCTCGCTACTTGCTTGGTTGATATAATCATTTGATGTTGATACATTTTCTTTTCCAACAGAAATCAAGAGTAAATAGAGAGTTAACATAAAGAATGTTCTTAATATTTGATAATACGACCACAAATTGAATACAAGTTGGCAAATTTGGTTAATGAATGAGTTGTAATGGAGAGGAATAATGAAATACCTTTGTTTACATATTTAGATGAAATAATAACGGATGCTCATGGTAATTTTAATCTAATTTAAAAAGAGTCAGTTTGTGCTCATTTAATTTAAGTTAAAAAAGAGTTTGACTCCCTTGTTCAAACAAACAAGTTCTGACAGACTGACACTCTAACCAGAAAACAAACTTTATCCAGTACAAAAATATATTGGTAGCATCTAAATAGCAAGTGAGATCGGATGGGAAGGGATAGAGCCGATTCATTTGAAAAAAAATGGTAGCATCTAAATAGCAAGAGCTCTTCCAGTGGAATCGACTCTCTTGTTCAAACAAAAAGTTTTTAACTCACTGCCGCTTGATCAACTTTGCAACTCTTTTGTGGTTCACTTGTGTTAATGTGAGTCTCTCGTTATATAAATTAAAAGAGATAAGTTCATTTGATAAGGAGGGTAAAATAATCATTTTAGTTTTTAATCGATAAATAAAGTTAAAAAAATTGCCGCTTAAATGAAAAATGAGGAAATAAGAAAGACTATTTGATTTTCATGGGGAAATAAGCTATTACAGTAGTTTGATGGGGAAATTGGCAATTCTGGAAGTTGGAATGCGTGTGTGAGCAATTCACCCTAAAATTTTATATTTCATACTTAACAAGTTGGAAAACAGTTGATTATGCGAATTACATAACTATCAACTTAGCAATTAAGAGAAAAACGGCGGATTAATTGGCCAATTCGGATGATTGCCTTCCGCATCAATTATGCGTGACAGTTTGGCTACCGCCAACAATTAATCGTATGATTCGAGCGTTTTTCACAATACTGCTACAAACTACTCTTTGTACGAGCTTAAGCTAGGTTTCTTTTTCTACATGCACAAACTACTATTTTTTGTGTACCAATACATCATGTAATGTTTCTTTAGATTGTAACTCTGGTACCACCAGGCAGCTTAGAATCCTATGAGGCAGTATAAAGATTTTATTTGAAGTGCTGGATCAGAAGTGAGAAATCCTGCCCCATTTCCCCTATAAGGTACTTCAGAGGATGGGAACTCTTGCATGAAGTAACAAACTGAAATGCAAATGTTATCTGATTATTTCATATCTATATATTTCTTAGAAACATAAAAGAATCAAGGAAAGAAAAAAAAGAAGCTCCCAGCGAGGATTGAACTCGCGACCTTTTTCTTACTAAGCAAACACAACAACCACTGTGCTATGGGAGCGCCTATACTTGTAGAGTTGCAGGACAGAACACCCCTTAAGTCCTAACAGAAATGTCTTTTTCAATTCCTAGCAAATTGGAGGTATCATCAATAACCTGTTGCTCAAAAGAGATGAAACATTGAAACTGCTTGTGGCATTTCACTTTCATTATATATGGCAACCTACTCTTTCCTAGTTTATAATCTCCTTCATAAAATCCTTGCTACTATCAATAATATACCTTCCATGTTTTTTTTATTAGACTTGTTGATTCCCAAAAATGATACTCTTGATTGTGATTTCTTGCAGTTCTATCTGCATGCCTCAATACTGTGTGCCATTACAGTTGGTCTCTGTTTTTTTTTGCATATCATTCCAATGGATGTACTGTGCGCGGGTGCCTTATGACTTATCATTTACTGACAGCTGAGATTAGTGAATGGTAGACCAGTGATGGCTTGTTTTCAGTTAACATTTTGAAATATTTCAGTTAACTGACAACCAAGGCATGATATCGAACATGAATACTAAATTTCAAAACAAGTCCTATAAAGGAGACGTTCTTATTCACTGATGAGCTTGACTTTCTTTTCTTCAGTACAAAGGAGACGTTCTTTTCTTCAGTAACAAGTGCATTAAATTCTAGGTCTGCAACATTTGATTGATAATTTGATATAGGTATGCAGCTGCTTCTAATTTTGGGATATAGTTCATTTTTTTTTTCTATGTTATGATGAATTTTCTTTTATTTGTTTCTATTCTTCTTCTTAGGTTTGGCATCTCAGTCTGCGCTGTTGAGAACTTTCCTCATTTCTTCCCAGGCAGATGTCATTGTCATTTGTCAGATGGTATGTCAATTGTCGATGTTGTTTAAGCCAGACACATCTTATTCAGCTCCCTTCATTTATTTAATGTCAGGTGCAAATGATAAAATGATAAAATCATTTCATCAGCAATATATCTGCTGATTTAAGTTACCAAACGAACTGTCAATTGGATGTACATTATCATGATGCAGAATGGATATGATAAGAAACGAACCAACTTTTTAGATGAAGCAAAGGATATCCAAAAATTTTTAGAATGGACCACAAGTTTATAATTCTTTTTTGAATTGCAAACATTATTTTGCATTTTAAGCCATCATATGAGAACAAATACATATGTTGTTTCAGATCTTATTTAATAAAATTATTGTATCTTATTATTATTGAGTATTTCTATTAATAAAAAATAATATTATAGTAACAAAGAATAATAATAAAAATATAATTAATGCAAATTAATTCTACAACAATAGAATCTTATGACATTAAAATACTCTCCTTATAATTGGATAGGAGAGAGAGTTATTTGTGACTACAACACTCGAATATGTTGAAAAGCAAAATTAGTAAGATTAAATCTTAACCATCACTCGATCGTGTCAAGATAATTCATAGTTAATTTTTATTTTGAAATTTGATTAAATCAATCTTGACCGTCGTCGGATCTGAACATTCAAAATGCTTAATATATAACAGAGATTTGTAGAATGAATGAGCTACTATTTATTTAGGACTTATTGGGCTATATTTATTGTTAAACATATCTTCTTGTTTATTTGTGGGCTGAGCCCGTTTCAGTCCAAACAGATTACAAACCGTTGTACCTCTTTGTTATCTTCATCTTATTTTTTGTTCTTTCTATTAAGCATTTATTTTTGTATAATTTTTAGCTTAATTATTCAGATTAGAATAAGCGTCAGATAATTGTGCAGTCTCTAACTTCTCGGTTCATGACATGAAGAAATGATCTTACCCAAATCATGCTGATCTCCATTATACAATCATTTTATACATTGCTGTGCAGAAAAGAATTTTTTTTTTCCAAGGACTAAAACTAGGCAAACAAAAACATATGTATATGCTGATATGATCAAAATTCAATGGCTGAAACACTGAAGCTTAACATGACAGTTTAAAGTTGCTGTTAAAAAAAAGGAAAGTCTACTCTTGAACTGTTATTTCCGGTTAAATTGGTCCCAATTTTTTTTTTTTGGAATCAAACGCAATTCTGGTTTCCATTCAATTTCAACCTTTTTTCAATTTATTTTAGGAATTGACTAACTGTACCTCAACTCTTGTACTTCGTCGGAGTACTCCAACTAACTTTCCAAAAAGATAAAGTCAAACAGTCAAACGCTTTCTAAAAATGAAAAGTCAAACAGTCAAAAGGATAAAAAAAATGAAAAATTGGACTGCGCACATTATTCTGAACGTTTTCGCTCTACACACTATTAAGAATACTTTTCATAGAATGTATGGGTGCAGACTAAATAAAATTTGTGTTCATACTAAATAAAAAAGATATTCATACTAGTTTTTCAAGCATGTTTTTGCACTGCTTCAGATCAGTTCTGCACAAAAAAAATGAGGCACGGACTAAATGAAATATGTGTTCAGACTAAATAAAAACGTGTTGAGACTAAAAAAATAGGTGTTCATACTAGTTGTTTCAAGTCTATTTTGCACAAAATGAGGCACAAACTAAATAAAACAGATGTTCATACTACCTGTTTCAAGTCTTTTTTTCACTATTTCATATCTATTTTGCACATGATTCATGGGGTGCAGACTAAATAAAATAAGTTTTCAGACTAAATATAACATGTTTTCATACTAGCTGTTTCAAATATGTTTTTGCACCGTTTCAAGCATTTTTTTTGAGAAAATTTGAGCAAAAAAGACGCAGAAAAACTAAAAAAATGATTTGCAAGTTTTAGAAGTATTTTTCGGGGTCAAAATAGTGTCAATTTACAGGGGTGTAACCTCGTAAAGTGTGTGCGTCACGTGTCGTGCCGTTTTCAAAAAGTGCTCATATGCGCGAATCAAAGTTACGAGTCAAAATTTACGTCTGTTCGAAGATCAAACATTATTTTGTGCTCATACTAACTAAGATATGGTCATACGAGTTCAGACTAAATACAACAGGTGTTCGGTTTAAATACAACAGGTGTTCAGACTAAATACAACATGTGTTCAGACTAAATAAAACATGTGTTCATACTAGTTATTTCAGATCTGTTTTTTGCACTGCTTCAAGTCAGTTCTGCACAAAAATGAGGCACGGACTAAATATAAAAGGTATTCAAACTAAATAAGAAAGATGTTCAGACTAAATAAAATAAGTATTCAGACTAGCTATTTCAAGTCTGTTTTTTTTTTTCACTGATCCAAGTCTGTTTTGTACAGAATGGTGTGCATGCTAACTAAAGATATGGTCATACTAACTCATATGATGGTCATACCAACACCTTTGATGTTGATATTGTGTCTCAAGTGGTGATACTAGCATTTTTTATGTTGATACTAATTTCTTTGATGTTGATATTGATGCCTCAAGTGGTGATACTATCATATTTTGTTGTTGACACTAATTTCTTTGGTATTGATGTTGCTGTCTCAAGTTGTGATACTATCACCTTTGGTGTTGATACTAATACATTTTCTGTTGATATTGTTGCCTCAAATGGTGATACTAGCAACTCTGGTATTGATACTAACTCATTTTCTCTTGTTATTGATGTTAATTATGAGTTTCACGTGTAAGATTTAATGAGACACAATCTTCCGATCTATTTTGTTTTGTTTTGAATAGACTTCGGTCTCATGAGCTAGATACTTGGTTCTTATCACCCAGAATCACGTACGCCTAGCGTAGATCTGAAATTCAAAAATGAAAATTGTTTGTCTTATGCGAGATACGGTTATGAAGTACGTGACTTCGGATACTGAAATATTTTTTTTATTTTATTGTGGCAATTAAAATATAACTCACTAATCACTATTAACCATTTATAAAATTAAATTTCAACCAGTGAAACAATTAAATTGAAAAGTTGTACGTTAGAGCAAGGTTGACTGAGAAAAAATAACCAGTGAAAACAATTAGGGCCCGTTCGGACTTTCTCCATCTGTACAGTGGCAAATGAGAAAGGTCCGAACAGAACCTTACAGTTTTCTACTTACCCAAAAACCAAAGGAAAAAAATCCCTTACGTAAAAGATACGAGAACAAGAAAACAACATATTGAATTATTGACATAACAACAATTAGCAGTGTATTGAAAGATTAAATAACAATTGAGAAGTGTTAAAAGTGTGCTGCGATTAACATCAGTTAAGTAAACTGAATAACTCGCATATTAAAATTGAAGAAGGTTGAAATTGAACGAAAATCAATAGTTTAGAATTGTGTTTGAACCGAAAAAAAAAATTAGGGACCAATTTGAACCGAAAACAATAGTTCAATTCAGTGACCGAAGTACTTTTTTTGAAAATATTTCAATGATAGCTATATCGATACCTACTTTTTTTCGCACTATGTGTTTCTTAAAGTGCATAACAGATCAATTAACTTACATAAATAATCAAATAATATACATAATAAGTAAATTAATTTAGTTCATGATTCCTACTTTTTCTCTCGCGCTATTTGTCGTTATTTCTCTCTTGCGCTTGCTCTATGTTGTTCTCTCTCTCTCGCTCCCACTTATTTCTCACCTTCTATTTTCTCGCACTCACTCATAAGTCACAATCTATTCCTCGAACCCATACTTCATTCTTTTTCTTTCATGATGCTCTCAATCGAAACTAGCATGCTCTCATGGTACTCTCCTCGCTCGTCTATTGATTATAAAATTTTGTCATAGAAGTTTCTATTTTGAGGTTGACTTTTAAGAAAATACATAGTAAAAATGTTTATTGTTTCTTTGTCTTTCTGATGCACTCAATAGAAAAAAAGAAGAACAAGAACATAAAAAGAAAAAGAACAAGAACAAGAACATGATAATGAAACTTTTATTTAGTTCAAAATCTCAATCCATTTTCCATCCTATCATTTGTGTTGTAGAATAAATGGGAGCCTCGAATCTAAACCGAAACATGATTTCTTTTCTTTCTTTGTTTTTTTATGCGTGTGATGGAATGAACAAAATCTTAATCTCCTCTCTTAATATTCTCCTTCGAAATATTTAATATTCATTTTCATAACAACTCCTATGAAAAAAATATATTAGAATCCAATTTTTTTCAAATATTTATTGTGTAGGTACTTAGAATGATTTTACTTTTCTTGTACTTTTTGGTGACAGATAGAAAAACAAACGTAAAAAACAAGGGTTTTACTATGACACTCTCACTTGATGAATAAACTGAACTAAAAAATAAAATGTTATTTTTGGACCAACGGTTATGATTTAATATTTTATTTTAGAGAGAGTATGAGAACATACTCCAAAAAACAAATGGTTAGGTTTGCTGAAAAAAATTGGGTTTATTTTATTTTTGGACCAACGGTTATGATTTATTATTTGTTATATTTTTTATTCGACATTATTTTTAATTATTTTATTATTATACCTATGCATAATTTTTATATTATTTTATTATTCACTTGAGAACGTGGTTCCAGAGCTAATAGGTCATATATTTATTATGATTTTGTTGTGATGAAATTGAGGACAAAATACACGAGAAAATGACAACACTTGCAAAATTAGTAAATTATAAAACTGTAGATTTGGAATACTAAAGTGTAGATTTGCATGGCGTCCGTATCTGCTGTTATTCTTGGGAATCGGATCTCCTGCTCGTAAATTTCTGCTTGTTTCCCTGCTTGTTTCGATTTGAACCGTTCAAAACTCATCTAACGGTCAAAGAATCTGCCCCCTGAATTAAATCACAGCCGTCTGTGGCGATCGAGCGGTCGGATCGAAGACAAGCAGGGAAGCAAGCAGGGATTTACGAGCAGCAGATTCGGACCCTTATTCTTGAGGATAAGTTATCCTCTGATCCGACCGTTAGATTTTTATGTAAATGAACAGACGATTCAGATGTACTACACGAAACTCGATGTATTATATATTTTAACCGTTACGTCAAAATTAGAGATACTGTTATTATCCGAAATAACAGCTGATATGAATCATTGCCTTATGTCCCACGCGTCAAAGGAATGGACAAAGCTGCAATAACGAGTATTGTCACGTGAAAAGAGAGGTTTTTGTGTGAGATCAGATTTATTAGTAAAACGCTATAAAAGAAAATTTAATCAGCATAAAAATGATGAATTAGAAAAATACCATCTTTCCCGAATATTTGGTGTCAAAATTCACCGATCCGAATTCGAAATAGATCGAACTCAATATTTTTATAACGTCAAACTTATTTGAATTTGACCAATCCGACTGAAAACATGATAAAAAAAACAATTTATATTCGATCTAATAACTTATATTTATCATTCACCAACCAATTTTTTTAAATCTACCTAGCCCGATCCAACATGTTAAATTCAGTTCAAATAGTTATTCGATTTGAATTTTTTAAAAGTCAAACTAATTCCCACCTGATTCGATTCAATTTGAACAAAAATCAATGCTGAGTGATTTAAATCCAACTCGACTCGACCTAAAACTCAAACATGATCGAAAGTGTAATAATCCAAACACCACCTAACCAGTGGCGGAACCGTATCCTCTGCATCCAATTTTTATGGGTGCTCTCTGCATTCGTTAATTTTCAATTTTTATGGGTGCTCTCTGCATTCGTTAATTTGGACCGTCCGATTAGATCTAGACGGATGACCATCAATTATATGATTCAGAGGGCTTTGTATTATAAAATCAGATCCGTTCAAATCTAATCCAACGATTCAGATTGACGGATGCAGAGAGCATCCATAAATAATGAGTGCAGAGGATATCGTTTCTTAAGAGGAAGGGTGGGTCAGCTGACCCATCCTGAAAATTCTTTTTCAAAATTTATCATACAATTGAATTTTGTATTCAAATTATGATTATAATTTAAATATTTTTTTAAAATATACATCATTTTGAATCATTTTGAAAAAAATTCTAAATTTTGAATTATTCTGAAAAAAAATTCTAAATTCGCACCTGCATCTAACCCACTTAGTCAGTGAGTTGATATATTTAAAATCTAGCAAACTCAATCTAACATGTCTGATTACTACTGCTTATTAGGCACTATTCTCGCTTCTCATTAGATTTCACTAATTATCGTTGTCAAATTAGATAGAACACAACTAAAATCATGCAAAAACTCAGCTTGATTGTTAAATGCAAATAAGATTTGTGCCAGTTTGAAATAGAGCAAAATTTTGCTGGCTATTTATGATATATAGGTAACAAGCGGTTGGATGAAAATAAATAAATAAAAGCAATTGATTATTACATTCCTTCTTTTGAAAAAAAAAATTAATTCATATTTAATAAAGATCGTCTTCTCTATCCTGGAAGCATGAGATTTAAGGGCCAGTTCGGTCTTATTCCACGCTCATTGAAAATTTAAAATTTGCTTTGAGCAAATTTTTTTTCCCCACCCAAATAGTAATTTTTAATTCAATTTTCATTTCCCAACTCACTCTTAAGTTATCTCCGAACATGCCCTAAAAGCAAAAAAAATTACATTTGTAATAGTTGCATTGGTAACATTGCAACAGTCTGTAAATTGTACATGCTTAATAAATAATAAATTGAAAACATTGACATTATGAGTAAGCATCCTTAAAATCTTGAACAATTATCGTCCTCCAAATAGAATTTGACATATACTCTATTCGACATTTATTAATTCATCCACATATATAGACTGAATCGCTCTCATATTGAATTTTATTCAATATCTCAATTCAGCTCTCAAGTGCCTGATTTTTTTTGTTTAACATGAAAAAATAAAAATTACATTTATGACTTAGTTTTAAAAATTTGACAGTGATAATTATATTTTTTTTACTTCACGTTTTCATATGTTATGTAGATGTATATGTTCAGAAATTCAAACATAACGAAAAAAATTTCAAGTTCACGTGAACATTGCATCTAGACTCTGCATTCAATAATGTTATCTGAACATTGTGGTAGATTTTACATTCAGAAGTGTTTTCTGAAGACACGATGTTTAGACTTACATTCAGTGTGTCAACTTAGAAATTTTTAATTGAGAATTTGAATTTTTTAATGTTAATGTTAAAAAATAGAGTTATTGTGTCAATTTTTTTAGAATTATATATATAAATCTTATCTTTTTCATGATCGGACAAAATAAAATTCCAACTGCCTCCTCCAGCTCCAATTTTATGAGATCTCGAGTATCATCTCCGTCAGGATGTCTCCGGTGAGTATTAAAAACACTCGACATTTTTATATTTTTTATCCATATCCGAATCCTCGCGTCGGTTCTTCTTTGGTCGGGTCAGTAGGGTCCCCTTCGCACCGACCTAATAAAATAGTCCCAGCCCAAGGGCAATGTTTACACTCCCAGCTTCTTACTCCCAATTGGTCCACGTGGCCGCTTCTCATTGCACCCCCCCCCCCCCCCCACCCCCCGAAATAACAGCAGATTCGGACTACCCTTGAATTCCCCCACACCTCACTTACAAATACCGAAATACCAAACCAAAGCCTAACCGCTCTCTAATTTCAAACCTTTTACGCATCCCCCGATCAGTTATCTCAAACTCAAACCGATCGTTTCGTAAGAGAGATCTCTAGAAGAAGAAGAAGAACACGATCTCCTCCTTTCCTTCTGATCAGACGAGGGATCTTTTGAGACAGAGAATCAGATCGTTCGCTCTACTCTTTTCGCTTCCGCCTGCTCTGCTCGGATCGCATATCAGATGGCGTTTGTGAAGAAGCTTGTGGAGAAAGTAGAGAAGGCTTCCAAAAAGGTACTGATTCTATTACCTTACCTGTGAATCTGTGATCTGTGGTATAAATTTGCCTTTTCTAGATTATAATTTTGAAGTAACTGAACCACATATAGTAATGTGGTTTCATTCTGGCGATTTATGAAGAATGATTTCCAGTTTTTGCGCTGTTCAATATTTTGTTTGAAAATAGATGGATTCTTATGCTCTCCAGCCGTTCAGATCTGCTCGTCTCCCTTTTCACATATTGGTGGAATAGGAGCACAAATCTGCAGTTCACACGCATCACTGTATCAGTGGAGTTGTTAACACGTGTCACGTCAGTTGGGAGAAAGAATGGTGTATGTTGTCATGTATTGAAGACTTGAAGTCAGTTGACCCCCGTATCTTGACTAGACTTAATTGTTTTCTTATAAAAGAAACCTGATTATGTGATAAGAAGATTGATTTTTTGTAGTTGAACACTTGAACTATAATTCGGATCTCGCCACGTCATTGTAGTCAATAGTTGGGACGGAGTAGTAGTCGATGTAGCGAAACACTTGTATATGCAGATAAGTTAAAAAAAAATAGCTGATGCATTGATTTCGCTTCTGAAGTCACGTGGGATGGGGATGATAGCGGCCATTTTGGATCTATTATTAATTTGCTGTTGTATTGAATCATTAAAGGGCCTTCTGTCAGTAAACGTAGACAGGAAGGGATCATTGATAGGATGCATTAATTTTCGTGCATTTTATATTCAAGAGATTGTTTTTATAATGATAGATAATAAAAATAGATAATAAATTAATTAATAGAACGATATGTGAATAAGTTTAACATCGCTGATTTGTTTTATTCAACATGCGCTTAGGCGCATCATTCTGATTTGCTGTTAAATTCTGTCACACGGTTTCATATCAGTATAAATACTTTTGTATTGACCCCCAAATGAGCCAATACTTGATGCATGTTGACATCAAGATCTAATATCTTCCTAGATAATATATCCGAAAGTCACTCCAATCGATTTATCTAACAAATCCATCTAAGTGCGTATTCTAGTAGTCACGAACGGATTTAGAATTTCGTGAGAGAGTTCAAGATGTATGCTTTTTTCTTCAAGAGTTAGAAATGATCCTTTTTAAAAAAATATATCTTACATTATTATTTGTATAAAATATTTCAAATACATGATTATTTTAAAAAAAAACTTTAAATATATAATTATTTTGAAAAAAAAAATTCAGAGTTGCAGCTAATCCCTGCATGTGGATGCGCCCCTGTCAATAGCATTTCTAATGGTCAGTTTTGAGTTCGTGTTTTTTATTTTTCTCAGAGATTAAATTTTGATCTTGAAATTCTGTCAAAAAATCAAATTAATTTTTGAACTTTCATTTACATCAATTTAGTTCTTAAATTACATCAGCAAATGAAGAATTAGAAATCAACTTAATATGTTCAAAAACTAGTTATGCAAATGAAAATTTAAATACAAACTTAACTTTTTGTAAAAGTTTGAGAACTTTTGAATTAATCTTTTTTTTTTCATTTTTATAATACTTAAGAGGAGCCTATGATATTAGGCTTATCCCACATGAAAGTTAATTAGACTAATAACGTAATAATGGGTGTCAGTAAACGACCAGGATATTAAAACGGATAAAATGATAAAGTCCTGTGAGCATTGAATTGGCGATTTTTGCTTACAAAGCAAACGCAACAAAATAGCTCTCACAGTCTCACCCCCGCATATCGGCATATATGATATATCCCTACTGAAACGGGAAACATATCCACGTGTTGCTCTACAGTTATTTTGACTTTTTGAGCCATCTGGCAATTTCGTGTGTTGATGTCTTGAAAAGTGGTTAGTTACTTTTCTGGAACTGAATAGCGTCCGTATCTGCTGTTATTTTTGAGGATCACGTGACTCTGATATTCTCTGATTCGATCGTCAGATTTTCACGCTGATGAACGGACGGTTCAGATGGACTGCACGGAATCCGATGTATTATATATATTAATCGTTAAATCAAAAATAGACGGTCAAATCTGAAAATAACAGAATATTATTATTCCCGTGATAACAGCAGATATGAATTCAACTGAATAGTGGTTACTTGAGACGCCACGTTCAATTTTCTTTTTCTTATTGTAAGGAAACGAGCAACTGGGTTTTCCTCGCCATAAAAATACAATTGGGTTTCCAAAATGGCCGTCATCAATCATCAATTCATCATCCCCATAAAAGGATTTACTGATCTACAATTGACTTTGACTTGGTAGATCTGATTTACTCCTTTTCTTTTATAAGTATGGACCGCAGCCCGCAGGTACAATTTTATAAGTTTGCTTTTTTCTTTTTGTAATCAAATGATTAGTTCATCTGGCTAGGTGAAACCAAAAGTATCAATCATTTGTAGATCGGAGTTAGTTAAATTACTGTTACTGACGCAAGATCTTGCTAACCTAAACCAAGTGTTTCACTCTCATGGCCATAGACATGCATGCAGAATTATTTGAGGAGCTGGCAAGTATTTATCATGGTGACATCTGTCCCTCTCAGTCTGACCAGTCAA
Source organism: Eleocharis quinqueflora (assembly GCA_964058865.1). NCBI lineage: Eukaryota > Viridiplantae > Streptophyta > Magnoliopsida > Poales > Cyperaceae > Eleocharis > Eleocharis quinqueflora. The sequence goes on along the minus strand of CAXKVX010000075.1, from coordinate 82,632 downwards.
CAGGAGTGTATAGGAGTGTATATATGCATAAAGAAAAACTGAACCACTCGTTATCAAACTGTTTAGAAAAAAATAACAAAAAAAAAAAGAGAATTTGCAGCTCCCGGCGGAGATTGAATTCTCGACCTTTCGCTTACTAAGCGAACGCAACAACACTGTGCTACGGGAGCACCAATACTAGCACAATCGCGCACTACACAACTCCTAACCAAAACTCTTCTTTCAATTCGCAGCAAATAGGAGGAGGCACCATAAACGGCTTGCACTCAGAGGAAGTGAACCCTCTTCTGTCATTTCACTATGGCGTCCCTTCTGACGCTTCCATTCTTGCTTATGACCCAATTCAGCAAATTGTTGCCATTGGTACGAGGTAAATGAGATGAATTAACACGGTTGAATTGTAAGTTTCCTTCTACAAATTTTCTGAAGTTGTCTTCATACAGGACTGGGCAGATTAAGCTGTTTGGGAGGTATAATACTCAACATCTGCTTCAATCGGAGAATGAGGCTCCCACCAAGTTCCTGCAGGTATGCTAATTTTGCATATAAGGCACTCTGATTACATGCTAAGGCAATGCATGCAGTTAAGAGTTTTGGTACCTTAGTTTTTTTCTTTTTATTTTTCCTACTTTTTTCGGGAGGAGTGGAGGATTTTGTGTAACCACACAAATTACAGTTGGCATGCTAATAGCATGCAAGAATAATACACTGATACATGTAATTAGAGTTTAGTAAGTTTATCTTTGTGTTTGCATCTTGTGTACAATCACTGTGGTATAGTTTGTTCTTTTATAGTACTAATGACCGACTATCATTACTATTTCTTTTCACCTATTTCAGTTCCTGGATAATCAAGGCATTCTTTTGAATGTGAATTCTCAAAATCAAATTGAGGTCAGTTCTTATTGATTTATATGAAACTTGTGTTCCAGTTATTTATTCTTCTAACTAATGATGGATTTATTATCTTTGTTTATATATTGTATAGTTTTTGGTTAACACTTAACAAAATGTTTGGTTATAATAAAATAAATGCATTAAATTGCAGATCTTGGACATAGAGTCAAGACGACTATCTCACACATATGCATTTAACAGAGACATAACCTCGGTTACTGTCCTGCAGAATAGTTTGTTCATGTAAGTGATTATTCTGGGCTACCATTCCAAACTTTTACCATAAATGTCTGTTTGGCATATAATTGTGAGGGTTTATATTTTTTTGTTGAACAGATATGTCGGAGACCACAATGGAGATGTTTCAGTGTTGAAGTTTGATCCTAGACAGAATAAGTTATTGGAATTGCCATATCAAATCCCTTTCTCCAAATCATATGGTAAAGTCTTCCTTTTTACGGTGAAATCGTTTTCATAGATAGGGACTCAACAAAGGTTCTTCATCATTATATGGTTACAGGATTACTTAAGTACCTCTTGGTATTTCTCAAGAGTCAAGAGGGTATTTACTAAAAAAATCTTATTTACATTTGTGTTATAAATAGTGCCTTAAAACAAATCTATCTAGATCTTTGTGAGGTGGGTTCATGTTGTATTATTGATTGGTTTATGTGATATTCTATAGATTTTGCAGCAATGCAAATTGATATTGCGATTATTGAAATACAGGTGAATGTGCAAGAAAAATACCAGTGATAAATATATTGCCACAGCCCATGGCTGAGAGTAGAAGGTCTATTAATATTTCTTTGTTAAAATTTTATTATCTTTACCTTTGACCAACTCTACCAGGTATCACCAGTTTTTGCAACCTGAAAGTGCACTTCCAAAACTCTGCCTATGTTTTACATAGCCGGTCCCAAGCCCGGAAAGGAGGGTTGTGATAGGCTTGGTGAACCAACGTAAAAATTCAGCCAATCTTATGGAAATGAAATCCAATATGGACTTCATTTCTAGCCTACCCCAACTTGTTTGGGACAAAAGTCGTTGTTGTTGTTGTTGTTGTATCTTTGACCAACTCTCTGTCTCTCTCTACTGACTACTATTACATTCTTAAAGCAGGGTTTTAATTGTCTTCAAAGATGGGCTTTTAGCTTTGTGGAACCTCCAATCGAGTGAGGTGGTAATCAGTACCGGAAAAGGCACACAAATTTCATCTCAAAATGAAGCTAAAACTGTGACTTCAGCTTGCTGGGCATGTACCCATGGTAGCAAAGTTATAATTGGGTACAGCAGTGGGGATGTTTATCTTTGGTCTGTTCCTATGTTACCAAATGAAAAGTGTTCTTCAGAAAAGTGTAAAACTGATGCAAAATCTGCTCCGAATGTGCCTCTTCTCAAGCTTAACCTTGGATTCAAGATGGATAAGGTCCCCATTGTGTCCTTGAGGTGGATTTCAGGTGACAACAAGACGAATCGGCTTTATGTTAATGGGTTCTCTGATGACCCCCTGTGCCATTCATTCCAGGTATAAGGCATTTGAAGTAGCCTCTTACTAAGCGCCCCTTTTCCATTTTGTAAGATAATTTTTGTAGAGATCTAGTTTGGTATTGCTTTATGATCAATGATTAGTTGATTGCCAATACATACTGGCCCTAAAATTGGCTTATTTAGGGGATAAACAACAGACCTATCATTTAAATATTTACCATTTCAAAAGCAATGGGAAGTTCCTAAATAAAGAACATAATAAAGTGATCTGTAGGTACATGTGCTGGACAGCCTGGACTGGATACAGGAAACAGTTTTAGTGAGGAGCTGAAATACCTAATTGCAAATTCTACTGTGTTAAAAATTGTCTAGGATTCAAATTCTACTATATCTTTACCCTTGCAGGTCCTAATCCTGAATGAAGCAGCCGAAGCCCGTACAATCAAGCTGGTGCTTCCTCTAACTGAACCATGTATATCAGCAGAACACATTTTTCTCTCTGGTGATAGAAACAGACATAAGCAAAATACACTCGCTCTCTTGTTAAAATCTGGCCATCTGTGGCTTTTTGATGATTTGGATATTGAACGTTACCTTGTGCACTGCCAGTCTAAGTCATCTTCTATACTACCAAGCCAGATAGTGGTTTCTCTTCCTTCATTTAATTCTATTGTCACTACTGCTAAGCTATACACAAGCAATGGATCAGTATCATCAGTAGAGGTACAAATGCATCTTATTTTCTTCCATAGTGTTTAAATAAAGGGCAGCCCAGTGCACGTAGCTTCCGCTTGTGCGGGGTCTGGGAAGGGTCGGACCACTTTGGGATTGTTGTACACAACCTTTCCCTGGTTGTTTCTAGTTTCTATGACTCGAACCCATGACCTCCTGGTCACAAGACGACAGCTTTACTGTTGCGCCAAGGCTCCCCTTCCCATAGTGTTTAAATAAAGATAGAAATTTTTTTATTAGGTAAGGTTCAGTTTGTTACATGTCAAACTCCCCACTCACGCATCAGATTAATTTCAGGTTTGGTTGTTTTGGCTTAGATCAATTGAAGCTTTAGTTGTTCAGGTTCTTCTGGTTGAGTTGAATATGGGTACAAAGGTCATCTGATTTGGCAGGTCTTTGTGTCTGCCTGGTTCTGGATTGAGGCTTTTTAAGGTTGTCAATTCCAATAAAATAAATAAATAAAGCTGAGGCTGAATTCTTTTAATTTGGGTCAGATCAAGCTTTTCCCTCGTTATGCTGGGATCAGGTTAACCGGTCCATTAGGCTTCTAGTCCATTGTGTCATAGACTGATGACATTCAAGTCAGATCTGATTGTTGTAACACAGTCAGTCAGATTCCAGGTTTATTTGGGGTTTTGGTTTTGCAGTTACACCACAATTTTGCCTGCTCTATATTTAAGAGTAGTGTGTATGCTACCTCGGTGACATGTTATTGTTTTACGTGGTTGCTAGGACTTATCTGCATTGGTGGACAAGTATCCTCAGTTTCTTTCAACCAACGCAAAGCAAAGAGAAAAGATCCATGTAGGGTATACAAGCACAGGTAACATGTCGAAGATCAAAAGCCTGTACATAACAGGACATCGTGATGGAACTATAAATTTCTGGGATGCTTCATGCCCACTCTTGCACTTGATACTTCCGTTAAAACAACAGGTTCTTCTTTGTTTTGTTTTTTTTTTTGTTTAGACCATAACATTTGGTTTATGTACAATCTGGCTCCTAACTGTTGTAAGTTTGACAGACTGGAGATAGCATTGTTTCAAACCTTTCTCCTATAACATCATTGCACTTTGATGCTTCTTCCAGAATTCTTATTTCAGGGGACAAAGCTGGGCAGGTATGATACCGTCTTTTACTGAATAAAAAGCTCAATACTTGGAAGAATATAATTAGTTGTCAGATTTTTAACATATTTTTACAATGATTAAATTAGGTCTGTATCATCACATTTAAAAAGGTTGCCTCCGAAAATAGCTTCTCCTTTCTTCAAGGTAAATAGCACAGAAATGGGTACTTAAGATTTTGAAACTCCCATTTTCATACAAGAGCTTAATATCTTTTTGTCAGCCAAACCAGGAGAGAATTACACAATTCGTGGCTTGAAGCTTCCAGGAGCAATTGTATGCATTGGCAGGAACTGTTATTCAAAGCATCTTGTTGTTGGAACTGATAAAGGACTGGTTAGTTCAGTATTTATTATATTTAGATAACACAAAATAAAGCAATATTATATGCACACCCCTCCTCCCTAGCCACCCAAATGTTAAGTATTTGTTGCAACCATTTCTTAATATCCTTTCAACCAAAATGCTCATTAATATAAGTTGTGAAGGTATGATATGGCTAGTTTGATTACCTCTTAGTGTTTGTTATTAGCTATAAGTTTGTAATTACTGCTGATGTGCTTTTTGCAAATATCCATTTTAGGTTTCTCTTATCCTGGGAGAGGTCCTCTTTTTCTGTTTTCCGTTTTTCTCCTTTCTCCTTTTTCATGGACCTTCTAGAGGAAAAAAAATAGTCATTTCATGAGATGGTGCACATGTTTTGTAAGCTCATGTAAGCAAACTGCATGTAGCCAAAGGAAAAAGGAAGTGGAAGAGTTTGTGTAATGTAGCTGAAATGTCAGTGCACCTTTTGTTTTCCTCCATCGGTAAGAAGAAATTCCTTACTTCTTGCGGTAATTTTCAACTTTCAGGTGGTGCTTATACATATAGAGGAAGCTACTATTGTATACCAAAAACAGATACAAAGTGAATTTGCCAGTGGCATCATTTCTATGCAATTTGAGAAGTTTGTGCTAGAGGGCTTTGAAAAGAATGTCTTGTTGGTTGCTACTGAAGATTCATCGATTTGTGCTATAGAAGAAGATACTGGAAAAGCTATTAGCCCAAATCATCTACAAACAAAGAACCCATCTAGAGCACTACTGATGCATGTACTTGGTGAGCTATCTACCTTTGGTTTGCCAGTTCTTTCTGTCCTAGTTAATATGTGGGATTAGGGTGAATATTGGGATTTCTCTTATGATTATTATGATGTGCATGTACTTCATGCCAATACAATATTTTTATTATTTGCCATTGGTAAATTCCCCTAGAACTGAATTTTCATGAAGGAAGATATGAAAAGCAATATTATAAAGGGAACAAATTCATTATAAAGGAATATATTTCAGTTTATAAAAATTTTGGTAGTCATTCAACTATCTTGCAAATTACAGAGGATGAACAATCTATGTTGGAGAACCAGAATGTTAGCACCGAGAAGTCCTTTAGAGGAATAACTTCAAAGAATTCTTTACTGGTGCTTTGCTCGGAAAATGCCATTCGGTTATATTCCTTAAGTCATGCCATTCAGGTACATTCAAGGATTGCAGTCTTAAATTAAGGCACATATCTGATAGCTCTTGATAGTCAAAATGAACCAGTGTGGAACTGGAAAACTTTGCTTGTATTAATCTGTTTTTTCCTCATTCACCGTCTTTTCGTAGCACTTAAAGAGGGAAAAGTGAAGAAACTACATGTGAGAAGTCTTAAGTTTGACTAAGGCTAAATTGTGTTATCTTAGTTATGAATTGCTAACTTCAGTTCCAGAATCTGTAAAAAAAATAAAACAATAAAACAATAATTTACTGGTCTGGTCAGAATTGATACTTCTGCTGCTTTCTATTTGGAATTTTTTTATTTGTGGGATTATTATTTCCTTATAGTATTTCTGGTCTGGATGATCAGGGGATCAAGAAGCAAGTCAGCAAGAAAAGACTAAGTGGCAACTGTTACTTCACTTCAATTATACACAGCTTATCTAATGGAATTGGGCTGCTGCTTGTATTCACTTGTGGAAAAATAGAGATTAGGTGTTTTATCTTTGTTTCATTTGTTATTTAACAGAACACCTTTTATTGGGATTTCTCTTTTGTTTATCGATTTTTGACACATTACTTATCTTACATTTTCAGATCGTTCCCTGATCTTAATCTCCTGAAAGAGACCTCACTACGTAGCTTTAAATTTTCAAAGATCCATAGTTTACTCACTTCATTATCTGCCTCCTCTAACGGAGAGCTTATCATGGTAAGATTCTTTTCTAACCTTGAGAGTTGTTGTGTGGCATTTTCTGGTGCTGTTGCTTAGTTTATCTATCTGATTTCATAGATTAATGGAGATCAAGAAATATCCTTTGTCACGACTCTTGCCCAGAAGAACTCTTTTAGGTGTGTTAATTCAATTTTAATGTGCAAATTTGTTTCACTGAATGATGTTCGACCACTTTAGCAGTTTTGTAGAAACTTGAATTGTTACCTTAAAATTCTGAAGAGTTTAAAAGGATATGTTTATTCTATTTATTTGAAGCTTTGTAATTTCAGACATGTGGAGTACCTCAGTACAGTGTATAGGAAAGATATCTCACAACAGGAAGAGTCTTCTTACATGATAAACTGTCCCAAAGAGAAGAAAATGGTATACTTAAATGGAAGCTCAAATTTTTGTTTTTAAATGCTTTGTACAATCTTTTTAGAAACTTCAAATCAAACAGGGATTGTTTGGAAAAGTCATGAAAGATCTAAAAGGAGGCAAGGTCAAGAACAATGACGAAGTTGGTACTGAATACTCCAGTTCATGGGATTTTGAACAGTTATCCTTAATTTTAGAAGCCACAAATTTTCCAGTAGTACAAGAGAGAAGAAATAGTTCAGAAAAGGAGGAAGTTGAGCTCTCTATAGGTACTATTTTGTAATGGTCTATTGCTCCAAGGCCCCTAATTTTTCTACTTTCTATTTTTGATCAAATTTCGACTTGTACCCAATTTAAAATTGTTCATTTGACGCTCTGTGCACCTTTTACGCCAAAAAGGTATGTGCACACTGATCGGATCTCAATGTCCCAACCCGAAATTAAATGGGATCGGGAGGGAGAGACCCCAAATACAAAGATTTACAAAGGGGAAATAGAGAAAAGTGTTTAAAGTCTGACAGTATTAATCGTAGAATTCTCGGTTCTGTCCCCTGTCCGGAGATATGGGATTAGTATTTATAGGCCTTCCTGTCTCCAGAGGCGCAACCGGGTCATATCTTCTAATGGGTTGTTTTATCTATCAAACTGTTGGGTCACGACAGGAATCGTTACGGTGGCCAACACGAATATGGGCTTTGTAGGCCCATGTAATGAATCTGTATCACAAACCTTATCGGGTATCAGATACAGATGCTGTAAAAAATGTACAATATATATCTGGTGCATCACCTGGCATTAGTATTGATACAGACCAAGTTGAAGCTGTTCTCCATTTGACAGATGATATAGAAATTGAAGATGTTCGAGAAGTTGAAGAGTTCAAAGAGAAAAAGAAAGCTCAGCAATTTACTGCTTTTAGTAAACAGCAACTAGGGAAGGGTCTTCAGGCACTCAGAGGTCAGTCGAAAGCTCAGCTTTTGAAGATACTGTTTTCTGTTGCTGGTGCTATTGCTGTTGCTGTATTGCAATATTTTTGTTGCCAGTGGAAACAGGAAAAATTCTAGCTTTGCTTGGATGTGGTTTTATTGCTTTTAACATTCAACACTTAAAAGCAATTCAGAAACTGTTAATTCTTATTTTGCAATTTAATCAAAAAGCGGGCAACTTTAAGAAACTGCATTTCTTTGTTTAAATGTATTGTTTTCCCTCTCTAGTCCTCCATAGTTCATGTGGTGTCTTTATATTTTAAACTTGGTTATAACTACCAAAATTAATTTCCCAACTCTGTCATGATTTTACTCAGGTAAATTAAAGCCAAAGACTGATGAAAAGGTGGACCCTGGAAAAGTAAAAGTTGAAGATGAAGAACCTGTAAGCCCGGTGGATCAAATAAAAGCGAAATATGGATATCCTACTAACAGCGTAAGTGCCTGATAAAAAAACAACTTATGGTTGAAAGTACCTTAGTGGCAGATAGATGTTAATTTACAGCAATGTTAGAAAGATCAATTTACAAATTCTGCCAAGTTCCTGTTTATTAAACCTATTACCTATCTGATGACTTGAAGCAAAAAGATTGATCTCCTTATGATTTATGGTTGCAAGTAGGGGTGTTAATTGATCGGACTGTAGCACGATCCAAGTGTGAATCCATTAAATTTTATAAGATCCATATGCAGATCCATATGTACAAAAAATTGGAAGATCCAAATGCGGATCGTATCACTATCATAGTGGATTTTGGATCAAACTCCGATCATACTTAATGCTTTGCTTAAAACATCCAAAATTGCAAAAAGCATGCACAAACAAAAGTGAATCTAATTATTTTATATAATAAAATACATATTAAAGAACATAACTTTATTTAATTTAATATATATGAATAACTGTAGTTTAATATTTTTTAATTGATATTTTGTAACTGCTCAATCATATATAAAAACTAGAATGATATTATTTAGCAAATTTTTAGTGAATTTAGAAATCAGATCATGAAAGATCCGAATGCGAATCTAATAAATAATGGGGATCATTTTTCAGGATCCATGTGTAGATCCAATTAGCTATCAAATAATTGTTTTAGAAACACATGCAGTTCCATTTGTGCGGATTTGGATCGGATAATTAGATTTTGGATGTCCATTGGCAACCCTAGTATTAAGTACCTTAGTGGCACAAAAGTAGAAAAATTACAAATTCTGTCAAGTTCCTTCGTGTTTATTATGCCTACTTGATAGCTTGAAGTAAAAAGGTCCGTCTCCTTGTGTTTTTGTAGCTAGTACATTATTTCTGCATTTGTTTGTGTATATCTTTCTTCTTCATATTTGAATTCAGTATGGGTATATTTTTGCAGTGATTTAGTTATCTTTCTGCTTGTGAACAGGAGATGAATGCTGCAAAGATGGCTGAAAACAAGCTCAGGGACAATGTTAAGAAGTTGGAGGTGAGTGATTCTGAAAAAACATTAGGAAAGGAAGATGTAGAAACTAAGGGCCTGTTCGTTGCCTGGTTTCTTTTGGGAAAGTGAATTGCTTGGGTTTGGATTCCAATCTCATCAGCAGCTTTATTCCCATCAGTTTGGGAAAATAAAAATCTAGTCTGACCAAATTTTCAGATTCCCATGGGAATCACTGTTTTTTCTGCATTTTGATGAGTATCTGAATTCCTTTCCCATTTTGATGGGTATGAATTTCCTACAATACCCACTAAACCCACGGTATACGAACAGCCCCTAAAAGTGTTCGTCAATGGTACAATGGTTCAGTGATTTGCCTGGTTACAGAAAGAGATCTTCTAAAAAAAAAAAAGATGGTAGAACCTACCACCCGGTTCTATTGAAATCCCACAATGAACCTCCATCAACCATACAAAATATGTAAATGTACCACAGCCAGATACCACAAATGATCGGCCTGAAAAACCAGATGAATTATACTCGGAATTTATATACTTTTGACTCTTTTTCACACTATTGACCTATTGAATTTTCCTTTATGTCAGGACATAAACGTGCGGTCAGCTGAAATGGCAAACAGTGCTCAAACATTCTCATCAATGGCCAACGAATTGCTAAAGACATTGAAAAATGAAAATAGTTGAATTGAATTTTCATTGTGTATACTGTATAGCACTAAAGCTGTTGTCTTTTTGTGTATCCCTACCGTGTAGTGCTTCAGATAAACATGTAATATGAACCTTTCTTTTTTCTTGGTAGTAAAAAACGACGTAACCAAACAAAAGCCGAGGGAAAGATTTTGGTGAAAACCAGAAACAACAATGAAGAAAGAATGAAATGCCCCGAGTCTTGCAATTATAATGATAAAACAGATTGATGAGGGAGTTGAAGATATTGCATAATTGAAAAGGCTGGAAATATAACGAACTTGCATTGTTGCTTTTGTTATTTGTATCACAACATTTATGAAATTCAAGTACGATAAGTTTATTCATAATGAAATCATCAATGATCATAAAAATATGTTCGATAAATTGGGTAGAACAAATCTTCAATTCCCTTCAATGAAGAATGATTAATTCTATAATTTTGTCTCAATATTATTGCTAACAATATTCTCTCAAGAATAATATTAACGGTTCTTAATATTAAATAAAAATGAAACGCCCAAGCAAGACACTTCACTACTACGAGTTGAAACTTGCATATTTGTCACGGAGAAAGGCGTTGGCACTTTTTCTTTTGAGGTGGCGGGCAAAACGCCAAACCAAAAAATTTATCTAACATTAAAATATTTACAAACAAAGAAGGCATTGTCACTTCCAAGTAGCGAGAACTCAAAAATCTTAAAAAGGAGGGATCATTGCTATTTCTCAAGTATGACAGCGACCCCAAACTAACATTGGAGAACAAGGAGAGATGGAAAGCAAGTGTGAATAAGAGATTTCGGATAAACATCACGAAAAATATTTTCATAACAAAGATACACGTGAAATAAATGGTTCAAGAATAAAAGAAAGCAACACCACATTGAAGTTAAGATTAAGCATCAGTGCTGCGTAAGTATCTCATAATTGGGTAGCAAAAGATGTGCAAAGCATCAAACAACAGCACGAATATAGATTCAATACAATAACAAAAGAAAGTAGCCTACAGTTTTTAAGCAATAAACACTACTAAATTCCTAGCCTAGTTATGCTATCTTCATAACTCCTTGTAATCACCTAGTCATCATCCTCCTCATCCTGCAAAGAAGATAAACAACAAAATTAGCAAGGTTACAGAGATGCCCGAATATCACTAAAACATATGGCATACATAAAGAATAATCAAAAGGCAACAAGGAGGTCAGATCACTAACAACAGAAGGCCATTTAAAATAATAACAGATTTGTGTTTAGTTGGGGACTAATATTCTGAGGTTCAGATAGGGACTAAATCAGAAAATAGAGAGTACATTTTAGATTACATATCTTTTTTTAATGGGAGCCCTTAATAAAACAGGCATCAATTTCTTTTCAGATTCCCTTGAAAGAATTAAGACAGCATTTCTAAAGAGAAGGTCAGACTACCATTCCTTTAGGTAGATAGAGAGGAAGGTTAGATCACCAATCCTTTTGGATCTAGAGTTTGGGTTACTTTAAGTACTAATTTTGGCAGGCCCATTAGAATCTGTATTTTCAGATGTAAACTAAAAGCAGCCATGGTATCAGATACATCTAATAAAATGAGAAAATATACTATACATGCCACAACTAAATCTAGGGAAACTAGTAACTGTTGTTCCAACTTGAAACAGAAACAGCAAACTACATCTTTCACAGTTGATCTAGACAAATATTTCAATTGTTACTTCGAAATAAGTGACAAGCAAAAATCATTTAGGAACTTAAAAATAGGGATAAGGATAACACAATATTGCTTTAATAAATTACTTATCACATTTTGGAACCGTGTATAGTAATTATGAGGGATGAGCATGTACCAATCACTCATAGACCAACCAGACATCTAATTCAAACCAAGTAATTATGAGAGAAATTAACCTCATCATCATCTTCATCATCCTCAACTTCAGACTTAGACTTGTCAGACCCTGCCTGTTCCTCATCATCTTCCTCCTCATCCTTACTTTTACCGGAGCTCTTCTCAGGAGGCTATAGTGGAAGAGCAACAAAAACACCAACATAATAACATTAAGAGATGGAAGACAAAAGAGAAGGTTCATGAACACAGAAAATTATACGTCTTACTGTAAAAAACCATTTCCCTTGCTCTCTACAAAAATGATATTGGCTAATGATACAGGATGTATACAGTAAGCACTTTGTTAGATTTATCTTTTCTTAGCTTCTATTGAAGAAACATTTTGCAGGTGCAATATCACTTTTCTTTCTTAACTTTCAGGATAATGTACAAGCCCCTTGATTATCATTTCTTTAAAACGGAGAAACATGAAAAATACCTTGTTATAGGCATCCATCCGTTTGGTGTAGTCCTCCTTGTGCTTCTCAGCTTTGGCTACAAAGGGTGCCTTCTCCTGATTATACAATTCCAAAAACAAATTAAATAAATAGATCCAAATGCTTATTACATGAATATTTCCATTGCACTAATTCTTAGGAGCAGAGAAACAAGGAGATAACAACACTCACCGACTCTGACATGCTCTTCCATTTACTTCCTCCAGCTTTGCTCACCTTAAGTTTCCAAAAACACAAAAGATTATTTCTATTAGGTGGAAATAAATTAGAGAATATAGAGGTTGAACGGAAGAATAACAAACAGATCTGATAAGGAAGAGTAATTTACATTGGCCACGCTCTTGTTATTAGGATTCTTCTGGTTGAATTCCTTCCTGAACTCATCCCTTTTACCAAAAAAAAAAACCGGAAAAGGTTTAGAAAAAGGAAGAAAAACGCGCTATATACGAAACGAATAGTAGATCGGCGCAAATATCAAGACATACATGAAAACAAAGAAGGCGGAGGGAGGTCTCTTAGGCTTGTTAGGATCCTTCTTAGCTTTCTTCGAGACCTTCTTAACTGCAGGGGCCTTTCTCTTCCCAGCGGCCCTTCAATTGATCAAACGACAAACAATTAGAAACTCGCCAAACCCTAGATTTGAATCCCTAGCTACGAAATATAGAAAGGATAGGTTAACTTACGTATCAGCCTTCTTCGGTCTCCCCATGGCGAGAACTGCAAAAGAATCGATCGAATCAGTGAAAAACCGACAAAATTGAAGAAAATCGGAGAAAAATCGAGCTCTTACCGTGAAACTAGGGTTAGGGTTAGGTTTCGGGAAGGAAAGAGGGGGAAAAAGAGGTGTATGGCGAATAGAGAGGTAGAGAGGAGGCGGTGTGATATTTAGTGTGAGGTATTAACAGGAAACACGAATATAAAGGAGCGACGCGAAGGGGTATGGGGTGTAATTGTAATTTGCAAAGAAAGTTTAGGCGGGATTTTTTGGTGCGGGTTCCAGTCTTCCAGATCCCCACTCAATAGAATTTGGCTTTAACTCTAGAAACTTCCCGCGCAAATAATTCGTTCTTTAGCTATTTCTTTTCGTTGAGAAGGGAACCGTGGAAACTGAAAACACAGAGTCGTCAATTGTGTATGTAAGAGCATCTATTTCTCAAACTTTAAGAATTTCTAATTAGATGTAAAAAATAAAATAGTTTTAGAAATGTAGATCAAACAAACATGATACTAACATTGTGACATAGCAAAGAAGTTAGAAGATTTAATTCTCTTTATGATACTAATTTATTGGAGAAAATTTTCTAATCGCCAGCATTATGTTTATTAGTTTATCGCTTCCTTCCTTCACTTCCATTTGGGTTTCGGATTCGATAGGATCGATACGATTATTTCAAGTTTCACATTGTTAGTTCCAATTTGTCTTAACCATGAAATTGAATTCATTTTGATTATCAAGTCTCTTATGCACTCTAGCAGAGTTGTACTTTTCATACAAAAACAAGTGATACACTTGTTGAAAGACATAATAAGTTCATTCTTCAACGGTTGAGAAGGCATATGGAGGCATTGGATTGAAGGTTGATGGAGTGTAGTATGAGTAGTCTTGATGAATTGGATATTCTTGATAGTATGAAGGAGACATGTATGAAGAGGTATTAGCATGAAGCATGCTAGGAGTAAGCTCTTTCTCCATGACTTGTGGAGCATATGAATCGGTATATTGGTTGGATTGTGCTCCCTCCTTCCTTATCTAATTATTCATTGGCATGGGTTTCAGTTTCCAAGTCAAATTCTTCTTAACCCAACATTTTTTCCAGTAAGTAGATAATAGGATTGAGCTCCTAGGAGTTGATAGGAATGGTGATTTTCTTGTGCATAAGTATCTGAATCAATAAGTGAGGGTATGGCAAACTCATTTGCTCGTTGGTTAGGACGACTCTCATATGGTTAAGGATGATGAAATGAATGTTTACCACTTTGTCCTTGGCAATGAGATGTCTAAGGAGGACCCACTGGTGTGTTCAATGTTAGTTTTGAGACATTTTTCGGGTATAAGAATGTTGTTTATGAGAAGAAACAACAATCTATGAAATGCGGGTAGTTTTGAGTCAGAATGGTTTTTGTGTGGGTCTTTGGCACATGACCATCTCTTATATTCGGTAAAGGATTTCTTATGTTGAGGCACTTATGGTATACATCTACCTTCTCACCATGTTCAACAATCCCTAACACTGTTGCTATGATTTCGGCATCAATTGGAATTTCTTGGCCAATAGAAATAGGTGGTGACTGCAAAAGATTCCTTGGTTTGCCTCATGTTGGCATACAAAATCTTTATTGGACTTAAGGCAAATCTTTGGTCCAATTCAATTAGAGGTCTCCATGCCCAAAAATCAATTATTTGTATCAATTGGTTGTACTTTCATTCACTCATTTGGTTATCCTCATTTATCATGAACATAAAGGTATCGAAAATGGGTCTACTCTTGAAGGTACTATGGAATGTGGAGAATTCAAGGGCCGGTCGGTATAGAATTCGATTTTGAGATGAATTGGCCCAAGGGTTAAAATTTTGTGTTATTTCGGATGGGAGGAGGAAGGATTTTGTGTCGATTGAGAGGATGAAGGGTGACTCGGGATTAGATGTGGAGGTGTAGGATTTGCACCGGGAGTTGGAGCTTATACCAGTACCGAGTTGGTGTGTAAGAAAAAGAATGTTCTCCCTTTGTGTCATGGTCATTTGGTTTCTTTCTTTTTCTAATTGCTTTTCAACCTCTTTTCTCTTCTTATTGTAAACAAATGGTAATTTTGAAGGTGCCATAAGAGAAGTAAAAACCAAGAGAAAACTTACAAGAAACATGTTGGAATTGATGACAGCTGAATATACTTAAGCTCTTGCGAATTTGAGAGAATTTGAATAGATTTTAAGGCTAGAGTTTCAGCAAATGAAGAATTCAAAAGTCTAAATTCAGCTTTTGCAATAATATAATCACTTGGAGAGGATTGAAGACCTTAAATAGCATAATTCACTATCTCGTTATAGCAATCTGTTGCAACGGGTTACACACTCGTTATAACGGGTTCCCAGCCGTTATAATGAATCTCTCTCCTCTTTACTGTAACACTATCAACATTTAAACCTCCAACAGTTAGTTTTTTATGTTTTAACATGTTATAACGGGTTCCAAGTCGTTGTAAGGCATCTCTAACCCATTGTAACGGGTCCCATAATGCAAGCACGTATTCTTGCGTTAATTGTGACTTAATTTGTTGAGCTCGGCTAGGGGCCTTCATTTCTTGAGCGCTTATAGTCTTTGCCTTTGGTTGAGCTATTTTCTCTTGTGCATGAGCATTTATTCTTGCAAGACTCAAGGACTTCTCATTTTGCTTTGCAACATTCATCTTTGGGAGCGCCAAGGGCTTCTTCATCTTCTTTGAATTTGAAGGACTCAAGGACTTCACAATCATCTTGGAAGTGTCTATCATCGGGATGCATGTTGGAATTTTAAGTCTCCTTGAGACTTCTTCTTATTCTTTAGCATAGTCTGTTGGACTAAACTCATCTCTTGTTTGACAATTTGCAAAACAAATTAGTACTAACCTTGCACAATTGAGTTTTGTTGAAATGCAGGTTAACACATGTACTCGATTGTGATACAAAGGTTCAAATATGCTTATACAAGTCAAGACATACTCAAAGACATCAAGAGCAAGTACGTAAGGCATTCACAGAGTTATGCATTATGGTAACGCTTGCCCAACCCGTTGCAACAGGTGTCTAACCCGTCATGACGGGTGCCCAACCCGTCACCACGGGTTAAGAGGAGAAGCGTTAAGCTGAGAAGAGATTTCCAGAGCCATGTGTTGCTGTAACGCATTCCAAAGGCATCACAACACATTCCTAACCCGTTATAACAGGTCTTTAACCCATCACAATGGGTTCCTGCTCAGGATGGTCCCAGAAGTCAGTGGAAGAAGCACGGAAGGGCTTTTATGAAAAGGTACAACTCGTTATAACGAATTATGTAATGTGTCACAGAGTTCTGTAACGCATGAGGCCATTTCCAAGACTCCAAGATGCTGTTCAACCTATATATATATTGAGGATACAAACCTGGAAGACATCTGAAACCCCTCCCAAACTATCAAGCATTCAATTGAGCACCAAAAAGAGCATTAGAGCATTCTCCTACAGCTGTCTAACCTGAGAGATTTAGAATAGCTACTATTGTCTAATTGTCAATCCGAATTTTCTTGTTAGTTTCTAGCATTTGGTGCACTACATTTGTGTTGCCAAGTAGAGCATCCATATCCTTGATTGTGTAGTTAATCGAACATTTTACCTTGTAGTGTGGTGTAGTCCCTTGCACAGGTTTAGGAACATAAGATTGGATTGCATATTGAGAAGAAATCAAAGATAGGTTCCGTAATTATAAAGAACACTTATTGTTTAGTGGAATCAGTCCAGAAAAGAAGTTTTTGTTTTGGAAATTCCGTGGACGTAGGCCTAGTTTGTTTGTAGGTAGAACCATATTATATTATGTATTCTGTGTTCTCTTGCTCTTTGCTCTTTGCTCTTTATTCTCTCTCTTTACTATATTTGCACTTTATTATCTTGATTTGCTAAATTGCAATTAGTACTTGCTTACGTTGGGCACAAGATGGAGTAGTATAGAGGAGTAGATGAAAGGTTGGATGAAACCGATGTTTTCCAAGAGCAATATCAAGCATCTTAGATCGAGAGATACGGGTTTTTGGTCCCTTGCATGAGGAAGATAATGCATAAGACTATGTGAGAGAGAGCACAACATCTTGTAGTAGTTAGAATTTCTTAAGTTGTAATTTGATATGCTCCGTTGAAGACTTGTTTTATCTTATGTACTCATGATGTTTTGGACCACTTTTATACTTGTGTGCATCTTTTATGAGATATCTCTTATATATATTTTGCCATGTTTCTTGATAATTGCTTCTTTATTATTAAAATTGCAAATTCAAATTGAAAATGATAACTTGTGCTTTATTTGTAAATTTTATATCATTATGGAGGAGCAAATTTAGAACTTGACTTGCTTATAAACATGTGCTAAATTCAGGGAGAGCTTTCGTAATTGAGCATTTTGTCATACTTTGCAAAAAGGAGGGAGAAATGTTATGATGTGCATCATATCTTATGCACATCACATATGGTTTTGCAAATTGCAAAAAAGGAGTTTGTTGGATTAAACTCATATCTTGTTTGACAATTTGCCAAAAAAATCAGTATTGACCTTGCACAATTGGGTTTTGTTGAGATGCAGTTAACACAGGTACACCATTGTGATACAAAGGCTCAAATATGCTTATACAAGTCAAGACATACTCAAAGACATCAAGAGCAAGTACAAAAGACATTCACAGAGCCATGCGTTAGTTCTTTCATGGTCTTTGATTCTTAGTCTCAATGTACACAAATTTTGTATTTTCTTTTTCTACATGGTCTTTGAGATATTGCGGCCGCAATTGACTTGATTGACAGACATATTTCAATCATGCTGGTCCAAAGTGTCTAATTGCGTCCTTTTTGCTTCTAAACACGTATTTTCCTGCATTAGAACTTAAATAGAATAGTGACTTGAACTTTTAAGAAAATTAACTATATTAAACCTAAATTAACTTTAAATTAAACAAAACTTGAAATAATTTAATAATAAACCCTACGTAAAAGCATGCATAATTTAGCCTTATCATACAACGTTGTAGAGACTCAACAGACTTGTCAGAAATTTGAAATTTTACAATTTATTTTGTACAATGTTATACAACATTTTATAACTTTACATAACGTTTCTGGAGATATAAAAATTTTGTTGTTTATTTTGTACAACGTTATATAACGTTTTTGGGGATTTTATCTGACTAGCCTGCTTTGCTTACACTGACCACAATGTTATGTAATTTTGTACAATGTTATGTAGCGTTGTAGCTCCCAAAATGTCATTTTTGCTGTTCTAACTCAATTTCATTCATTTAAAATATTTTACATTCTAAATAAGAACACCTAGTTGAGTTTTAGACTTGATGCCTTCATGTCTCGATGTTTTTATGCTTCATTATTGCATTTTCAAATTATTATTTTTATTTCAAATCTAATAAAAAACTCACAAGTAAATTATTAGATTTATTGTTTGGTTTTGCAAATCGAAAAATTCGAGATATTGTCTAATACAACAAAATGGTGCTTGGGCTTCCTATTTTATATAGGCCCAATCAACCTACTTTATGGGCCGAGATTACATATGCAATTAAGCCTAACCTCTCTTACTTTTATTTCACACATCTGATCCGAGCCTATTAAACATTTTATGTGCGGTCTCAGGCTCAGCCGATAGCCTAACGTTTTGTATTCCGTTTGCGAATGACGCAACGTTAAACGCAAATGATTTTGGTTGTTTTAATTAAACATAACGTTAAATGCAAATCTCGATGATTTCGTCAATTAAACACAACGTAAATGCAAATTATTGATTTCGTTTCATTTAATTGCATTTTTACGTTTAGAATTCTACGAGTCTGAAATAATTTGAATTGCAGAATTCAAATAGACAAAATAATAGAGACTTAAATGCTATTAGTTTTAGACGCACCGCTTCACTCTCTCATTTCTCCCTCTTTTCTCTTCGTCTCTCCCGCTCTCTTGAGACTCTGACTATGGACCATTGAAGAAGTAGCAACATCTGGTTTCATCTTGTGCTTGGTGGGGATAAAGCCTGAAGAAATGATCACTTTGGCTCATTGGCTCTCATGCAATAACCTTCAATGTTGATATATGTGTTTCACTGTTTTATTTTTAGCGATTGACTGAGAAGGTAGTTTGAGATCTAGGTTGAGCATAGATGTTGTAATCTGGATTGATTCTTTTTATGCTTCATGTTAGTTAGAAATTATTGCAAGTTGTAATGGATTGTACATGTAATATATATACTTGATTTGTGAACATGTAATTTTTGTAATTTTAGAGTTTTTTCCCTATTTTTTGGTTATATTGTGCAGTTAGCAAACATTCAAATAAAATTGAACGTTTTTAACATTTTAACCGTTAATTTATACGCAACTTCAATGCAAAATTCTTATGTTTATTAAACGCAATGTAACATGCAAGGAAAAATCGTTACACTATGAAAACACAAAAGTTAACAAATTAGTATTTGCATCACAGTTTCGTATGTTTGACAACGCTATATGTTAGATTAGGTCTGTGCTTTCGTGCTTTTAGTAAAAAATTAAAAAATTATCGTTGCTTTAACAATAAATTTTATTTTTTATTCTAATTTATTAAGTAAGAGCATCAATAAATTTTATATTTTATATTGCAATTTGCAACAAGTAGGGGTACTAGGTACGAACTGCTGGAGAAGGAATCCACCTGATAAAATACTGTGTGGTGAAATAATAATTGAATGGTTCAAGTAACATTGTAATTTGTGTATACATAACTTGAAATTATGTAAATCATTCGATTACTATTTTATTTTAGAAGTACCCAGGAATGTTGATCCCCATAAATGTCAATCCGACAGTCACAGTACCAAACACACCTGTTCATGTAAATTCCGTAACGTCTGTTTTCGCAAATTTTGTTAGGTTTGCATAGAAACTCCTATAAATTCCCAGAAAGATCACCATTTTTATGTATTGATGAATTTCCTACAATATTTTTTCCCTACAATTTTAAAATCCCAGAAAGAACGATTTTATTTCCCTACAGTATATCCTACATTAATGAATTTTTGTATATTATTCTGTGAAGTTTCGTGCTCATTGCGTACGATTATTAGACCACAGGTATAAAGTACCCAACTCGACTAATCAATGGTCCCTATCCCAACACGGGAAGTACATACTGTTCCTTTTTTCTCTACTTCAAATAGAGAAACAAATAGGCAAAATAAATTCCAATATACCATTAATCTTTTTTTTAAGGTACGTAAAAAGCCTACGTTTTTCATTAACACAAATAAACGGAGTACAAAGATAAGAAGAAAAAAGAAAGAGATTGAAATTGAAATACAAGCTTCTTCCTAAAAGAGAGAAGAAAAAAGAACAGACAATAGAAAGCTTGACCAGCCACATCAAACACCGGCCCCGGGACAACCTGCCATACGCCCATACCACATCACACCGGGATGTTATACGGATCCCACAATCCCAAAGCCACCCATTCGATGCCCGTTACACGGTAGATATGTACACGAGTGCAAAGGTACTATCGTCGTCGAGGAAGGGGGAGTCGATGCTGCATAGTCTCTGTCTTGATCTTATAAGTTTAATAATTGCTTACAGTTTCTCGATTATATGGCAAGACCAAAACAGAGAACTCTAACAAAGTCAACAACAAAAATTGGTATTACTAGACTATGAGTAATATGCTTTTCTGTTTTGAACAATACAACAAGTTGACAACAAAAATTTTATCAGACAATGGGAGTAAAAATAATTATTTCACTTTAAATCATTCTGTTTCAATACCAGACTCAATGTGCTCATATCAGACAAAACATAGAGTCATTCATCTCATTTCATTACTTGTCTATCAGAAATTGGACGAGGTGCTCTTTCCAAGCGCCATCTTCAATATATCTCTCATAAAAGGATGCCTCATTATCTGCTTCAACCGCTATTCCAGACATGCTTCTTGTTCCATAGTGCCCCTAGGATACAACTTAAAAAGTTAGCTTCATTTTTCACATAGTGATAGATAAGACTGTTAACTTTAACCAGTTAAAGGCTTCATACAATGAACCAGACAAATAAGGCGACCTGAAGAGAATTTTCTGCAGCAATACATACTGGCACCAGAATTGGCATATATGTCCAGGACAATGTTGTTAACACACAAAAACCTGATGAAATTCATGTGCTTTAGTTTGTTGTTTCTTAGCTTCTTATGTTAGGTTTTCCATCCTGGGATTTACATCAGATGCCAGAGTTTAGTCCTTTCGAATTGAAATCTGACCAACCTGACCCAACTATGGATGGATTCAAAACTTCATCAAAATGCTCAAAAGAAATAGTAATTCATCTAATTACCCATTTTGTGTCAAGGTCTACAAATATAGAACTCAGTGAATACTCCCACTCGGGATCACAACCCGTTATAGGCAGCATATCTCTATCCGCTTTTGCTTTATCTTGCATCATTTTTCCAACCATCTCCTTCAGAGGTATCTCCTTGTCTCCTTGAGTCTCTAAAAATTCTACAACTTTGCCTCTCAAAAGGAGAGACTATAAAAGATCTTATTAGAATTGCAAGCTGATGATGACCACTCATGTAACCTAAAAAATAAAATAAAAGAACTTCCTAATTGATTGTCTAAAGCCAGTAAAGTTATGCAATTGCCAACAAATGTACAAGAAAACAGAAAACACAGCATTGCATGCTGTCTATTCTAGACCAAACGAGTCAAAGCAAAGTATACAGAGGCAATTGGCAAATATTCATGACAATTGAAGTTCTAATTTAGAGAAATTGAGCGAAGACATATTCGTTTTGGTACCTTAGGCCATGGAGAATCAAGACTAGCATTGGAAAGCACGTGAATGCCTGGGTTAACTGTCTGAATCGTAGGCTTGCCCTTGGGCCGATTGGATATGAAAACCATGGTTTTTGAGCAAAGATCAGCAACAACTAAATTAAATGGGTTGTATATATCTGCTTCTTTGGCTATTTCTTCTGCAAATTCCATGGGGCTTTGACTACTCTGTAAAATACCATTGCAACAGAAGCAACCATAAATTAAATTAGTACATGTTTCTCGCTATATTTTATTTAAAAAGGCAGATTTTGCAACTGATAGAATGGATAGAATTTTAAGAAGGAAGGCATTTTCATGTGCAATACAAACCAACTTTACAATCCAGTTATACTCAGCTCATAGAATTCTGCATAGACAGCTGGCAACTTGTGACTCAGGTCAAGTTGACATCGATTCCAGTACAGGTAAAAGTTGAGTCATTAGGGGTTTGGCTAGTTCCAGCTTAAAATGAAGCAATTCTTGGCATTTAAAAAATTATGAACTAAGGGTCAAAGGGGGCAAAATTCTAAGGAGGACTTGTTTCTCAAGTTAACTTTAGTTCTTTCACAGGATATAGGAAATTTCACTAATATTTCTACATGTTTTAACAATGTTTTAGATATTCAGGGAGATGTATTAGAAAACTCAGATTTTCTGTTAGAATATAAAAATCTTTACATACTTTTTTCTAGGATCAGAGATGGACACAAGCTCTGGATACTAAGGATGAAATCTCAATGAAATAGAAGATGAAGAGGTATCTGATAATGAGATCATTTACAAGAAGAAAGTTTATCTGACGAGCATGGAATTTCCTCCGGAAGAGAAAGGGCATTCTCCTTTTCCTTTTGACCCCAATCCAAGTCCTTAGAAGTTTATTGAGAGTATTTTTAGTGCAAGTACTTTTGACAGAACTTTTGGTGAAGATGTGATGTTGTTTTTGTGATGATTTGATAATGTGTGATGTTGTCTAGAGATTGAAGACAGTTTAAAACACGTTTTGTAATATTTTATACTGAAAATTAGGGAGTAATCTTGATTAGGGTGAAACTTATAAGTAGAGATTAGGTTAGAATTTATTCTAGACTTTAGTTTAGTTTAGTTTAGTTTCTGTAAGACTCAGGATATATTTCAATGAAATAGCTGGGAATTCCCACTTCTGGGTAAAAAAAAAAGGGTCAAAGGGGACTAGCTGTATTCTCCAATTTGCAAGGGGTATATTGCCTGATGTTATTCGGCTCTTTCTTTATTAAAGATAACCTACATTAACATTACCAGTAGAAAATTAGAGAATCAACAGTCAATGTTCGTACCTTGAGAAATTTCACAGGCAAATGCCCCCTTGATTTCAATGATTTGGTACCAGGACATTGAGGTTCTTCAGGTTCTCTAAAGTTGGTTAAAAAGGCAATTCGACCACTTCTTGTGCAACCTAGCCATGTGCCTCCTCCCAACTCATCTCTTCCTCCCAATATATCCTCTTCCTCTTCGCCTTCCCCCCACCACTCCATTGGTCGCGTCGGCCTAATCGGGAAGAAAATTTATTATTGTACGAAGTTTACTAAAATTTCAATTGAATTTCTGAGAGATCGTGCCTTTCGTGGAATTCATCTCTGTTGAGCAGCAGGATGAACTTGTAAGAAGGGTGTGATTGCCAGATCCATACGGCGATGCACATGCCTCTCTCTCTCTGTCCCCGAAAGCTTGGCAGGAGCTCTGGAGCTGCCAAATGTCTCTACTCTCTCTCTGTTACTGTTTCGATCAATTATAAGCGACCAACAATAGGT
The DNA here is from genome assembly GCA_964058865.1 of Eleocharis quinqueflora. Taxonomy (NCBI): domain Eukaryota; kingdom Viridiplantae; phylum Streptophyta; class Magnoliopsida; order Poales; family Cyperaceae; genus Eleocharis; species Eleocharis quinqueflora. The sequence continues at coordinate 58,992 of CAXKVX010000075.1, read as the reverse complement.
TAGCAGTGTAGTGAATTCAGTTGGTCGGTTTAGTTGGATTTTTTTTTCTTTTTTTCTGATTTTTTTTAACTTAACGGACTATTTCTTGGTTATTTTCGAGTTATATCTTAATTATTCTCGAGTTTAGCCGAATTTTTCATGAGATTTGTGTGGATTTGGTCATGTTTGCACGGGTCGGATCGGATCGGATTTAACACTGATTTTTTTTCAACAATGATGACTGCTACAATTTTTTTTGGACGGATCCGCACGAATTTGCTATCGGGTCGAATCGCGGCCTCGGATTTCCCGGACCGGATCGGGCCAGTCGAATTTTGTCAAATCAGTTTATACCCTAAAAGCCTCTAGTTTAATTATTAATTTGGTCTTAAGAAAATATCACTTTAATCTTGATATTAATATTTTTGCATCAAATTGATTTTAAATTTAATATCTACTACAAAATATTATCCTTTCATATGTGTCTAGATTATGATGCTTGGCTAAGTACAAAATGTTTTGTATTTTACATTCTTATTTTGAATTTTAAAGTCTAAATGATTGATGAAAAACATGATCTAGATATTAAATCTTCTTACAAAATGATCTTATGTATTTTTACAAAAATTATATAAGCTAGTCTTTAGTCTGCAATAGTGTTTTAAAATTCCGTATGCGCTAGTTGAATGGATTGAATATCGTCAAGCAATTAATCAGTATGCGACCGATTAGTCGGAATTTTACGGACAATTTTATGTTCTCATTATGATTATTTATGTATACTCGTAGTTTATTAAAAATAATGAATATATCACTTAATATGATAATAATATCATTTGTATATAAAACTTTTCTACTCAAAGCATGCTAGAACTGATGGTTACAATGTCAGCTTCATCCTTGTATTTTGAACTAATGTTAGAATTGAGACTACAATTGATCATGTATTGACATTTTTCGAAAAAGAGAACAACAAATATTCAGTAAGTTCATCCTTATTTTTGAATTTTTTTCACCTTTTCTATTTAATAATCTCGATTTTCTTTGAATGGCAAACTAATGGTTAAATGTCACACACACATCAATAAAAAAGAATAAAAACAAGAAGAAAAGATAACTGACATAAATAGTATGTCTCTTACATACCATAAGTTTATATTATAACATAGTAGATGTTACACAAAAGGAAAATCATGTTTCCATACCAACTTACACAAATGGGAAATCATATTTCCTTACCAACCTACATAAATGGAAAATCATATTTTCTGAGTCCAAGTTTTAATCAAACTACAGCTATAAATTTTGACAGATGTTAATCATAGATCAAAATTAGCCACATTGAGTACTTAATTAAGAGATATGTTCCCCTTTAATTAATTGACAATTATGACACTGATGAATGAACTCATGAATATTGTCATCGAGACAAGGCCAATACAAATTCCTCTTAAGCCTTTGATAAGTGTTGTGATGCCCGAGTGTCCCTCCAAAGCTGAATCATGCAATTCCTCGACAATATTCTGTCTCCACTAGTCTCCATTGCCTACACAAATTCTATTATTGTATTTGAGGATACCATTATATTCAGAAAGGTGATGGGTCTGTCAAGATTAAGTGGTAACCTCAATTTGGACCAGAGATTAGTCTCCCATTGATCACCTTCATAGCTCTTTTTGACATCTTCAGCCCATTGAGGAATTAATTCACTAACTGCTAACACCAATCCTGCTACATTATCATGAATGCCTTGTTCTTCCTTTATGGATAATGCATATGCCACCTTGTTCTCTATCCCTTTCTTATACTCAAATTTATAGTTAAGACCCAACAATTTACTCAATCCTCTATGCTACATAGGGGAATTTATCTTCTGCTCCAATAAATATTTGAGGCTAATTTGGTAAGTCTTAATGATAAATTCATTACCCATCAAATAATGTCTTCATTTATTGACTGCAGAATACAAAGCCAGTAATTGCTTCTCATAGGTTGATAGTGTCTGATTTCTAACCCATAATTTCTCACTAAAAGGGTTTTTGGTCTCTTGAATTGCATTAATAGAGCTCCTATGCCATCCTGACTAGCATTAGTTTCAATGGTGAAGGGTTGAGAAAAACCTGGGAGCTGGAGTACAAGAGCATTAATCATAACCCTCTTTAGAGCATCAAATGCCTTTTGAGAATCTTTAGTCCATTTGAAACTATTTTCTTGAGCGATTCAGTAAGTGGCCTAGAAATCACTCCATAGTCCTTGATAAACTTCCTGTAGTAGCCAGTAAGGCCAAGGAATTCTCTCAATTCTCTATCACGTTTAGGGGTTTGCTAATTGGCCATAGCCTCCACCTTTTTTTGGGTCTGTAGCTACCTCATCTCTTGAAATTAAGTGACCCGGGTACTCCACCACATGTATCCCAAAATCACAGTTAGAGAGTTTGAAGAAATGTCTGAAGGTGTTTGCTATGAGAGTGTAAGTCCTTGTTATACACCAAAATATCATCAAAAAATACCAAGATAAACTTCTCAAATAGAGTTGAAAGACTATGTTCATTAAGGCTTGAAAAGTTGTTGGTGTATTGGTCAATCTAAAGAGCATAACATGGAATTCAAACAACCCCTCATGTGTTTGAAAAGCTATTTTATAGACATCATCCTCATGCATCATAATCGAATGATACCCTAACCTCAAATCAAGCTTTGAAAAGTAGTGCATTCCATGAAATTCATCAAGCAATTCATCAATTAAGGGTATGGGGTACTTGTTCTTAACAATCACTTCATTCAATCTTCTGTAATCCACATACATTCTCCAATTATCATCCTTTTTCTTTACCAAAAGTACTGGAGAAGAGAAGGCACTATTGCTGGGATGTATGAAAGACCTAGGGAGAAGTTCTTTGATGATTTTCTCAATTTCCAGCTTTTGAAAATGAGAGAGCCTATATGGTCTCAAATTAATGGATTTGGTACCAAGGTGAAGGGTAATTTTGTGATCTACCCCTCAAACCGGAGGCAATTGTTGATGTTCCTCAAAGACTTTCTCAAATTGAACTAGTACTTGTTGGATGACAATATCCATGTGGCACAGTTTGTTGGAATTGAGACGTCAAATCCAATAAATAAAGTTTGGACTACGTGTTATATGATTAATATATCTCATATTGTCACCTATGTTACGACGAGTAACATCATCTATGCCATAAAATGTGATTAATTATGCAAGGCATAATACGTATTTCGCTAAGATTCTGGGTACGAATACATATGAGATTTAATGTTAATTAATTATAATTGTTGATGGACATGTTATAATTAATTCAACTAATGCTAGTGTTAAAATGTCGACATTATTGTTTGGGCCTAATCAATCTATTTGGATCAAGATACCAACAAAACGAGCTCAATAAAATTTAGTATATATATATATATATATATAAATTATTTGGTTATTTTTCAAATTGATTTATATAAAATGATATAAAAAAGATTTGACCGAATATTGGTATATTTTTTGGCCATTTTTATAAAAAGTTTTTTATAAAAAAAAACTTTGCGGAATGTATAACCGCCATTTTTTATATATATTATTCTGTTGAGAGATTCTTCCCTGATTTGTTGTGCAAACAATACCAAATTTTGAGTACGTATTTACGGCAGTAAATATGATAATTTGAAAAAGAATTGAAGAGAATTTAATACCAAATATTCCAAAGAATGTTTGCTATTAATTACTATATATTTCCAAGATACGTTTTCACTAATATAAAAGGTGTTGTGTCCTCAAGCCTTACCGGCATGTTATGTTAGGACACATGTGTTGTGCATATGCCTATCTATCTCTCCATTATTGATAGAATACTTCTCGGTTCATTCGTGACCTTGAAAAAAAGTTGGCATCGAGAGTTGCTTGGAAGGATCCGCTAGCGCACCAAGGTGCCGTCAGCGATCGGTTCAAGGCGAAAGAAAAATAATAGCATAGAACCCCATCTAGTGATACTGCTTGAGAGACATTCAATACCAACACAAGATGCCAAGTAAGTAATTGGCTTTCGCTAATTTTATGATTCTCTAGAATCGCTCTTGATTGTAGCAATTATTTAGAATTTTTAGCAAATAGATAAATCCGATTTGAATTGCACCAACACAATTTGACAGCAATAATGACCTGATTGCCCTTCTTCTATTTTTTTACTATATCCTTTTATCATCAGTATAGCTCATGGAAGTGTGAGCTCCTTCAGTCTTGAGAACTATTACTCTATCTCCCATTTCAAACTTGAGATTGCCCTTTTGTAAATTAATTTATATTGTATCCAAACTGGCAATCCAATCACATCTAAGAACTACATCATATCCAGAGACATTAAGCATCTTGAGATCAGCCTTAAAAAAATATTTTTGTAAAGTGAATTTGACCTTAGGACACACTCTGTTAGTGATCAACTTCTCACCACTAGCACTTTTGAAAGTTTTAGTAGGGGTAGATAAAACTGGCAAGGTTAATTCTTGAACAAGGGTTGGGTTTATGAAAGGGTTAGTGGATCCATTATCCACAAATACACAAATATGTATAGTTTTAATAGCCCCTTCATACTTCAATGTGTTAGAATATAATTCTAAGGTCAAGTGCTAGTGCGAAAGTGTTTTTAACAACAACAATTCAAACTTTCAGACCTTAATCACCTAGCTAAAATCACAAGCAAGCAAGTATTAAAACTAATTGAGCAAATCAAACAATAAAGTGCAAATATAGTAAAGAGAGATAGTAAAGAGCAAGAGAGATCAAGAGAACACAATAACACACGATATAACGTGGTACAACCTACAAATAAACTAGACCTACATCCACAGGACTCCCGAAACCAAAGCTTCATTCCAGGACTAATTCCACTAGATAACAAATGTTCTTACAAATGTGAAACTTATCTTTGGTTTCTTCTCAACAAGACAACCAATCTCAGGTTCCAAAACTTATGCAAGGGGCAACGCTGCTCTACAAGATACATGTCTGATTGACAACATAATTAAGGAAGAGAATGCACTACTTGACTACACAATGTAGTAAACCATACAAAAATAACAACTAAGTGTTCTCGGATCGACAATTAGACAATTAGGCTATTCTATCACTCTCAAGATTAGGAAGCTAAAGGAGAAGGCTTTAGTGTTCTTTTTGATGTTCAATTATGTGCTTGGAACCTTGGGGATGGCTTTCTTGATGATTATGGTCTGTATCCCCAAGGTATATATAGGCATGGCACATCTTGAAGTCTTGAAGTCTTGATTTTCCTCTCTTGTGTTACAGAAACAAAGAACCTGTTATAGAACCTATTGTAACGGGTTGGAGAACTTCCCAATTTGCCTTTTTCTGCTTGGATCATTGACTTCTGGATTCTACTAGACACGAACCTGTTGTGACGGGTTAGGGACCTATTGCTACGGATTGGCAACACGTTATAACAAGTGTGGAATGTGTTACAGTATCGCATGGCTCTGCCAATTTTTTGAAAATCCTCTGTCTTCACCATGTCTCTTCTTCAATCTGTTGCAACAGATTGGGAACCCGTTGTGACGGGTTGTCCATGCATTATGGTAACGCATGGCTCTGCCAAGCCTCTATTTTTGCTCAAGTGACTTGAACTTGATATCATTGTGATTGTTATAAATTGTACATGCATGATTGAGCATGTGCGTCATCATATTGTTCCTGTAGAAACCTACAACTCAACAAAACTCAATTGTGCAATGTTAGTACTAATTTATTTTGCAAAATGTCAAACTAGAGAAGAGTTTAAACGAACAAACCCACCCTTTTGGCAATTTACAAAACCATATGTGTGTGCATATAATTCTCATGCACAACACCACATTTCTCACCCTTTTTGCAAAGTATGGAAAAATGTTCAATTCAAAGCATTCACTTCTCCTAAATTCTAGCATGTATTTTCAACATCAAGTCAAGATATAAATGTCGCCCCTTAATGATATAAATTTTACAATTTTAGCACAATTAATTCAATTTCAATTTTGCAATTTGTAAGAGTAATCAAGGAGCATAATCAAGAAACATAGTCATAAAAGATGCAAGCAATTATAGAAATATCTAAAGCAAATGCATGCAAACTTCAACATGAGCACAAAATACAAAACAAGTCTTAACATAGCATAGCAAATTAGAAATTACAAATTTAAAAGTTCTAAAGCAAAAAATGTTACGCTCTCACTCTCATGCCCTACACATTATCTCCCTCATGCAAAGGACCCCAAAACCGGTCTTGAAAAGCATTAGTCTCATCCAAACGTGCATCAACCCCTCTATAATACTCAATCTTGTGCAACATAAGATCATGCAATTGTTGAAAGTTGTTGCACACTCTCCAATATCAATCTTGTAGGTCTAAGGGGTCTTGTCTCTCAATCGATCTTGAGGGTTCCCCTTGAGTTGCTTCTTCTAGGCCGTAGAGACCTTTCACATACTTGCTATCCCAATCCTTCACCTTCTTCAACTTGAACCCTTTCACAAATAGGGCTAGTTTTCTTCTTGGCTACCAACTTGCGGGATTTTGGAGGACTTAATTAGTAATAATAAAGGAGCTCACGTCATCACTACAAAAAAGAAATACTAAAAGGATGAACATAGCGACTATTGTGGCCAACTCACTACCAATGGCATGTCAGGACTTACCAAAGAACTGTGGGTTAAAGAGGTGATGTACCGAGAAAGCACTGACTTCAACCCTATTGGCTCTAAGGGAAATTGGCCCCCTGCCTTTTAACAAGAGAGTCTTAGATAGACACCAGCGTCTTCTTTTTCCAACTGACTGACCTTGGGATATAATGAATTTGGCCTGGGATGGTACTGCAAAAGCTGGGTGCGAAGAATCCTCTTTGATTGAAGGAATTTGTGCCATAAGGAAGATTAGGGCAATAATTGCTGAGAAAATCATTTTGGCTTGAGAGAGAAAGAAGGAATTGGTTGGAATGGGTTTTCTGGGATGTGAGTTCTCTGAATAATTATTGGGAAAGAATTTTTTCGTTCCTAGGGTAAAAGTGATGAGGTTTGGAGAAGAAGAAATGGTTTAAATAGCATTTTGTACCCTTCTGTTACAACAACTCGTTGCAACATGTTGCCCATCCGTTATAACGGATTTTCAACCGTTATAACAGGTCTTTTTCCCCTTTTATGTAATGCAACCAACATTTAAACCTTCAAAGACTAGTTTTTCGAAGATATAACCCATTATAACGCCTTCCTTACCCGTTGTTACGGGTTCCATAACGCAAGTAGTTAGTTTTTAATTTATTTGTGAATTAATTTATTGTTATGCTCCAAATTTGGTCTTTGATATTTATAAGGTTCAGTTCAGCTGTCATATAGTGTTTGAACTCATGCAAATGCTCAGAATGAGTTATGATTTGGATATAAAGATCAAACAAGCTTCACAAAACATACGATTCAATCAAATAGACATTAAATTATACATTTTGCTACATGACTCTCCCTCAACATAATATTAAAAAAAGAAATCAAATAGGGAGAGTCTAGTTACTCTTTAGAAAATTGGTATTAGTCACACTTGTGCTAGGCACATCAAATGGAACTATACTCTTACCATTCTTAACACGACAAAATCGATCTTGATGTCCAAAATTCAATCAAGATGAAAAAAAGATAGTCTTGGAATTAATATTGCTATGATCGTAGTTATTCTTGTTAATTGGTCTTCAATAACTCATCCTTAATCTATAGTTATCATGAAAATTACTTATGTAGTTTTTAGGATGATAGTTTAATTGGTAGATATTATTGTATCTTTTTTTTTGGAAAATTGCTACTAAAATTCTTATTATCATTTAGCATATTTCTAGAGTTATGTCTTGGTTGAAAAATACCATTAAACATTTTTCTTTGAAAATTGTTATCAAGTTTTTTGTTATCATGTAGCACATGGAACCTACCATACCTATCCTTAACATAAAGCTTTGATGGTTGAGCTCGATGTTGGTTGGTAATCCTATAATCATTTCTAACTCTAGGTTTGTTTACCACATTTCTAGAATTAGGTTTAGTGAACTTGGTTTTCTTAGTGTATCTCTTGTTATACATATATGCCTGATTTTTAACTTGAATAATTTTGTCATTTGGCTTAGGTTGCTTTTCAAATTTTGAAGGTTGTTCCTTTACAAATCCAAGCATTGTTTTATCATGTGGACTTTGATCAATATACATTTTGTCATAGTCAATTTTTGTGTCATGGTTTGATGCCTTAACAAACTTAACAAATTTAGAAGTCCAAAGTTGTGCTTTTTTTAATATATTTTCTTTATCTAAATTGACATTGGTCTCAGGGTCTAGTTTCTAGAAATTCAATCTTAGACTATCATTAATCATAACATCTTTAACATTCATAGACGTTTTGGACTCATCAAGTACATTAAAAGACTCTTAATCTTTATTCAAATCATAAGACTTATCACTAGAATCATCATGAAATTTAGAGAGGTCAAATTCTACTGTCTTAGCTCGGCTAGAGGCCTCCATATCTTGAACACTTGTAGTTTTTGCCTTTGGTTGAACTATCTTTACTTGTGCACATGGATTCACTTTTACAAGACTCAAAGACTTCTCAATTTGCTTTGCAATATTCATCTCTGAAAGTGTCAATGACTTCTCCATCTTTTTCGAAATTGGAGGAGTCGAGGACTTCTCAATCATCTTGGAGCTCAACCTTGGAGGACTCAATGACTTCTCAATACATTCAATTTGTTTTATGTATACTATTTTTTTATTAAATAATTCTATGAAAAAAATTCTTATGAGTGGAATATATTGGATTTTTATGAAATTACTATTGAACTAAAAAAATTAACCATCTTTTACATATTAAAATTTATACGCATGTAATTTTACTGTTTTAGCATGTGTAACGACACTGTTGAAGAGAGTGCCGGTAAAAAACCAACTTTTACGACTCTTTATTTGTTTCTCCTCTTTCATTACATCCTGTTTCAAAACAGGAACACCACCGAACTAAATGTAAATGTGAATATTTATTCAATTATAATGTAATGGATTCCATTGATTTGATGGAAAATTTTCACAGAGGGCCTAGCAGCAAAGAATTTCAACAGATAGGGTCGGAGCCACCCTAAAAATTGCACAGAGGGCTAAGGGCGCGATTAATAGTCGCGCCCCTAAGCAGATTCCGTTTTTTTCCCTGAAATCAAGGCGTTCTGCATGTGCTTTTGCAGTTGTGGGCCCGGGCACTTAGGGGCGCGATTATTAATCGCGCCCCTAAGTGATTCTGAATTTTTTTTTGTTAAGTTGTTCATATTTGTACATTTTAATATAATAATTATTAGTTAGTACTAATATATAATTGTTTATTATTTGTTAATATATCAATAAAAGTAGTATATTCATATAATATTTATTATTAAGCAAATTAATGATAATTTCAATATACAATAAATTTTTAATATATGTATAGTTGTAATATAATACTATTAATTTGTCTTGTTAATTTTTTTGGGTTAATTAATAATTATTTATACCCTTTAATATAATAATTAGTTAGTATTAATATATTATTTTTGGGTATTTGTTAATATATATATACATATATATACTATAATTATACTATAATTATTATTAAGCACAAAATAACATAAATTTATACATATGTTGAAGATATAACAAAATGATAAATATTACATGTGTTGTAATATAATACTATTAAATAACATAAATTGATGATATACAATATATGTAATACTATTAAATAACAAAATGATAAATATGAAATAGGTTATACATATGTTGTAATATAATACTATTAAATATTACATATGTTATTTATACACAATATATTACAAGAAATAATAAATTTATGATATATTGAAGATATAACAAAATGAAAGTATATTATCAAACCACATTAAGATATAATAACATAAATTAAAGTTCATAAAATCCTCAAACACAAAATATTTTGCAATAGTCTCCAAGATAAACATACATATCCAAGTCTCCTAAATAAACATACATATCCAAATGTTTGAGATACACGTACAAACTAATTAATAAGGCATAAAACAAAATTACATTATCTTAAACTAAATAAAGAACAAGCTTCATCATCTCCTTGCTAATTACCTGCGATAACGAAATCTCAAGCATTACAAAATTGAAACCAATGTTGTTTTGTGAAATAAATAATACTAGTATTACCTTCGTCGTTTGGGGGTGCAGTGCAGGTGCGCCTGCTGTGTCCCGTTTGTTTGCATCGCCCACAAGTGTATGCTTGTCGATGTGTATTCTCTTCATCCATTTCATTTCTAATCCGTATATGTTGACGTCTCCCCTTCTTAACAGCATACCTTGTCGGGTCAGGCACTAGCTTTGGTCGTGGAATTTCAGGCCATGTGTCAGAATTTCCGAATGGCTCAAATTCTGGCGTCCATGTTGCCATCAACTCTTGAATGCGATAAACAGGAGATACGCACAAATTGCTACTTATGCCCCCTTGAGCACAACATGCTACGATATGAGAACAAGGGATACCTGTTAGTTGCGGTTTTTGACAAGTGCATGTACCTCCGGGCACTTCTAACCGCACTGTATGTATTATATTTCCTTTAATCTTGTTCCCAACGAATCTTTGACTTGTTTGAACCTCATATTTTCGCTCGTTCCGGTACGCTCGCACCGTATGTGTATTTCCCCTTAATCTTCGCTCCTCTAGTAACGCTTGGATTTTGGGGGAGAAGAGGAAACTTTGTTCAATTGCTTTTTCTGCTTTTGCTCGCCTTTCAGCAAAGTATTTGACCGACTTATAGAATGTGATTTCAACAAGAGAAGTAACATGTAAGTCACGTGCTTCTTTGAAAACATTATTGAGGGATTCTGGTCCGTTCGTTGTCATCATCCCCATTCTACGGCCTCCTTCATCGAATGAAAGAGCCCATAAGTCAAAACGTGCTGCATTGTTCCTTTCAACATCGTTCGGATCCCTACCAATATCCTCAAGCCATGTTACAGCGTCGGGGCATTTTTCGCGAATACGACTGAGCCTCATTAGAAACTTCCTCTTTTTATTTTGTTTCATTGCTTGCCTCAAGATCTGTGTTAATTTTTTGTTGGTAAATTCTTTTGTGAAATTTTGACATATGTGCCTTGAACAATATCGATGAAAGGCATGTCCATCTTGGGTGCTCCAACCTAGGTCTGGCTCACTAAAAATCCGCAAGATACTCTTGTGACGATCAGAGAGTACTGTCACAACTCGTGATCCAACCACTTCCCTACGAACAAATTTCATGAAATCCTCCCAAGATTTGTTGTTCTCGGTATCAACCAACGCAAATGCAAGGGGCACCAACTGATCTTCTGCGTCGAAGCCACATGCAACTAACATCTTCCCCTTATACCGCCCAGACAAATGTGTACCGTCGATTCCTATAACAGGTTTGCAGTGCCTGAAGGCCTGTATTGACGGACCATATGCCCAACACACTGCTTGAAATAATCTTTCATTTGGATCATTTGTGGGGGCGGTAAACCACTCAATCACTGTACCCGGGTTTGTTCTTTGTATGGCATTAAGTAAGGGCACGATTAAATCATAAGCTTGCCTCCAACCTCCGAACAATTTTGCGATTGCGATCTCTTTTGCACGCCAACACTTGAGGTAAGGAGCCTTGAAATTATATCTCTGCTCAATGACAATCTTAATGTCTTTTATAGTAAACCTTACATTTCCCTTAACACTTTCTCTGATTATGGAAGCCATGAATGGAGACGTTAAGTGCGGAAGCTCCAACCTATCTCCCGACATAACACATTCATGCGGACCTTGCCTTGTATTAATAATAAAAGCATCATCACTTAGCCTTCTTGTTGCATACAACCTCCAATTATAATTTTGGTCGGTGCACTCGATTGTATACACGCTTTTATTGGACTTTCTCTTCTTAAACGTGCGGTTCGATTTGATGTGAAAATCATGCACAACCCATTTTAGATGATCCTTTGATCGAAAACATTGTCCCACTGCCAAACCATCTTCTTTGACATACCCTTCGTCGTCAAAGTAATTGCCATCACCAATTATATCGATGATTGCATTAATATTATTCCATGAAGCTATTGGATGAGAATCGGTTCGGTCCCGTAATGGCCATGTTGTCATGGTCAGAGAAGTCTCTTCTTCAGAATTGTAATTAGGGTCTTCGAAAGGTGTAAAATCCATATTCATGAAAGCTTCATTACCACACGTATTTCCAATTGGACTTGCATCTTGGTTCACTAATATCTCAACCCGTTCTGCCGGGTTAATTTCATCCAACCCAACATTAAATTCGAAATCCTCATAATCCTCTTCTTCCTCTGGAATCGATTGATTTCGATTTGAGGTTGCATTTGGTTCATAACAATTGGTACGAAGATATGCATCTGGCATTCTACAAGCTATTGGCTCAACATACTCATTTGGGGTTTCGTAAGCACGACTACCACTTGCACAACCCTGGTTTAGGGTTTCCGTAGCTCGACTACCGCTTGCACAACCATGGTTTATGGTTTCATGACCTCGACTCCCACTCGAAAAACCTTGATTTGTTGTATATCGAATAACTTTTGGCTCAACGTACAACTCAATCATTGCAACAGTACCAGGATGAACGGAATGGTTCACCATCAGTCTCCAAGTATCATTACTCGACAGTTGTAACTCAGTATAGAATATTACCGGAGGAGTTAGCTGTAATCCGGCATTGAACCTCCCTGATATCTCTAAAGCATGTGTTGAACTTGAAATCCCCATCCATCGGTACAGCTCCGTCTCCAGTTCACAGAGTGTTATGTCGTCATTCACCGTAAAACTACCGGTAGCTTTTTTCGAGTAATGCACACCATGAGGACCGTTCTAGATGGATCCTCCAGTGTAGAAACTAATAATAAACATTTTATATGTAAGATTTTGGGAGGAGAAGTGTGAAAATTTGATTTAGGGTTTGTGGAGAGGAAGGGGGCTGCTGGGGAGAAGAGATAAGATTGAAATAATGGTTGGAGAGAGAAGAAAAGAAAGGTGTTGCTGTATATATTTTGTTCATTTAGGGTACAGGTGGACCCCTCATCTGAAAAAAATCGTGCAAGATTCAGACTTATCTGCAAAAATGGCATCTTCTTAGGGGCGCAACTAAATAATTGCGCCCCTATATTAATTCAGAAAAATGGTGAAAAATGCATCTTCTTACTAGCTTGTAATCTTTCTAATCTTTTTAAATAATAATAATAATAATAAGTATATAATAATATTAATATTTATAGTATTATATTACAAATATTAAAATTACAAATTTATTTTATGTTTAAATTATTATTAATTTGCTTAATAATAATTGTAGTATAATTATAGTATATATATTAATATACATATATTAACAAATACCAAAAAATAATATATTAGTACTAACTAATTATTATATTAAAGGGTATAAATAATTATTAATTAACCCAAAAAAATTAACAAGACAAATTAATAGTATTATATTACAACTATACATATATTAAAAATTTATTGTATATTGAAATTATCATTAATTTGCTTAATAATAAATATTATATGAATATACTACTTTTATTGATATATTAACAAATAATAAACAATTATATATTAGTACTAACTAATAATTATTATATTAAAAGGTACAAATATGAACAACTTAACAAAAAAAAAATTCAGAATCACTTAGGGGCGTGATTAATAATCGCGCCCCTAAGTGCCCGGACCCACAACTGCAAAAGCACATGCAGAACGCCTTGATTTCAGGGAAAAAAAACGGAATCTGCTTAGGGACGCGACTATTAATCGCGCCCTTGGCACTCTGTGCAATTTTTAGGGTGCCTCCGACCCTATCTGTTGAAATTCTTTGCTGCTAGGTCCTCTGTGAAAATTTTCCTGATTTGATACAGTATATAAAATAAAAAATGGGGTGACTTGAAAGGCGAGGAATTCGGCAGAAACTGCCCCCTACAAACCATTTCGTGTGGCTCAAAGCAACTGAGATGCAGTCAACGCAATGGCATCAGTGTTTTAATATGGTCAAACACTGGCGAAAGACCCCTGGTATGACACGGTAAGGGAATCTCCAAATCACATCAGATTCGAAGATAGGGTTTAGGGTTTGGAAAACTTGTGCGTTGAAGCTCTCACCACATCACCCCTGTTTTGAACCACTGTGCAGGGTCGTTACTTTATATAGGGTATTGAAAATATTTACCGCCTATTGTGGGACTTAATTTGCGATATGGGAAAAGCCTCGTGAAACCGGACGAGGGCCGGCCGTCCCAGGAAAAGGCTGAATTCCTGTACCGTCTTTTGTTCTTTTTAAAAAAAATATTATCACATTGCTAACGAGTAACGAGAGATGGACGCAATTTTCTTGGTGAATCAACCAATACATAGATTATCAAATTATGTTATGTAATTTTTTTATTGTATACTAATTCGATTTTTTAATAAGTGAGGGAATGCCTCACCATCATTAATTTTTATATTTTTTTACTCAAATTGGAAACAAATTTAGTTGAACATACTTTGATTTGAAGCGAATTGACTAATGGACATCTCATGACCTCATCTCTATATTAGAAAAAAAAAAGACTTGAGTGCAGCCCCAAGAAATAAATAAAAGAAGGCTTAATTTTTCTAAGCTCTTGAATTGTTTTCTGAATTTCTTATTTTTCTTCTATCTTTGTGTATTTTTAATTTGCCATCCAACCCATTTTTTATTTAAGATGGTTAGTTCTGTTTGATGGGTAAATAAAAACTTGCTTAGAAGAGTCGGATGGCAAATTAGAAATACACGAGACTAAAGGGAGAAATAAGAAATTAACAAAGAGTTCAAGGGCATAGAAATTAAGCCAAAGAAGAAAAAAAAAACAATTCAAACTTCTTTAGCTCATTTGCATTGGTGAGTTAACAAAATTTATTTATTGGAGAGAACCACGAATATATGCTGTATGCATCCCGGAAAAAGATTGAACCAGCTTTTGGACTCCAATAAATAAGATTTTGATTTTTTATAAGAAAAATACTTGGATTTTAATAAAATCGTTCAAATTTGTTAAATATAAAATGTTTCTTTATAAGAAAAACATGTGGATGTTCAAGAATTTTGTCCAAATTTTATTTAATATAGAATGATTTTTTATAAGAAAAATACGTGGATGTTAAAAAAAATTCGTTCAGATATTATTTATGTATTTAACATAAATTAACGGTTGGTCGAGAATTAACTATATTTATTTAAAATGTAATCATGAACGATCTTTATAGAAAAATAAATTTAGCCGTTAACATCTTTTTTTTTCAAATATTGAGCATTATCATTTCTTTTGGTCTTCTTACATATAAGAAAAAAACAACATAGACAAATATTTTTACTTGTTTGCGAATTAAGTATAATAGGCATCATGTATAGCTGTATTGGATACAACTAAAATTCATGAAACCACAAACGGGTTTCTTTTGTTATGTTGATGGTAATGGAAGTAGGGAACAGTGTATGTACGCCATTAATTTAATATTAAAGCATGGATTTAGTGGCAAGATCGGAGGAATTCACGTCTCTTGGAATACTTCAACGAAATGGGCAGCAGACTCCTCTGATTCTCACCGTTGTTACAGCATTTTATCATGTTCGCACAATAATTGCTACAGTACCAACACACAAAAACTGTTCATTTCTGTTTTGAGAATGACTGCCAATTCCAACGAATACGGATTCAGATCGAAGAGAGTAGACGGTTTACACCTCTTCTCTCTCTTTTTTTTTTTGAAACTCTCGGCAGAAGCTCTCTTCCCCCTCTCTCTCTCTATAGTTTCACTTCTAGCTCGCACATTTTCCTCTTACCAAGCACTTCATGTCACATTGATTAAGCAGAAAAAAGAGGAGAACAATCTATCAATATCATACAATCAGAGTGTACAAATGGGAAATTGTGTGGGCACGCCGGATGCACCGAATGTCGTCCGCAATCAAGACTGTATATATACCTCCTCTTCTCATTTGTTCTTTTTATTAATTTCAAGAAAATGTGCAATAACTGCTGAATATTACATACATGATACATGTTGGATTATGTGAAAGCAGCAGTGAAGGTCCTGATCAGCAATGGAGGCATGGCGACAACTGACAACAAAGAATTCCCTCAAATTAATGCAACTAATTATACATACAAAGAAATAGATTTTGCTGAATACCCTGATGGAAGAATATTGGAGGCACCAAATCTGAGAGTATTCTCATTTGCGGAGTTGAAAAATGCGACGGAAAATTTCAGCTCAGATACAATTCTGGGAGAGGGAGGCTTTGGCAGTGTGTACAAGGGATGGGTTGATGAGAAAACGCTAAGTCCGACGACAGAGGCCGGATCTGGCATGGCGGTGGCGGTGAAAAAACTTAATCCTGGAAGTTTGCAAGGATTAGAAGAATGGAAGGTAAACATAACTTGATACTTTGCACATTTTATTTATATATAGGAAAATGTTTCGCGGATCCCAACTTCGATACCGTCAGCGATACCAATTGGACACGTCCAGTTGAGTTCCGACGAAAATTTATTTTACTTATGATGCATCTTGTTTTCGTTATTATGCATGTTGTTTTCGTTATTGTGCATCTAATAACATGCATAACAGTTAAATACTAATGATTTATATGCTAAGTTCAATATGTTTTTTTTGTTCTATTTATGATTTATTATGAAAATTTGTTTTACTTATGATGCATATTGTTTTCGTTATTATGCATTTTGTTTTTGTTATTGTGCATCTAAAAACATTAATAATAGTCAAATACTTATGATTTATATGCTAAGTTCATTATGTTTTTTGTTATACTTATGATTTATTATGTTTTCGTTATTATGCATGATGTTTTTGTTATTATGCATGTTATTTGTATTATTTTGCATGTTATTTACTTGCATAATAATAAAAAATAACATGCACAATAACAAAAACAACATGCATAATAACTAGAACAACTTTTCAAAATAAATGCAACTGGATTCGTCCAGTCCGCATCGATGAGAGTAGCGATCAGCGTCGGTGAGCGTAGCGACATTCGTTTTCAGTGGAGCGTCCGATCAATTATATGCATAATAACAAAAACAATATACATAATACAAAAACCAACATGCATCATAAAAAAAAACATGCAAACTGAATTCAACTGAATCTGTCCTGTTGATATCGATGGTGGTATCACTAAAGGTATCGATATATCAGCTCCCTTATATATATATTGGCCCTTTTTTTCACAATGAAGGCACAAAAATCCAATCATCAATACATAGTGGTTTTATTTATCTTTTCATTTTTGTCAAAATATAGATGGCCTCGGTTTAATGGTGCTTTCTTAATTTTATTTAAGCATTTAGTAATTAATTAGCATTGCCTTCTATATGCTCAACGATGGAGGTTTAGCATTTAGGCATTTACTTGTGTAAATAAATTTTTAACCTTGTACTGAATATTCATCTACATTTAGTTACATTTTATAACACGATATTCATATCTATTATTTAAGAGGTGATGAACACTCCTTATTTGAGAAATGGTGAATAATTTGTATATTAGTTATAAGCACTTGTGTTTAAGTACAAGTAACTTGTAAGTATAAATAATTTCATTGCAGATAAAGGATGCATAATTTGCGATGAAAAGCATTTTCTTTTTATGTAAAATGTGAGTTTTAGCATTTCAAATTCTCTGCCTTGACTGAATGCAGACTTACTTAATTGTTTTTCTTAAGCATTTTGTCAGGGGCGGATCCAGAATTTTCATCAGAAATGAATAAGATTTAGAATTTTTTTCCAGAAAGGAGCAAAATAAAGTATATTTAAAAAGATCAAATTATAAGCATATTTTGCAAAAAAAAATGTCAATTGTATAAATATACAAGATATATTTTGTAAAAAAATTCCAGAGGACCTTTCGCTCTTACCGGCTCCGTCCCTGCATTTTGCCATGTTTATAAAGTATATTACAATAATAATAATAACAAGGTGATTTCAACGTGCCTGCTTCTCTCAATTAGGAAGGCCTTTTACTTTATTTTATTTTTGAAGAAGATAATTGTTAGTCAAATAGAAAGTGCTAAGGAAATGCACTCCATTTATCTTCTATTGGATGGAAATCTTGTCTTCCATGTCTATTTCTCCTTTCCTGCCAAGCACTAATAACATGTTTGGACATTTTTTTTCCAGTATAAGATAAAAAAATAAATAATGGTTTAATTCTTTTTTAATACTTAAGATGTTGAGAAACATTTTTCTTGCTCCTTTTGTTTTACAGTGTGAGGTGGATTTTCTGGGGAGGCTTTTACATCCAAATCTTGTCAGACTTTTGGGTTATTGCGTAGAAGCTAACGAGCTACTTCTTGTTTATGAAATTATGGCAAAGGGAAGCTTAGAGGATCACCTTTTCAAAAGTTAGTCTCTAATCAACTGGGAGATCTTTAACAGAAGAAAATTCAGCACATACCCCTGAAAAAATCTTAAATATGCCAAGTACTTTAATTAAACAGACCCCATATATCCATATATATCTATTCAAAATGAATAAAAGTTAACTTGTGCCCCACACTCCTTTGACATATTTTCTCAAAATTAATCCCCCTTTGTTCTTAATTTTTTTATATTTAATTATCAAATGGAAAGAATGCGGCAAAGTTAGTTTCATGGTTTTTGGTAAATACAGTATGGAGAAGGGTACATTGAATATGTTTCTAGCTTACAGTCAGAAATTCACATTTTTAGTAGAATATCAGTTGCTGTCTGATTCCGTAATATTTGTAAAAGCTTTACTTGCATACAGATCATTAGCACCAGAAATAAATTTTAACGATACTAATTTGTAAAATTTAGATAAGTCACAGGCATTCATTGGCTAATTTTGCATATGTTACTATATATAGTACTGATCTCCTATTGCAGCTTTCCAAATTTGGCATTTTTTCTTTTCTTTTGTTAAATCGGCTCTATTCTGTAAGGTTTACTCTTTAGTTTATTCTTTATATCAGTGAAAAGATTTGAAATTTGTAACTTAATTAACAAAATAATTGCTTTACTTCATAACATATTTCATAATAGTTATATACCTAAACAATTGAATTACTTCTGAGAAGGGGGCTCAGCTTACCAGAAACTGTCATGGGAACTTAGACTAAAGATTGCCATCAGTACAGCACGTGGTCTGGCATTCCTTCATACTGCCGAGAAACAAATTATATACCGTGACTTTAAGGCCTCAAACATCCTTCTTGACTCGGTAAGTATCACTTTAGAGATAAACAGCTGAGATAAAAAGATGTTTGCAACAGATACTGACATTGAGTTGGATAAGTATGCTTTGTATAATTTCGATTTTATTAAATTAAGCAAAAGAGTGTTACATTATTTACTAGAGGGATGGCAATTTTTTTAAAATGTCAAGTAAATGTTTATCTAATGAACTACCAGTTTTGCCAGTACCACTGTATTATAATTTGGTAAACTTTTGACCTACTGATTTTACAGAACTTCAATGCAAAGCTATCAGATTTTGGCCTGGTGAAAACAGGTCCCACTGGTGAGAATAGCCATGTGACGACTCGAGTAATGGGTACGTTTGGATATGCAGCACCAGAGTACATCGCTACAGGTAACAGATCTTGTATAATTGACAGATCTTTTTCTCCAACATAAAGCAAAAATTAAACAAATCCGTGTATTAATAGTAACAGTGCGACAATGACATGTGGTATCAAACATTAAATTTCAATGTGTCAATGATAATCAGGTCATCTCTATGTAAACAGTGATGTGTATGGGTTTGGAGTGGTGCTCCTAGAAATGATGACCGGTTTACGAGCACTGGACACTGACCGGCCGAGTGGTCAACAGAACCTAGTTGACCTCACCCGGCCTATTTTAATGGACCCAAGATTACAAGGTCGATACCCATTTAAAGCAGCCTTGCAAGCAGCCCAATTGGCCCTTCAGTGCATTGCTTTTGACCCAAAAAGCCGACCAACGATGCCGGAGGTTATAGCAGATTTGGAGCAGATCCTATCAATCAAATCTGCACCGAAGGAATGCAAATCATCACCTGACAGTGACCAGAATAATGAACCAACTGGTTGATATGTTTGCAAGGAGTGTCTGTGGTCTAAGACCATGATTGATATGTTGGCTTAGTTGCATGCTGTTAGGAGATGTTGACTTTTCTTTTTATAATTTCTTTTCTTTTCTTGGTAATTTTGCTTTTTGCGTCGTGTCTGTAAATACATTTGAATGCTTGTAAGAGCACAATTTTTGACACTTCACATATAATCATTGTGTTCTCTGAGGACTACCGTCCCACTTTGCGGTAGCTGGCCAATTAAGGTATTATATAAACAGTCTTTTATTGATCAAATACGTCTCATTTTACTCATAAAGTAGTATATATTAATTTAGCAGAAAAGTTGTCTGTGTATGTCAAATCTGGTTAGATGTTGAATTGGAAGTAAATTTCAGCTGGTAGAACTTCAACATGTAAGTATAATTTGCTATGCAGTTTTTTGTATTTTAAATAAAAGATGCGAGTGAAGCATCCAATTTCATATAAAAGCAAGATATGAATGAGTAGTGATCCAAACAAAATAAAACACAAGAGAACATGAAAGAATGAAAAAAAAATAAAGAAGGAAAGATAAAATACTACCCAAAAATATTAAACAAAAGGAAAAAAATCAGGAATAATGAAAGCAGGAGTGCACTTCCTGGATGACCTCTGGAGCTACTGAATTGCTGGCGAAAAACTAGAATTTTGTGACAGAATTCTCTCAGTGGTAAGGGCAAAAGTTTCTATGCATATTTTAGTTTTCAAAATCAAACTTCTTTTCTACATCTCAATTTGCCAACTATTCTGTAATTAAAATTCTGGTAAGCCTAGAAAGGAAACTGATGGATGTAATCAGATAAACGAGCATGGTAGGTATATATCACTACAGGACTAACCTAACTAGTATAAGAAGGTACTCTCACACTATTATGGATATTAATATAATATCAACTACATCATTACATCAAATTAAAGGCACATTGAGTTGACAGCCAAAGATAGGTGGATTCCTTTAACACTGTTAAATTAGTTGCCTATGGGGAAGTCATATAAGTTGAGATTATTTCTTGTACAGGTTAGCTGTGTTAAGGTGAACTTCCTATAAATTAGAAAATAAGTTGTCGAAGTTGCTCTCTTTTGGGGGATAAAATCGACTTGACTAGTCTTTCAAATTCAACGATTTAGTAGCGAATATTTCCTTGAAACGTTACAGGGAATCAATCGTATTAGAATAAACAGATATTCTATAGATGAATCAGCAAACATAAACACTTCATGCAAAATAAAAGATAATGAATAAATATGACAGTTGAAAAGCATGTATTGTTTTATATGAGGAACATTCACTTGTTTGCAACCAACACAGTGCGGTGTGGTAATAGAAAGTACAATTGTACTAACGCTTTTTGAGACCTGATTTCTTTTGAAGGTTATAATTAATTATTTTATAGTCTAATTGTAATGTAAGCCTGTGATAGAGCCCAATGGGTCGTATTCAGGACTTTTAAATTGATCTAATTTAGGGAATTCACTGACGTATCTTTAATAGATCGTTGGGTCTTGGGAAAAAATACTAATATATTTCGAGTTTAACCTCTAAAATTCTTTCCATGTTTGAATGTTTCTAATTCTATTTTGATTGAATGTTTCTAGTTCTATTTTAACCTGTGTTGTACTAGTGCGGATGCGAATATTGTATCCGATACGGTGCAAGTGCGGGAATACAAAAATTTTAAAAAATCACGAATACGGATGCGAGTATATATATAATAAAAAATAATATTATATATTTAAATGCTTCAATTTTATTTAGTGTTACTATTATAATGTTAAAAATAACGTTATATACAATGTTATTAAATAATATGTTACTAAATGTGTTATCATATTCAACAAATTTGGAATTTTAATGCTTGAAACAATGTGACACAGTATCTCATGTTGTTTAAATACACCGTACAAACAGTGGCGGATCTGTTCACAAGCAAGCCGAGACACTTGCTTCGGCTGAATTTTGAAATATCAATACCAGTTTGTATTGGTGCCTGGGTGCAAATCTGTACAAATTTATATTGGTGCCCAGTTCACAAAGGCCTTAGCCTATGTCAATAGAAATTATAGAATGATAAAGGAAGCCCAGTTCACAAAGGCCTCTCTCAGTCTTTCTTTCCGTCTTCTTTCTATTTGTGAGTCTCCACTCGGCTCGACGCTACAAAGAAAGAGAAAATAAGATAATCTATTAAAAGAGTTCATGGGAATTCAAGTGCACTAACAGACAAAAGAAGAAATGAATTTGTTGACTTAAAAATGGTAGAGCAATTTTGAGAACAATGATTCTCTGACAATTGGATTATTCACGCTTAAAATAACATGACTCAGCCAAGATGTGCACCGAAACGAATCTGACGAGAATTTCGTATCTGTTCGTGTCGGATACGGATTCGTATGGAGATCTAGCGTATCCGAGTAACACAGATTTTAACTGATGAACTAAAACAAAAAGTTCTCCCATGAGTCATGGCCACGTTTAGAGTTCTAATTATCGCTTATCACTAATCTTTTTTTTATTCATTGTCTGTAGACTTACAACACACACATCCACAAATAAATCATAAAATAAATTTGAAACTCTCCTAAAAGTAGGGATTTAATAACGGGGCGGGTCGGGTACCCGTGGATCCGACCCGTCCGGATCCACGGATCCACGGGTACGGTGGGGCGGGTATGCACGGGTCCGAACCCAAAACCCCCAACCCGACCCGTGATAAACCCGGGCGGGTCGGGTCGGATCCGTCCGACTTTTCGAATTTTTTTGAATTTTTTGAAATTTTTCTTTTTTTGGAATTTTTGAATTTAAAAATGCACATTATTTTAATATATATATATTTTTTCGAATTTTTCTGAATTTTTTTTGAATTTTGCACGGTTCCACGGGTCTAGACGGGCACGGGTTTAGACAGATTTGGAGGATTTGGGGCCAACCCGACCCATGCTAGATCCGTGGATCCGGGATCCATGGGTTGGGCACGGGCGGGTAGACCCGCCCGGGTTTTTTTTAATCCCTACCTAAAAGTAGTCCCTAGCAGAATTTGAATCTCAGACTTCCTCCATAAAAATCTTATACCTCACCACTACACTAGATATGACTTGACCGCCTATCACTAACTAATTAATAAGAACTAACAAATTATTGCTGAAACATAACGTATGTATGACTATGAGGTCATGAATCTGACATAAAGTACAAATGAGAATGTGGAACTCTCTGAATACTCTTTTTCTTTCTGATGGAATACATAGAATGTTATTCCCGTAAAAAATTTGTCACTTGTACCAGAAATTATATGCTTGGAATGGACCACTGGACTTTTGTCCGGAATTTCGGTGATGTCCAGTTTTGGCAAAAAAAAAAAAGAAAAGTTTTTTAATTTGTAATACAAAAAAGCAACTGTTGAAATTGAAAAATCGTATTTATTGTCCACAAACTTAATTCATTCGCATTCATTGATTGCAAATTAAGTTTAGAAGTTATATGCGAACTCGTTACACAAATTATAGCAAATTAGCAAATATACGTTGGCTAATCACACATAGCCAACGTATGTGTGGTCAGCCATTTGCTACGTTGGCTATGGCCTATGAGCCAATGGTTGATGTATGCGTGGTCAGCCATTTTCTACTATTGAATATTTAATTAAATCATCATTTAACAATACAAAAATATCTTATTTCAAAACATTCATGGGTAAAGAATAGTCAATAACATTGTAAGAAGTAAATGCGTCTATTTGAACTTGTTTTGGATATATATGTGTCATTGTTGAATCTCTTACTTGAGGTGGAGTTTGTCTATTGATAAAAGATTTATTTTTCGATATATGACATTGACCAGATTTTGAACAAAATCAAAACTTTGATCCTAAATTATATCCTCACTAGTCTTAACATAAATTTGGAAATAAATTAGAGCTTTTGCCCAAGATTTTATTCCAGTTCATATTTTCTTCTTCGAAATATAGTTAATAGACTTTAGTAAAATCTTATATTTTATCATATCTCCCCCACAAACTTTATACCCTTAATGTAATGTCCCAATTATTTGTGTAGTTTTGTCACTAATTCATACATATTCAAATGATGACTTATATATCATATTTTCAATTTGTACATCTTTAATGATTTATGATTATTAAAGAGTAGCTTTATTTAACATATCCATATACCTTAAATATTTAAAAATACATTCAAATCATATTAATGGTTTAATAAGTTGACTTTAGTATGTATTTGAAATATATATTACTTTATGATGCTTTATTTTAGACTTCTCAGCATAGATTTTATCTGTGACTTTAATTGTATCATTATATTTACTTTTATTGCGAATAGGACTCAACAATATAATGACACAAATTCATTTAAAATATATTTTTCTCCAAAAATCTTAACTTTAATGATGATAACAATATGTATTCACATCTATATTTGGTGTCAAAATAATATTTTTATCATTTTTTATTATTCATATTAAATGGACTGTAAATGTTTTGTATTATATGACATGTGTCATTCTGTTGGACTCAAATTTTATCATTTTGGTTTGAGGAAATTAGTTTGACCAAGACTTGATCATATCTGTGACAACTTGATAGTTAATTTTATCCACAAACCTTTTGTATTAAATTTTGCAAAATATACACGAATCATAGGCTTCACCTAGATGTGTACTTAAATGAAAATTGAAGTTGTGTTGTTTTGAATCACAATGAACTTAAATTTGTATTTCAAATTAAGTAAAAACTTAACACTTATCTTAATTTGAAATAAAAATATAATTGTGATATGTATATATGCATATTTCATCCTTATTATAAAAAATACTTCATTATAATATTACTTAAATATTGTGTTTTCTAAAGTATTTAAGTCTACATAATTCATAAAAAATTAAATTTGCTAGATCAATATTTTATATTGATTCGATTAAGCTCTTTCATTAATTACTTTAGGGATTTTTTGCCAACTCATAGGAAAAAAAACTATTCGTGAAATACTGTGTTATTTTGTCTGGTTTTTTTTTTTTTGGTAAATAGAGAATCGAGAAGCAAAATATCACACAGAATAAGGGAAAACTGAAATAGCAAAATTAATAACTCTAATAGTCTGTCACAAAATAACACTCTTGCAATTAATAATTTGTCAAATAACGAATAATAACCCTCTTTTTCAAATAGTTAAAAATAATATTCTTTTGTCATTCTTCTTATAGCATTATTCTTTAATTTCATGAACGGACTTTAAGGGTCTGTTTGACAAATCAAGAAATAATACTAGAAAAATAATAAAAGAGTGATAAAAGTAGAATAATGTGATTTTGAAATATAAATCTATTAAGTATAAAGTATAAACCTCGCGAAATAGAATTAATGATTCAACAATCAACTAGTGTCGAGTGTTCAAGATGCAATCATGAAAATATTCAGCGATTTGTATCATGTCCACTTGCCACCTTTAGAAAAAAAAAAAAAAAGAATCATGTCCACTAGTTGAATTATTGGATTGAACACAAAAATAGGAAAAGAAAATAAAAGCATTAGTTAAATCAAACAGAAGAGGGAAGCTCATCTTCTACCGTGCAGTATCGACGGACGGTTCAGATTTTCTACACTGTAAGTTACGAACGACCCAGATTTGATTCAGGGAGTCTGATATTATAAAATTTAGCTCGCACGAATCTCGATGCAAATCAAAGACTGAGATTTGTTGCGCAGCACGCACAGTGTCGGTGCTGCGTAGTAGAAGATCTCGTTCCAAATAAGAGAGGGGCCTACAATTGTCACGAGTTAGCAAGATAATAACAAGAAAGGGACATAAAACACCCATTTCGTGCTAATGTGGAGACTAGCAATAATGTATAGATATCATATCTCCACATCTTCTCAAACTGATCTGTTTCTAGTTCAACTAACCAAACCACTTTCAAGCCCCAAGTCACACTAGTAATAAATATGAAAGCAAAATTTGTTTTGTATTAATAGTCAACTAATTGAAGCACTCCCAAGTCACACCAGGAATGATTTTGAAAGCTAAGATTCACATTGTCTTGTCTCCTAACAAAAAAAAAAAGTTGGCCTTGTATCTTTAAACAAAAAAAAATGTGAAATAGGGACTATATTCAAATATGACAAAAACTTGTGTACTCTAAAAAAATATGGGTAGATACTCTAGTTTATTTGTATCATTTAATTCATCGAGATTGGTGAAAGTTGAGTTTCTTTAATTTTTATTGTGTTTTTTATGAATCAATTTTCACCAATCTCGATTAATTAAATAGTCCAAATAAGACAGAGTATTCATTATACTCAACTTGTGGAGTACTCAATAATTAAATTTTATTATTAAAGTGAACTTTAATATAATGACAAGACAATACTTTTCTTATAATTATCTGAACTTAAATTGACTTAACTTCACCTTCAATTTTTAAAAAATGTTATTTTCATTTCTTAATTCTCCGACGCTTTATATGTTATTTATGTTGCATATGCACAAATTATTGGAGATCTTTTGGAATCTGCAATGCACACCCAACTCATACACTGTTTTCATATTATTAATGCTACAATATAATCTCTACTGAACTTTGATTTTGAATCTCTTGTATGTCAACTAAGCGTACAATTCGCGCTCCGCGCGAAAAAGTTAAATTTTAAACTTTCTTATTACAATGATAAATTTATAATAAATCATTTAAATAATAAAAAAAACAACGGAAAAAAATTTGCAAAAAAAATCTATAATGATTTTACTGTAGAGTGAACAGTGAAAACACCGTTTATTTTGTTGTAGAAATGAATAAGAGTCCCAATGTTAGCTCGAACATTGAAAACACTGTTCATTCTACTATAAAAATAAACAAAAGTTTCAACGTTAGAACATGATAAATATATATTCTATGTCACTGGCATTAGACTGTTCGGTTCGATTTTGCTTTTGGAGTCTTAATTTAAATTTTTGAAGGTATGTCCTCATCAAGTTTGAGAGTGCTCATGTCCAATCCTCTCAATCATTTACAATCAAATATAATTCATACGAATTTTTTATTTCAACACACTCACTTCATCACACAAACCTATTTTTAACTTGAAACCAAAAAATCCAATATATAATAACATAATACTTAAATAAATAAAGAGCATGGCTACGATACTTTGGAGAATACCAAACAAACGGTATTTTGCCTCCGTATCTTCAATTTTAAAATTCAAACGATCGAGCTAAACTGTAAAACTTGAACTTTATTTTAAAATCTCATTGGAGATCGAATTTTATAATTTTTAAAAATTGTTTATATTTTTAAAAGATGATGAAAAGTCGATTAATCTTACGATTTTGGACCATTCGATATGAACGATTTCTCACCTCCATAAAACTAGTAAAAAGGTTCTAAAAAATATAATTCGGTCTCCAATGAGATTTTAATATGAAGATCAGGTTCTATTGTTTGGATCGGTTGTTTGAACTTTGAAACAGAGATACGAATGTGAAGTACCGCTTTCTTATAAGGGTGCGTTTGGATCATGTCATGGTTAGTGCAAAAATAGGGCTATCTAGATTAGTAGTTGAAATAGTGCAAAAATAGTGCTATCTAGGTCAGTGCAAAAATAATGCTAATTTTATGCTATCTAGGTTCGAGAAAATGTTGTTTGGTTTGCACGTTTGTAGTAGTGATTGTGAGAATTAGTAAATAATAAATTATTTTAGTTTTCTAACGAATAATAATTATGAACTAAAAATATAATAATAATACAATAACAATAAAATTATAATAATATAATAATAAAATAATAATATCAATTTATAATATAATAATAATACAGTAATAATAATAATATAAAATAATAATAATAATAATGATAATAATAATAATAATAATATAATAATTACAATTATAATGTAATAATAATAATTATAATGACAATAATGATAATATAATAATAAATAATATAATAATACTAACAAATAATATAATAATAATAATATAATAATTATATGATAAATAATAATAAATAATGACAATAATAAAAATAAATAATAATAATACAATAATATTAATAAATTAAAAATAAAAATATAATAAAATAATAATAATGATAATAAAAAAGTAATAATAAAAAATGAAAATAATATTAATATAAAACTAATAATAATAATATAATAATTACAATTACAATGTAATAATAATAATTGTAATGACAATAATGATAATATAATAATAAATAATATAATACTAACAAATAATATAATAATTATAATGATAATAATAAATAATAAAAATAAATTTAATAATAAATAATATAATATAGTAATAATAATATAATATAATAATAAATAATGACAATAAATAATAATAATAACAATAATATTAATAAATAATATAATAATAATGGTGCTGATAAATAATAATAATAATAATAATAATAATAAATGATAATATAATAATTATAAATATGATGATAATAATTATAATAATATTAATAATAATTATTATTATCATAATTATATTGGTAATAATTAGAAATAAATAAATAAATAATTTAACAATGGTAATGATAATATATAATATAATAAAACTGATAATAATAATAGTAATAATAATAATAATAATAATAATAATAAATGATTTTTGCTATCCTTACAACCATTAACCTTGCTAACCCAACCAATTGACGGGTTAGCGGATTAGCAACTATTTGGCACTAACCCAAAATAGCTAAAACATGTTTGGATCGTTTTGAAGTTCAAAATAGCAGCTATTCTCGGGTTTGTGCTATTCTGGGGCAATCCAAATGCACCCTTTAGTGATTTGTAAAGGACCGTACACATACTTTTAAATAAATTAAAACTACATAAATAATACAGTTGGACTATGGTGCTTGATCAAGCACAGTTTCATCAATGCTTGATAATCAAATCTCACATACAAACGACTCAAATTTTGATTTATAATGCTCAATAATTCCTTTTTTATCAAAATTTTGTGGGATACAAGAGTTCTCTATTTTTAAGTTTTTAGTACTCATTTTGGATTTTCCAAAGTAGCATATTTTATGCATATATATTGAATATTTTATTATTATTTTGGTGCCATTTTAGAAAATTAGAAATAAGCACTTAACTCAATAAAAATATTTTTTTTGTATCCGACAATATTTTGATATAAATAAATTATTTAGCACGACAAATTAAAATTTAAGTCATATTACGTGAGATTTGATGATATGATATAGTTAGACATATTATATAAAGTAAGACTATGGTACTTTTAAAAGCACCAATTATGCAATACTTCGTCAATATATCTTCAATTTCAAAGTCCAAACGACCGTTTCAGACCATTTAACGTGATATTTATATTAAAATCTCCTTGAAGACCGAAATTTATATTTTCTAGAATTTTTTATTATTTTTAAAGGAATGAAAAGTTGGTTAATCTAACGATTTCTTGATCATCCAATATGAATGATTTTTCACCTCTAAAAATAGTGAAAAAATCTCAATGTAAATTTCAGTCTCCAAGGAGTTTGATCGTTTGAACTTTGGAATTAGAAATACGAAAGCGAAGTATCGCGTAATTCATATTTTAAAGTACAATATACATTAATATATATTAAGTGAGGCCAGGGCACTTGTTAATATGATAAATCAAAATTTTGTCGTATATAAAAAAAATAAATTAAAAAATTGTCGTATTATAAATCAAAAATTTTGTCGCATGATAAACAACATTTTTAGGTACCATATACGTTTTTACATTTATTCTAAAAGAAATTGATATAAAAAATCTTGAACATAATAAATCAAAATTTTAAATTGTTCGTATGTTAAAATTTGATGATCAGGTATAGAGCTGTCAAACGCATGAAACGATCACATAAATATTCTCTTGTATCTTACGTTGTGTTTTACGAGCGTAAGGATTTTGTTGTTGGGTCTTACGTCACGTTTAAGAAAATTTTCTTGCATTTGCATTTACGTTTAGTTAAACGTGCAAAACATTGAATTCTTTTGCACGTTTAAAGTCTTGCTACTAACAGTGCACAACAGAGCCAAAATATTTATTGAAAAATCATGAAAAATAGGAAAAGTTACAGGTAAACTCACATCAACATTAAAGCCACATCAACAACAAATCAAACAAATCAAAACATAAATACATAACATAATAGCATTAAAATTAATTTTCATTACCATAACATAATTGTTTATCGATAACAATATTAAGGGTTACAAATAAAAACCTCTTGTAAACCCTATTCAAACGCAATAAAAAAAACAGGAGTAACTCTATACAAACAAAACAAAAAACCTCTATGGGAACTAATTTTTACTTTTGTTCCACTGTCATGGCCTCCCTCATTCATTGGTCATTTAATCATTAGCACCATCAGAGTCCAAGGCAATCAAAGCACCCTAATCAATTGAACCTGAATCTGAATTCGAACCTGGGGTAGACACAGATGTGGTGTCTCACAATTCATCCCCGAAGTCACTCTTGAACTTATTCTTCTCCTTGCCATTGTTGGTGCTTGTGGTGGTGCCCTTGCCCTTGCACTTACTGCACCTTTTCTCTTCTTGTTGGATGAAGTTGGTGCTGATACCGATAACAACCAGTTCAGGCCTTTGGACATCTTTTGGAGATCGGGATACACCCAACTCAACGGATGAATATTCTTCAGGAGGATCTGGACGATCTGCCTTGATTTTCAAGGGGTCCATCAGTTACTACAAAAATAGTGAAAGCAATCAGTTAACAAATAAATATAATTGATCAGTCTATAACTACTTAAGTGATTATACATTTATACCCTAAATCTTAAATCCTAAACCAACTAATAAGTGATTATATCCTAAATCCTAACACAAAAAACTTAAATTTAACCGAATAATGAAAGCAATCAGTAAATAAATTTAACTGAATAGTGAACTAATTGCATAATAATAATTTCCAATTTTGGACTAATAAGTAATAATGGACATTGAACGTTGTGTTTATATTATTTCGGACAAATGAACATTGAAATGTATTGCTAAGCAAGTTTAAAAGAAAGCTTTAGAGAAAGGGAATATGAAATTACCTTGAGACGAGTGACGGAGTGAGGGCACTTAGGAGAAGAGACACAGTGTGACGGCGTGTTTTAGATGAAATTATCTTGTGCAGAAAGTCCTTGAAAAGAAGAGACACGACGTGTTTTAGAAGAAGGAGAGGAAACGAAAATACACTATATGTCTAAAACGCACTGAAAATATACTTTATGTCTAAAATGCACTATTCAGTATTATTTAATTATTATTTTTGAACTTTACTCTTTGAGAAGATCGACAAATTTGATATTTTATTATTTACAACTTTTCAGAATACTTCGAAAACTTTATATAAGCTTGATTTATTTATTTTATATAAACATGACGTAAGAAACATTTAAAACGAAACGTAACGAACCACTTGCATTTACGTTGTGTTTAACTACACTCAACAAAAATCATTTTCGTCTTACGTTTCGTTTAACAAACACAACTAAACTTTCTTGCATTTAACGTTGCATCATGACGAAACGAAATGCCAAAACTTGCGAAACATATTGCGTTAACAGCGCTAATCAGGCACCATAAAAATTATGCTCGATCAAAAAGCTAATATGTCATGGGCTCGTAGCAGAGCCGCTAAAGTCTTAAATTCATGTGCGTTACAGTTCTCCCCGAATTAATCTTACCCTGCTCGGCCTGTCAATTTCAAAATGGCTTAGTACACATTCCTGTCTGGCTGTCTTTATGGCACAACAACAACCTATTGATTAGCTTGTATTTTGTACTGTATCGTGGTCCTAATAATATTATTTGTTTGTAATAATGTACTAACACAGTGTTAACGGGCCGCTAAGTTCGGCCTCAAGGACAAATGATGGCATGAGAGAAGTAGTACAAAAGGGACGGGAAGTGCAGAGACACCTAGGTGGCTAGGTGTCCTTGTTTTTGTTTGTTTGTTTATTTCAACTTTATTATTACATTCCTTCGAATGATTCTATTTGCTAAATACTAACAACGCTTTTTCATATAACGTGGTCGTGGTTAGTGACGCAGCCAAAAGTAAATCTATGATAATTTTTGTATCAAGAACGAGCACACTTAGTCTAGTGGTTAAGAACAACGACTTTCGTGTGAAAAGTTTTGAGTTCGAAATTCAGATGAAATACTTAAAGTCATTTAAATTTTAATAGCTCGACTTTCATCTTTGTCTAAAAAAAATATAATTTTTTGTATGAGAACCAACTTCTACTATGTTCTTAACTATTTTAAGTAAAGTAATTTATTTAGATAGTTTTTTTGTTATTCATAGTTTTTTTTTGTTATTCAGCTTAAATATCATTAACATTAATAACGAGCAATTTAATACAAATAATAAAGTACTATACAAAATAAGTTACATAATAGATTTTCCAGAAAACTTCTTTTTTGTCCTAAACTTTTATAAACAAATTATATAGGTCCTTGATTTTTTATTTGCACCAATTTGGCCATTGACTTTCATTAGCAAACAAGATTTAGGAACTAATTTGGTCTTTTTAAGAAAATTTCAAGAACTACTTTGGTCTTCTTTAATAAAACTTCAAGAACTAATTTGATTCCTTTTTAGAAATTTCAGGACAAAGTTGGTGCAAACAAAAATTTAAGGACTTAGTTTTGAACAGGTTTTTTATAGTAAAGATGGATTCGAGTCTCCCAGTTATCTTTTCAAAAATTTGATTACCAAAAATTAAATTATTTCTAAATTATTAGTGTAAATAACAATTCATATAAATTGAATGATAAAGGCGATATCGTGAGATATCAGCTCTCAGAAACAAAACAAAGAAGGATTTTGCAATCCCCATTGCAAAATAGAGAGTAGTAGAATCATTGTCTGCTGTCATTATTTCGATGGTAAATTGTCAGTCTTAGTTTGAGCCACTATCTTAATCTTAACAACTGTAATTTACTTCAAGAGATTTCATTATTTTGTGGAGTTTATTGTCAGTGTCTCAATGATAAATTTCTGCCATCGAAACTATGATAACCTATACTTTTCGGAGAGTAGTAAATAATTAAAAACATCACCCTACTTTAAAGTTTCACTAGTTTACTTAGCAGAAACCACACGAGATGCTACATTTGATGTGCCGCAGTGGACAATTTGATACTACTGATGACCTGACTCTGGTGCGCGTCCACCAATGGAAGCTTGGCACGTGGCCAAGTGGACAGGAACAAAGTAATTTAAATTCCATGTATTTAGGGCCGCGGGAATCCAACTCCAGACACTGGCATGGGGACCCACACCAAATTTAAATCACATTTCCTGGTAGCATGTTTTCAATGATTAACATTTTGTATGACACCGTCAAGCAATAAGTTACTTAATTAATATATTAGTGAGCCACAAAATTTTTACGAGAGAAGTTTGAAATTCAAATCTCGTTAGCAATTATTTTTAGAAAGTGTTTTCAAATTTATTTTCTAATTTATCTGTGAAGTGTATGTTGTAAGCCTACGAACAATGAATAAAAAAACATACTTCATTATATATAAGATAAAAGAGTTATGAAAACGATGAAGTCCAAAATTGTAAACGATTTAAATTATGATTTTATCTAAATACAATCTAACTCATGAATTAAATTATTAATATTTTTATTAATAACAAATGGGATGGTTTAAAGATCGGAGTTGGCAACTCCGTTTTTTTTTCAAAAGGTCGAAGTAGAAACTCCAGCCTTTTCTATTTCTTGAACTTACATAACACTCTTTCTAGGAGTGTTAATGGGTACGACATAGTCGGGTGGAATATTTCGTACCAATATCCATTTGAAATTACTCTTATTCATATTGTATCCTTATCCGCTAAAATTTGACTTACCATTACCCGTTAAAATTATAGAGTAACAAACGGGTAACAGACGATACGGATAGTATTAATATAATATTTTTTAGTTTTATAAATAAATCATATTTTTACACAAATACACCTAAAATCAATATTTTTCACAAACACAACACTTGATCAAGTAGAGCATCTAAAATAGTATAAAAATGGGTATGTGTCGGCATGTCGGCTTCGAGGACACACCGCCACTTCAATCTGGATCGTTTATTTCTTTACCGCCTTGATCTAAGCCGTTTATTGTTTGGTTGAATAATATGTGGCAACTTTTGTTGCTATTTTCGTATAGAAATTTGAAATTTGCTAAATTTTTTGTGTCGCACTCGCCAGATGGATTAAACAAATAATTATTTGGCATGTTGTTATATTTGTATTAATTGTCTCTTTATTGTTCTTTATTGTTATATTTAATGCTCTATCAATTATGCCCATTTTTTTATTAATTGTATGAATATCAAAAGTCACTTATTAAATGTGTGAATATTAAGATGTATATATTTTCATACTATCTACATATAAAATATTCATATTGTATGTATTTTTCTATATCACATTAAATTTAATATTGTAAAACATTTATTGAAATCATATTAGTATTTTCACATCATATACTATAAATCATATTATGTGTATATTTTCCATATCACGCGTATAAAATTTATATAACTCGAATGTATAACTCATATAATTATTTTAATATCACGTGTATATAATTCATATATTTTCAATAAATATCATAATTTTTTTTGTATATAAAATAATATAAAAATAATTTATAAAATTATATGCATATATTATCCGTTCTATTAGGTTGAGCGAAGCTCAAATTTCAAGTCTAGTATACATTAACGAGAAAAGAATAATATATAATGTGAAATATTGGACTAGAATTATAATTATATAATCAATTTTTTTAAACAAATTAAAAGAGAGTTTGGTAGCATTAAATAAATAATTAGTTGGATGAAATTAATTTTGTTAGGATTCAAGAGACAAACATTAATGTTCTCTTGAAAATTAAGAATTTTATTGAAAAGAGGACAATTCATTAGACGATCTCCTAGAAAACTTAAGTTACTAATAGATTAATTATTTTTATTGATTTTAAAATAGAGCATATATATTTATTTATATTAATATTAATATATATTATTTTAGTTTTATTCTATAGAATAACGGATACAAAATAATATTTATCCGTATCTTTATATATTTAACTAACGAAAAAATCATATCCATATTCATATTCAATAAACTAACGAAAAAAATCTTGTTCATGTTGATCTTATCAAATATGATACTAGAACAAAACTATTTGTTGCCGACTCCTGACTCTTTGTTTTTATTTATAATTTATATATTAATTATTATTCTAATATTAAAAAAAGGGAATTCGTGGCAGAATGACGACGTTGTATTTTAGTGCCTCTGTAGCCCGTAGGGGACGTGGTTCCCAAAGCGAGGAAGCCATGGCAGTAGTAATTAATTAATTAATGGATTTTATCACTTTATTATGGCATTGAAACCAGAGCTGCGTGCCTGCGAAGCATTAAAATTCCACAGCTTCGCTTTTATGTGCATATTGACAAATAAATTAGTAATTTGACAATATTTTTTTATGATCAGTTTGACAATTCAGCACAATCTGAAATTCACAATTTAAATAAAATAATTTCTTCTTTATATAATGGCACGTAAATTATATCAAATTTGTAGTTTCATTAAAAAATTCCGAATGGTACACAAATTATCTGAAGATTATTTGTAAAACTCGTGATTATTTGTAAATAACTTGAAATGCTCGGAGAAAACTCTGCTTAATTCGTCTATTTGTTTTGAAAGTGCTCAAACCGTTGATATGTGAATTATTCATGAATGTTGCTACTACAGTTATAAGATGAAATCAAATACAAATACGCTGCCAGAGAGGATTCAAAAGTGCAAATATTTGAATTCACATTCACTGAAATATTCCAACTAAGAATGGACAACCAACCTCCTGCATCTCAACGCAGCTACAGCGTCGGACAGCTGTCCGTACAGTAATTGTCTAATTTTATAAGTTGAAATTGATAATTTATACTCCTGAAATTGTGATCATTTCAAAAAATACGGATTCCAAATATTTAGTTCTAGCAGCTAGTAGAATGGTTGTAACTTGATTTTGTTAGCTATTGATGAATATCATAATCCTGTGTAAGCAGGAGCGAAGCTGCACATATATAAGATCAGGCTCTGAATTTCGGTTGAAAAAATTGTAGTATTTTTTAATTTGTGTCTAGACTTTCTCGTGAAATTTGAGTTGGTGTCTAGTCTTATCCGTAGGATTTCACTTAGGTGTCTGTGAGATTTTTATTTTTTATAAAGTGAGTCTAGGAGACTAGTTTTTGAGAGTAAAAGCCCGTAGGCAGTCTAGGAGACTAGTTGAGAAAGCCTATAAACAACCTACAATCTTGAAAGAAGAGTTCAATTTTCTAAGTACAAAGTTGTGTGTCAAAGACTCAAAGGGCTAAGACTAAGGGCTTTTTGTAAAAAAAAGTACTCTCATAAAAATGTCTTTGAAGATATAATTTTTTTGTCTATGATCTTGTTATTTATAATAACACGTATATTACAAAAATATAGAAAAACGTTATACAAAATAAATACAAGAAATAATCTTCGCAAATATGCTATCAAAGTTGCTCAAATTAATGTACATATTTTAAAAATATAAAATAGTCTCAATGCAATCCGGTCTAGTTTCAAATATGAAATAAAATAATTAGAATAACTATGATATAAATTATTGATGCAGACTAATAATAAAAAATGTATCGCTGATTAAGAAAACCTTTTCATGAAGGACAGGTGAAATAAAATATTGATGTGCTAATAATAATAGTAATAATAATAATAATAATAATAATAATAATAATAATAATAATAATAATAATAATAATAAAACTATCATCATCATTATCATCGTCGTCGTCGTCGTCACAGTAAGAAAAAATTATGTCTAGGCTTAAAAAGAT
The DNA here is from genome assembly GCA_964058865.1 of Eleocharis quinqueflora. Classification (NCBI taxonomy): domain Eukaryota; kingdom Viridiplantae; phylum Streptophyta; class Magnoliopsida; order Poales; family Cyperaceae; genus Eleocharis; species Eleocharis quinqueflora. The sequence goes on along the minus strand of CAXKVX010000075.1, from coordinate 21,863 downwards.
TTATGAATTCACCACTGTGCATAGGTTTACAAGTTACAACGCGATATATAAAATATAGATCCAATTAATTAGTTCTGCTACTTAAGAATACTAGTCAGGTGCCCACTTGACATGGTGAGATAAACAAACTTATATAAGTTCAAAAAAAGACTATATGAAATATTACTTCTCTCTCATCTAATGTAATTGCTATCAATTTGCTTGATCTTTATCTCATTCGCACAAGTACAATAAGAATTTGATTAATTATTTTTCATTATAGCGTTGAGGATGATGAAGAACAAAAATTTAATAATTGAATTCCACTGATCACATCAGAGTAAGTGTATATAATTTCATCAATCACATGCATTCTGCTTTATAATAATATATAATAGTTTGACTTTCTGAGTTTTCTAAATTGAATTTCATCAATCACTATTAATTGAAGTACGCAGATGTATCCAACCAGTGAATCACTAATTTTTTTCTCTTTATTTATCCACGCCAACTAAAACTGTACAAGAAATATGATATTTTGTTTTGGTTGGATGGTTCAGTGGTTGTGCCTACTTTTGATCTGACAACGATGGAATTCGATCTGATTGGAACCAACTCGTAAATAAAAGTGAGGGACAAAAATAAAAAAGATGGAAATAACTCGTAAACAAAAAAAATATGAGCATTTAATTGAGTCGTCAAATAACAATTATAACATATTGCCCATCATTACAATGCCAATTCCATAAATGCTAAAGATCACCCACTCATTTAATTAGAGACAACACGTGGAAAATTGGTTTGAAATTGTTTGAATATGGAAAAAACAAGAAATTGTTTGAATATATATTTAATATTTTCTCCTATATTTTCCCCTCATTACAATGCTGGCAAGGTAAATTTCTTTCATTTGGAGGAAGACTGACCCTTCTTAATTCAGTTATAACAGCTGTACCACTGTATTGGTTATCTTTATTTAGATTACCTGTCAATGTTAGAGTAAGAATAGATAGAATTAGAAGGAAATTCTTATGGTTTGGTGGCAACACTGTTAGGAAAAAAATGACTCTAGTTGCTTGGTCAACTGTCTGTAAAAGCAAAGACCAAGGTGGCTTAGGTGTATTAGATTTGGATATTATGAATAGAGCCTTGTTATTCAAATGGTGGTTTAGATTTCATGATCCCTCAGTTGAAGGGCTATGGAAAGATATTCTGACAGAAAAATACAAAAATAAAAAAAATGCTATATTCTTTTCTTCATTCTGGAAGAATATTGTTCTTCTCAATCATGTTATGTCAACTAGTATTAATAAAAAATTAGGAGATGGATCAAATATTAGTTTTTGGAATGATAGATGGAAGGGAGAATTATCATTCTCTCTCCTTTTTTCAAATTTATTTCTAGCTAGTTCTAATCCTTATGTCACAGTTGACAAAGCCTTTATTGATAGTAAGTTGTCATTAGTGTTCAATAGACAACTAGTTGGTTTGATTGGCAAAGAATGGATGAACTTACAAGCTATTTTAGCTAACACAAAGTTCCATCCTTTCGAAAAAGATGACATTATCTGGAGGTGGAACAACACTGGTAAATTTTCGGTTCAGGAAATGTATAGGTGGTTAGAGTATGGTGGCTACCCTAATCGAAATTATGATGTAATCTGGAACATCAAATTACCTCTTAAAATCAAGGTTTTCATGTGGTTAGTAAGAAGAAAAAGGATATTTACAAAGGTTTATTTGCATAAAAAGGGTTGTCAGGTTGACACAAAATGTGTCTTTTGTGATCAAGATGAATGCATTAACCACCTCTTTGTAACTTGTCCTTTTATTAAATGTATTTGGAACTGGATTAGTATGCATAACAATTTTGAGTTTAATGGTACAACTTTAGAAGATTTATGGGGTATAGATGCTAAAATACCACTTAAAGACTCATTATTGGTTGAGCTTATTAGAAGTGCTGTTATCTGGACAATATGGTTAGAGAGAAATAAACGCTGTTTTACAAATAAAAAACCAAGGAATACTTGCAGTTTAGCCATCCAGATAATTAATATTCTAAACTATTGGTGTAAGAATAACAAAGATTCCTCATTTCTTAAATTGCATATTATGCTTCCTCAGGATGTGCAGGTCCTACAAAATCTTATTGTAGACGCAGGAAACCCGATGGTGGCAACGGGACAGCAAGTTTCACTGGCGGGGCCCTCGTCTAGACTAGACCAGCCACATAATAGTTCTGATATAAGTAATTTGAAAGATGGATAGAAACATTTTGTTTGATTCTGTTTTGTGTTTTGTGGTTATAATTTCTAGTTTTATCTTTAGATATTTTGGATGCAGATACTGGATATCTGGCTGATCGTTGTAATGGCAGTAATAGTTTAGTTAGATAATTAGAGATATATAGATTGTACTAGGACCTTTTGATACTTAGCTGTTTCAATGAAACAAGCAGGTTTCGCCCTGCTTTTATTCAAAAAAAAAAAATATTTTCCCCTCATTTTGTGCGGTTTGCGCAGAGTAAGACAGTCAATGTTAATATTAATGAATACCGATCCAAATCCACATAAATGAATCGCATATATAGATCTAAAAGTGTATTCAATAATTCATTGAATTTGCATATAGATCTTGAAAAAAATTCGTGTTATTTATTGAATTCGAGTTGAATATTTATGATTCAAAGTTTCAAATCCAAATTCATTAAAAATATGCTAAATATGTTCTTATAATTTTTAAAAATATAAATTGAGTTGTTTCAAACGTATGTTTTTTAAAATAGATTTATTCATACAAGTTAGTTTAATGAAAGTTATGTTTTGTGTGTGTATATATTTATAATATAAGTAAATAGATTTATTTAATCGTGCATGTGTTTTGTAATTTTAGACATTTTAATCAAAACATCTAATATAATCTGAATTCAATCCAACATTTGTTATGATAATGGATATACATTCACGTTTGAATCCTAAAATTTTGAGTGTTTTTGTAATGAAAACAATAATGAACGCTTGGCTTGAATTATGTTTCAACGTGTATTTGAATGAATTTGATCGGAAAAAAAATATGAAGGGATGTATATTAAAAATACATATTAACTGTAGAATTCATATATTTGAAGGACCTATATTATATTACTTCCAATTCATACTGGAATTCACCTGAATTTTTTTAATTGAATATAGATTCACACATAAATTTTGTAATTTTTTTCTGAATTCGCACGTGGATTGTGCTACAATTTGACTGCGGTTTTTTAAAGAAAATTATCCACATATACACGCCAAAATGTTGTTCTAATTATTTTTGAAATTTTTTTTTTTCGAATTATAATAAAAAGTTGCTTTCATTTCTATCAAAGTAGAATTTAATTTATTTAAGACTAGACCACTAGTCACAAATGTCACATGCCCTAATTTTTAATTTATAACATCTGGCTGTAGCTTTATCTCTATCTCTAACCAGAGGAACTTAAATTTGAAATCTTTGAAAGCCAATTCAAATCTTTGCTATATATTAAGCAGTTATATTGTTCTGATTCAATAACGATTCATATTTGATTTTTAATTTTCGAATTTCATCACAATCTTATGATGTAACTTTACTGTTAAATTTGCGGTAGTATTTCTACTTTACCGTGTAGAAGTCCGAAATTATCCTATAACGTATAACAAATAAATCTTATGGTCTTGCGACATAATACCATAATTACTCATTCTATATATGCATATGATTCTCTATTATTATTGTAACAAAAATGATTAAATTTTTTTTCAAACAAAACATCATTTTTGACGCAAGAAATCTTCTAAATTTCTATATTACATTTCTAATTAAATCTGATCCGTATCAACGCACGGACCCGATGCTAGTAAATTCTTTAGTATATAAACACTCATATATATGAGAAGTATATCATACAAATAGTTAGCAGACAAAAGTTTACTTTGATCAGTGATCTTTTGAAGAACAAGTATAAAACAATTCTTAATGTTTTTTGGCTGACAAGTGACAAATTAGGTGAGAGAAATATTTAACGCTCGCACTTATAATTTTATTTTAGTCCATTAATTTCCCCATTTACTAACTCTGAACAAACCTATCTATAGTTACTACTTTTCCTAAAATTAACAATATTTATAAATAAATGCAATCGTTTTAAAAAGTAAAATAACAAAACTGTTATTTCTATATTTTGAATAATTGTATACTATTTAACATATTATCATATTGAGTGGTTTTGAATGGTATTTATGACTGAATGGAGATACTCTTTGACTGAATTAATGCTAATTTCAGTTTTCCTTATTATGACTGACAAATTAAATATGAACAATTAAGCCTTTTAATTTCACAAGTTAAGCTCCTCTAATTCGAATCCAGACCCGGTATTGCCTATCACATGCATTATAGAGAATTTGGACCGTCTGAATGCATCGAGATTCGTACCTGTCAAAATTTATAAAATCCAATCCGTTACAGTTCATCTTGACCGACCAATCCACGCAACACAAAAAATCATGACTGTCCATGCCGGATCCCTCTAATTCTTGCGCTCTTATGCCTCAATTTGAAAAAAGCTTAGACAACATAGCTTTAGTTTGTTGGAATTTACCAGTTAAATTTCCTCAAGGACTCTAACAGAGTAACAGTACATGGAAACACTTATCAAGCAAAGATATATGTGATAGGATCTCAACTTAAATTGTATCTTAAAGAGAACAATATAAAAATCGAAGTTTATTATTTAAGTGGCTAATCTAATACAAGTTAGAGATGTCTTTTACAATAGAAAAATGAAGGTATATATAGCTTATTCTTGAATAACAAGTCATTTAAGTGTAATAATAAAAATACATAATTATATTAACAACCATATCCGACCATTGTGTCGAGATGTTGTTGGCGTCGGTATTTTGCAGATCCTTCAATTTTCCGTCTTTTAATGACGAGAAGCCATTAACTGCTGCGAGGCCATTTAATGCTCCGAGGTCGGGGGCTACTAGATCGAGGTCAAGAAGACATATTTTATTACGGGTCACGAGCCATAGACCACACATCCGTCCCGAAGACTGAAGACCCACGAAGTGAGATCGTATCAATATGATTATGTATTTTGATACGTTACATATAAAATTTGGTGTAGTTTAAAATCTAATTGATATTTCATTCAGTTACATGATAAATTAAACCTTAAAGTATAATGAGGAGAAATATAATGCCTCTATTTTTGTGTGACTCCATGGTGCCTTCAAACCTACATCATTCATTAAAATTAATGAATGATTTAGATTTAATTGTATAAAAATATGTGCATGATGAATGGTAAGAAATTTTAAGGCACGATGAAAACACATAAAAGCGAAGATATTATATTCCTTATCATATTAAATTTGATAAATTATTTATCGGAATAATAAGAAATTTGATATTTATGAATGAATGTGCAGTTGTTTCATGGCTAACAAATAAAGTTGTTGCCAGACAATTCTTTTCACATACCTTCCGAGAGATACACCATAAAAATATAAATATGTAGTTTTCGAGAAGTTAACATAAAATTTTGGATGTATTTATAGTATTGTAACCTTTCGAAATTTATTACGATATTATAAATATTAAAACAAATTGTTGAAACGAATATTTCTTTAAGAAATATTTATCTATAAACAAATTTATCTAATTTTGCCTTTGCTTGTCCTTTCTATGCTAAGACACGTGACTCATACTTTGGGAATTATCCTTTTTTTTTAGGGAATATTGCGAATTTATCTGAAAATGCGTCTGACATCACGCATTGTTTTCTTATTTTACTCGTAATGCTATGTACCTATCAATTCGGATCCTCCGCGGTAATTCCCCTCGGGTTCATAGTCAATCCTAATACTAATTCCACTCATAATTATTACAAAATGTTTACGGTATAGATGGTAAATTGGTAACATGCTTTACTAAAGAAAGAATCCAGTACCTCAGCGCCACGTAATGATGTAAGGAGAAGGAGATCTCCTTGTAAAAAATCCGTTGGTTTTATTATTTCCCATCTCACCGTGAAGGATGAAAACAAATGTTGTACAAAATTTCATGAACCGAAATCCTTGTAAACGAAAGCGATGCGGTTTGTCTGAAATCTGAATCGCGTGTAATTATAGCAAAAAGATTGAGAAAATCGGGAAGATCTAAATCGCTGATTGCGATCAAACGGTCAATTTGTCTTCATTAAATAATTTATAAACAGTGACGTCACCCAGCACAATACCTCTTCGGAGAGACTGTCAGTTCGCCGCCTCCGATTATAAAAAGTTCAAACCCAACCCTCTATTCTTCTCTTTCTGACAAAGTTCTCTGTTCGCTTCCCCTCCTCTCTCTCTCTCTCTCTCTCTCTCTTCCATTTCTCTCTCTTTGCTCTTGATAGCTAGTTGCTACTACTGAACCCTTTCGAGGAGAGAGAAAGAGCGCGGAAATGGAGTTCCGTTTAGCACGAGAGCTCAGTTGCCTTTACAAATGGGGAATTCTATTTCAGGTTAATCAGTTTCACCTTTTGCTTGTTCGTCCTTTATTCTCTTTTTCTTTAATCGCAATCCTGAGAGAAGATAATTCCTGCTTTTGGAAACCAATTATGTTTCTTGTGATACACATTTGCTAACATGGGTTAAAACTAGTTCGTTTGGTTGTTATTTTGATTAGATTTTTGTCTTCTTAGATTGAACAAGGAAATGGAGTTTCTGCTTTTAGAAATCAATTCGTTTTATGGAAACGGGAAAACATGTCAGGAAAGTAAACACAATGGGAAATTAGTTCCATCTCAAAATATATAGCTGAAGATAACGCAAAATCAATTATCTAGAATTTTCTTTTTTCTTTTTCTTCGGATGGTCGTGCAAGGCCGTTTTTTGGGCAATAGAGATTAGTTCTTTTCTTTTAGAGCAACTTTTTTTCTTATGCGAGCGTAAATTTGGATTATTTTGGTCTGTTATTTATATTCAACACCATTTAGTAATTTTCCTCACTCGATTTAAAAAAAACCTTGATTAGGCTTGAGCTGACCTGTCATTAGCAGCAGAAAGCATAATATGAAATTTGATATATTAATGGAAGAATCAGGATGAGGATGAGGTCCCACAATTTAATAAAGAGTGGGGCTCAAATGCTTTCATTTTTTAATGTCTCCATCAGACCTTCAAATTTTGAGCACTCATGAGAAGAAGAAAAATGAAGTTGAGAATAGAGTAGAGTTGATGAGTGGTCAAAATTTTGGAGGTATGATTGAGAGTTGAGACATAAAAAAATGGAGCCCCACTCTTTAATAAAATAGTTTGAGGTCCTTTTCATTTATAACCATATATATTCTTTTTAAGTTGAGTAGTCTAACCACATTTTTGCATTTTGCTTCAGATCTTTTTTCCCCGTTAACTATATCAGTGTTTTAAAAAACGGCCGCTAAACCGATTAATCATCCGATTAGTTATTGGAGGTAGATAAACCGTTACGTATAGTTTATACTCGTATTTTTACAGATAAAAATAATTAATCGGCCGCCAAATTTGATTAATTAGCCAATTAATCTTTCAAATTAATCAAAATATAATAAATATGTAAATACTACATTTTAAAAATTGCTAAAATAATATGAATTCATACTTTTCAATATTTTATTTATTATTTTTTAAATTAAATTAGTTAATATTATATTCTTAAATATGCAAGTAATTCTGTTTTATTGAATATTAATAATTATATATATTAAAACATGAATGACAAATCGTACAAAATTCGGTTAATCGATCACATAACAATTAGTCGCTTGGTGATACCGTCTCCGTCCGTCGAGCACACTCCGCTTTTTAAAACACTGTTATAAATGTTGAACTTTAACTAGTTACAAAAGAAGTTGCACCTGCGGTCCTGCAAGGAACACTAATGGTAAATAGACTTGTTATCTAAACATTGGTTCGGCTGCAAAATCTCCAGTTTCATATTTAGATTTGGCAGGTAAATATTTGTTCTTTTATCACGGTAATTAAACTATAAGAAGTTTGTATTAACTGCTTTTTGTTTCAGGCCAGTGAGTTTAATTATAGCACATGAATCTGTACTATTGTCTATTGGGTAGCAAAGTGCCAAAAGTTTGTCAGTCTATCAGAACTCAACAAAGCCAATTGCCTAAATGGTCCCAGCTTACCGATTATTGACTTTCTTTTCTGATTAAAGATGTTTTACAATTTACATGATTGACACAGTAGCCACATGCAATTTTAGAATAGTAGTAATTTTTAAGATTTAATTTCTCACACCTCACTTGTAGATGATTCTCCTCTTCAGTGCAAATGCGCAAAATCCCAGCAGCACATCACGGTAAATACCCTTCTTGTAAATTCTTTTATTTAATTTAGTTGAAATCCTATTTTATATAAGAATTTTATGAGAATTGGGGTCTCTAGCAGTATAAATGCAGAAGGATACTGTTCGATGTATGCCATTTGTGGACAGAGGCCTGATGGTAAAGTACTCAATTGCCCCAATTCAACTCGTGCTGTTAAGGTGAGATGAGCCCTCTTTTATCTGATGTCACTGAGTTTATTTCACTAATTTTTTGTTTTATTTTTCGCTTTTATTTGCTTATTTGAGGTCAAATTGTGCTGTACCAGCTTGTAGCCTGGTTGGTCTAGTTTGAATCCAGTAACCCTTGTTTTAGCTAAGATGCATGCTAATGCAGTATTAAACTTCTGTGTTCTGTAATCTCATGAAACTACGAAAATGTTTTTCTTCAGCCTGATGAATTGCTTTCTTCAAAGATTCAAAGTCTGTGTCCAACCATAAGCGGTGACATATGCTGTAATCTTGAACAGTTTGAGATCTTACGCTCTCAAGTCCAACAGGTGCAACCGAAAATTCATTTTATTGAACTTCATAGCTTTAACATTGGGAACTTCTTTCGTAAGCTGTACCAACAGTATTGCTATTTTCTCTGTTTTCATTTTTATGTAGGCAATCCCATTTCTTGTTGGATGCCCAGCATGCTTGAGGAATTTTCTCAACCTTTACTGCGAGATGTCGTGCTCTCCGAATCAAAGCCTCTTTATCAATGTCACTTCTACCAAGAAGGCTAGTAATCAAGAGTTAAATAATCAGCTCTTTCTTGTACCAACTACTACAGAGTGCCAATATCACTGTATGCTGATTAGTTTTTTCTTTAGGCTAATAACACACAAGCTGTTTCAAGTATAGACTTCTTCGTGACTAGCACATATGGAGAACAGTTATACAATTCATGTAAGGATGTTAAATTTGGGACTCTGAATACCCGTGCCATGGATTTTATAGGAGGTGGTGCGCGCAACTACCAAGGTACCAATTACTTATGATAGCAGATTCCTTTCATTTTGTAATGTCATGCTACTGTAACTGTGAAGGTACTAATTTTTTGTTATGTAGATTTGGCTTATTTTTCTAATGTTGTGGTGGGTTTTAATCGGTTGCTGTTCCAAAAAATTTGGAAGTCACTTTTTGAACATTTTATTGTAGAGTGGTTTGCATTTATGGGTAAACTGGCAAGCATGAACACACCAGGATCACCTTATGCCATAACATACCGAACTGAGACAGATTCATCTGCAATAAAGCCTTTAAATGCAACTGTCTATTCATGTGGTGACACCTCTCTTGGTTGTTCATGCGGTGACTGTCCTGCATCTGATGTTTGTGCCAACTCTACACCAACTTCTTCAAAACATAAGACTTCCTGCACGGTCAAGATGGGTTCTCTAACGGTAGAAACTCTCTAAAAACACTTCAATAGTAATACCATCCTTTCTTTTCTTATGGTATGCTTACAAATTCTTTGTACAGCCGAGATGCCTGGATTTTTATTTAGCAGTAGTGTACATCGCGTTACTGCTTGTATGCTTGGTTTGGGCCCTGAGGGAGCATAGGAAGCGAGTGAATGCTGCTATTGAAGATCACGATGACGGTGCAGACAACCAGGAAGATACTCACCAGCCAGTATGACATATATTTTTCTTTTCCTAATATTTTCTTAGTAAGGGGATTTGCAAAAGCAACCAAAGTCCAACACCTGGTTCTTATCTCAGAAAGCACCCATTGATAATGTTTCATCAGAAATTAAATGTAGCGTCAAGTTGAGTTTTCTATTAGATTATTCCTTCTATTCTCCATTGGACGAATAGGTTGTTATGGGCTTTTTGCAAAGAAAAAAAGGACGTTCTTTTCTCAGACATTTGTTATCATTTTGGTATTTTCTTTTCAGAAGTTCCATGCTTTTGATATGTCAATTTTAATTTGGTCTTCTATAGGCAAAACCACCTTCTGATGTCCAGAAGCTCATTTTAAAATATTACAGGTTTGCATCTATTCTCTCTTATCTGATTCATGTTTCATTTCTTAATCATTAAATAAATACATCATTTGCATCACATGTAGGAATTGGGGATATTTTGTAGCTAAAAACCCATGGCCAGTGTTGGTCGTCGCATTGGTCATTCCTGCCATTCTTTGTGCAGGTCTAACAAGCTTCAAGGTGGAAACACGACCTGAGAAGGTACATGTTTGAAAGGGGAAATTGTCTTGTCCATAGCTACTTGAAGATGCGTTTGTTTTTGTTTTAGTTTTGTCTAGAATTAGTTTAATTCCAAGTACCAATATTCTTCTTTCAGCTTTGGGTCTCACCACAGAGTCATGCATTAAGAGAGAAAGAATATTTTGACACAAACCTTGCCCCTTTTTACAGGATTGAGCAGGTACAGTGTTATGCACTTTAAACTTTACTAATTTGATGAAGGTTGTAAGGCACAGAACTCCTCTCCCTATCTTTATCTCTAATTCCCATATGCCAACAGTATGAATATTCCATTTGCTCCCTTTGTTGTTTCCAAGGGTTACTTGTAATACCGCTAAAATATTGTTGCAGCTTATAGTAGCAAATGATACGGGCAATATCTTGACAGAAGATAACATAAAGCTTCTTTTTCAAATACAGAAGAAGGTACATGATAGTTTCATTTTTTTAGTTTAAATATTTTTTGTTTTTTCAGACAGTGTTGTAAAAGTTAACATGCTCGACGGACGAGGGGGGTTACTGCCAAGCGATTTATTGTTTTGCGGCTGATTACTCGGATTTTGCAGACTATTTGGTGTTCATATTTATAATATACAAAAAAATTAATAATGCAATAATACTTGTATACTTAAGGATATAATATTTATTGATTTTATTTAATAAATAACGAATAAAATTTAAATGTGTGAATTCATGATATTCTGGACATATTGCAAATGTTATGTAATATGCATATATTTGGCGGCACCTAATTGGGTTTTGCGGCCTACTAATCGTTCATATCTAAATGCCCTCCACATATACTATACGTGATGGTTGCCACCGACAATGATTTGTTGGACAATTAATCGGCCTTGGTGGCCGATTTTTACAACACAGTTCTTTCAGATGAAAGTTACATGCTGATTGAACTTTTCTCATCATACTTGGATTTGATTGTGTTGTTTATTTTCTGTTGCTTACATGCATAATTTTTAGGTTGATAGTCTTCGTGCAAATTATTCAGGGCACTCAGTAGCTTTGACTGACATATGCTTGAACCCACTTGGCACAGCATGTGCCACACAGAGTGTTTTACAGGTTTTCCTTTCTGATTTTTGTTCTTTAAAACTTGTATGCAATGAAGCTGCTCTGAGTTGCTTCAGAGTAATTTATTTTCTTATTTTCCTCTTTTATCAGTATTTTCAAATGGATCCTCAAAGCGACACTAGCTATGTAGACCATGCAAATTATTGTTTTGAGGTAAGTCCCTGAACCAAATATCAAGGATTTCGTACCTAAAATTACAAAAAAGCCTTCTATCAAGATCGATGGGAGAACTATAATAAATAAGAGGGACTGTTCTATTTCTGTGGCAATTAGATCTAAGAAAAAAAGTTTGCAACATATAGAAAGAGAGATGTGAAAGGAACTTCGAAGACAAATTAGAATATCATGAATGATAGCTGATCAGATGCAGGCAGATATGGCATGGCTGAACAATGTGTTTTTCTGTTCTGTTGGTTATTCAGCCTCAGATTTTAGGTTTCTCTGTTAAAAAATATGGCTAGGTCCTTTCTAGAAAGTTTTGAGAAAATAAAGAGGAAAAATATTTATGAATAGTTATTTTGAAAAATATCAAATATGAAAGTATCAGACAATTGGTCTAAAGAAATAGCTAGATAATAGGCCTTGAAAATCAGAAGACTTACATCATCGCATTATATTTGTATCAGCACTATTCTTCAGATGTATCATGCCTTAGCACATTCCAATCACCCATAGATCCAAGCACCGCATTGGGTGGTTTTTCAGGAAATAACTATTCTCAGGTACTTGTATTTTGATTGTTCAACTAAAACTCAACCAAACATTCAAGTGACAGCTTAATTTTGTGTATTTCCTGTTGTATGATCTTAGGCTACAGCATTTGTGATAACATATCCTGTGAATAATGAGAGATCCAGCCAAGGTAATGCAATGGCTATGGCATGGGAAGAAGCTTTCATTACTCTAGCTAAGGTTTCCTTTTTTCCCTTTTTTCCCCAAGAGTTGTTTGAATTTTTATACAGCCTTATGTCATCGAATCCATGTGCATGTGAAATGTCGTAAAACATTACAAATATGGCAGGAGGAAATATTGCCAATTGTACAAGCACAAGGCTTGTCCCTTTCTTTTTCATCTGAAAGCTCAATACAAAAAGAATTGACAAGAGAGAGTGCAGCTGATGCAAGAACCATACTGGTATTGTTTGGCATCCTCCTTCTGTTATTATTCCAAAAGAAATATCCTATATCTTATGTTTGGGACGTTATGCTTTTATTTCGATGCAGATAAGTTATGTTGTGATGTTTGTATATATTACGTTGATGCTTGCAAACTTTCCACGCCATCGATCTCTTCCATCTATTCTTGTTTCATCTAAGGTATTACATTCTTCATATTACATAGTTTTCTGAAATAGCTTACGATTGTTTTTGTAAAGATATTACAAAATCAAATCATGTCTATTTTTCAGATCCTTCTAGGCTTATCTGGTGTTTTGCTAGTTATGCTCTCAGTTGTTGCATCAATTGGCTTATTCAGTTTTTTTAGGGTGAAATCTACCCTTATTATCATGGAAGTGATTCCTTTTCTTGTTCTCGCGGTATGTTTTCACTCATTTCACCTTCTTTGTAAAATTCTTTCACCCATATGTATTTGATTAACTTAAACTCGTCTGCACTAATTCTAGGTGGGGGTGGATAACATGTGCATCCTAATACACACAGTCAAACGCCAGCCGACGAACTTTCCATTGGAATCAAGAGTAGGTCTAGCACTGGTTGAAGCTGGGCCCTCTATCACTCTCGCTGGCCTATCTGAGGTTTTGGCCTTTGCAGTTGGCATCATTATTCCCATGCCGGCTGTTCGTATTTTCTCCCTTTTCGCTGGTAAGCAAATTCCTAGGTTTTAATAACGAAGGTTGCAGCTTGAACTGGACCATTGTTTGTACAACCCTTTTATCTCCGATTGGTCATAAACAAGCATATGGGGAATTTTAAAAAATACCCCTAAGTTGTCATAAGGTTGTCGACATGCCTGTTCCTTTCCTAGTATGCTAAATTAAACTGATATGCACTAAAATGAAATCTACCCACTTGACTTATTAAAATTGTTCTAATATTTAAAGCTGTTCCTGTGCACCGATATCACTACTTGTTTAATTAAGTGGCAGAAGTGACCCTAGTTAGGCTATAGTTCATATTTTGGAAGTATGCATTAATTTAACTTTAGATCGACTATATCTGTGGTTGAGTTTTATTTTTCTAATTAAAAAAATTAATGTTTCTTAATCAGCAATGGCTATATTCATTGATTTTCTACTACAAATGACTGCCTTTCTGGCATTGATTGTATTGGACTTTAGAAGAACTGAGGATGGCAGAGTTGAATGTGTTCCTTGTATGCAATTTGACAGAGAGAAAAGTTCAGGTAATAAATGTTCCTCTAGACATTATGTTAGTTCTGTTACTTTTAAGCTGACTAGGAACCCTTTTTTTATTATTATTGACAGCAAACCAGAATCAGGAGCACAATATTGGTCTGGTTGAGCAATATATGAAGGTACTGGATTTTTCTGTCTTTTACATATGGATGGGGATCCATTGACAACGCTTAACTTGATAACCTTGAATAAGTAAATAAAAGAAGAATAGAAAAAATTTACAGACACGAACTTACAGATTGAGCGTGTTTCAAATTTCATGCAATTGAAATAGCATGTGATACTCCATCAAAAACCACCGAAGTTGCATAAAATTTGCAACACTCTAAATTTGTCTTTAATGGAATATCAAAAACACTTTTAAGTTGATCGTTGTCTAGAAACTTCTAATTTTGAGAACTCCAAAGAATTGTTTGAATTTATTTGTAAAACCGTTGTTTACATATGTACTTCCTCTAGTTAGATACACTGCAAGATAATAAAATGTTGGGTAATGTTCCATGCATATACTGTGTGGATTAGTGCTTGTCCCGACAGATGTTATAATAATGCTTGGTTGATTTGTTCTCAAACCAATCAATTTTCTTGGTTATAAAACCATTATGCATACCCAGAATTTTATATTTCCATATTTGAATATTTGTTTTGCAGAAATGTCACGGACCTTTTCTTGCCAACAACGTAGTTAAAGGTGTAGTACTTGCCTTGTTTGCTGGATTTTTCTTCATAAGCATTGTAAGTCCCTTTCCCCAAAAGAACCCCACCTACCGCTCTCTTTTTCTTGCTCTTTGGATTTTACATGCTCTATATTAATTACTTCTTTCTGATAGGCTCTCTCGGCTAGGCTTCAGCTGGGATTAGAGCAACAGATTGTCCTTCCCAGAGATTCTTATTTACAGGTACACCTTTTTTGTTTTATATACTGGGCTGCCTTGTGTAATGATCTATTTATCTGTTTATTCTTTAACTGCAGGGCTATTTTAGTGACCTTGCAAAGTACTTGAGAGTAGGACCTCCAGTGTACTTTGTGGTGAAAAATTTCAACTACAGGTGTGCTTTTCATTTTTCTTTTATTTAACAGATATTTTACTAATACTGGGCTTAACAATGAGATGCTCTATGCAAACTTACTTCTCACAACACATTTACTTTTTCAGCACAGAATCAGATCAAACGAACAAGATATGCTCCATCAATCAATGCAACTCTGACTCTTTGTTAAACCAGGTAACACCCTTTAATAGCTCTTAAGAACTATCCCTACTTTCTAGCACTAATTTTGCTTGTAAGATGCAAAGATAGTGACTTTGTTTTCTACACCAAGCATCCGCCATTTTTGTTTGCTAATAAGAGAAGCTGTAAGCGTCAATTTGCTATGTTTCCAGATTTCAAGATCTTATTACTAACACCATTTGGATACATTCAAATTCAATGCATACTTGATATATATAAAAGAGAAGATTTTGTAAATGTTGAAGAATTATAAGTTTAAAAGCTTCTAGTAATCTCGCAAGCATGCAAATTTGAAAGGGAAAAATAAACAAACCATTCATGCAGTAACCATTCAGGCCGTAATTAAAAGGTTTGAAGTCTTCATGCTCAGATAGTGGCTCAATGTTAATAAATAGAAGTTTTGGTGCCTGAAAACTAATTTATAAATTAGTTATTGTATATTGTAGTATTTAACTGTTCTTAACTTGTAAATTTACAGATAATCCAAGCATCACTTGATCCGAAAAGCACTTTCATAGCAAAGCCAGCAGCGTCGTGGCTTGATGATTTCCTTGTCTGGATCTCTCCTGACGCATTCAGCTGTTGCCGCAAGTTTGTCTATCAAAGTTATTGCCCTCCAGATGACCAGGTATATCCAATTAGACCTTACCAGCTATCACGGCCTCGATAACCACCACTTCGACCTCCTAGGTTTGTTAGAGTCAAGTTTGACTCTAATGCTTGCTCCAAATTTTTTGTTGTTGAAGATGCTTTGTTCTTCTGAATTCGTTGCTCATGTACTTATAGGGATCCAATGAGTTCTTCAATTGTTAGCTCCTCCAAATTCTTTGACTCTTCAATTGCAACGACTACATGCTCGAACTTTGAATGTAGAGATTGTGATGCCTTCTCCATCACTCGTATATCAGCACGTTGCTCACCATTTTACTTCATTTTGTTAATAATGACAAGTAGTCAAAGATCGACTCCTTATCTTTTATTTGAGCCGCCTCGAACTCGGCTCGTAATGTTTGGAGTCGGATTCGCTTCACTCAATCAACACCAAAAAAAAATGTGATAAATGTATCCCATTTTCCATACTCGATATTTGCTTCTGCAATTTTCTCGAACGTCGCCTCTGTATCTCTGTTGCTGGCGCTGGTCAAAGACGTCATTCTTTCTTTCATCACGTAATTCAACCTTTTTCTCAGACGTATATGCATTAAGCTCTGCTTGAGTAGGCTTTGTGTAGCCATTCTTCGCAATCTCCCATAAATTTTGACTGCTGAGAAGAGTTTTCATTTGTATTTTTCATTTTTCGAAATTTTCTGTGGTAAGTTTCGGTATTTGGGGAACAACAAATTTGAGGTCATTTTCGGTATGAGGGTCGAATGTCTCGCTCTAATACCAATATGTAGAAGGTGAGTAAAAATGGAGAACGGTGAGATGTAGAGTTTACATACAAGATAAATTTGAAACACTAAAAAAACATTGTATTATCACTCGAAATATAAACGAGATCACGACTCTTTATTTAGAACTCTTACAACCTCACACTTCTCAACTCTCGTTTTTCTTTTTTCTATCTTAAGCTACTTCTTCTCTTTTTTCTTTTTCTTTTTCTTGTTGGCTTCTCTTTGTTTTGCTTGATACAATGAACAAGGATGACATCTCATTTTATAACACACAAGGAAATATTGAGTTATAAGTGCTATTACTTCATTCATTTACTTCTAAAATTTAAAATTTCAATTAAACCTCTAACGGGAGAGCTCCAGAATATGTGAGTTGGAGATGAAGTTATTAACTTATTAATGAGAAAAGGTTTTGAAGCATTTACGCTTCAGGTTTGTTCCTTCGGAGAAAAAGAAACTCCAACAACCTTTCCTTGATAAACAACACCCAACATTTATTTCATATATGCCACTGGACCTTATTTATTTTTATTTGAAAATAAGATCTAACTGTTGAAATAATCTCCAATGATTCTTTTTTACAAATAGAACCTTATCCAACACCAATATGTTTAGATATGCAATCCATACCTGATATATTATATATTGAGCAAACCCTAGTTTTATTTGAGCTTTGGCATATTTGCAATCCCGAGCAGGTGAAATTTTTGGTAAATTTCACCTGTTTTTACAGAATTTACATATAACATGCAAAAATTTGCATGTTCATAATAGTAGTAGGCTATACAGTGTGTTGCTTCCTTTTGCAAAGCATTCCTACATTGAATGTATTTTCTTTGTCTATCTGTATATTGCTGCATAGTTCTATAAGTTGGGCATTCAACTGTGACGATTAAGGCCATTCTTTGCACAAGTAATTGAATGCACCTTGTTTTGATATCCTATTAGCTGAACCTAAATGAAGTCTTATAGTATAAATGATTGGAATACAAATTTTAAATCCAGACGTACTTTTGTTCAATTCCAACTAAAGGGAAAAAAGGATATATATTCCATATGAAATAAAAAATGATGCTGATGTTATTTGCTACTACAGAAAAAATCTTTGTTGAATATGCATAAAAGCATAAGCACTATCTGTTCTTTGCTTGTAGGCACCTTGTTGTGAGATTGATGATGGCACGTGTACCACTACAACAGGCATATGCAACAACTGCACTACTGTAAATTTTAACTATATCACACTTTGTATGTAATTTACTTACCACTGATAGTGATGTTGACATGTTGTGGTGTCAGTGTTTCTTGCACTCAGATTTGAAAGATGGTCGGCCATCAACATCTCAATTTAGGGAGAAGCTCCCGTGGTTTCTCGATGCATTGCCTTCTTCAGACTGTGCTAAGGGAGGGAAAGGAGCCTACACCACTAATTTAAATCTTACTGGTTTGTGGTTTGTAGTTATTTACTATCTCCTGTTGGGTATGATTAAGCTATATGCGACTTAGATATCTAGTTTTAAATACCTGTGTTATCTAATTTGCCAGGTTTTGAGAGTGGGATTATCCGAGCTTCAGCATTTCGCACATACCATACTCCTCTTAACAAACAGGTGATAAAGAGATGCTAAAAAAAGACTGATCTTTGTAGTTAACTTTATGCTCCCCTAATATTTTTTTATAAATTTGAAATTCCAGAGTGACTATGTAGACTCCTTGAGAGCTGCAAGAGACTTCAGCAAAAAATTGTCAAAATCATTGCAGGTATAGGTTGAAAACCAACTTTCTTTTTTTTTGGAAATTTTGTCTGCCTACTAATTGGGTTACGGTAATCCAGATGGATGTATTTCCATACTCGGTTTTCTACATATTTTTTGAGCAATATCTGGATATTTGGAAAACAGCATTCACCAACCTTGTCATTGCTCTAGGTATCCATTTCTCTCTCCTTACAGAAGACAAACTGAAATTAATATATTAAGATTCATTGATTCCTCTTACCATACACTTATTAAACTGACATTGTGTGTTTCATTTACAGTTGCAGTATTTGTAGTATGTGCTGCTCTAACCACCAGGTTATCATTCTCACAATGTTTAAACTATCATGCATAATTTACTTTTAACAAATCGATTTGATCCTAATTAATGACCTTATAATTTGCTTTATGATCTCAGCCTCTGGACAGCATCAATCATTTCGGGTGTGGCATTGATGATTGTCATCGATTTGATGGTATTACAATCTCTTTCATGGTCTTCCTTTTGTTAAAGGAATTCCTTATGATTATGTCTAATTGTGAATCAATGGCAGGGGGTGATGGCTATATTTGGTATTCAGCTAAATGCACTTTCTGTGGTGAACCTTGTCATGTCAATTGGAATTGCTATTGAATTTTGCGTCCATATAACACATGCTTTTACGGTTCGTTCCTTTTCTGTACTTCCTAGATGCACATCTTTTGCAAACCTTACCTGATACTATTTTCATGCTGTTTTACAGATAAGCATAGGAGATAACAACCAAAGAATGAGAAGGGCTTTGTCTACTATGGGATCCTCTGTTTTTAGGTTGGTTTGTACCAGTAATATGTGCACATTTTGATTAATACTAGTTGTTTTACTGTTTCTGACAATCGTGCTCTTATTTTTTTTTTGTAGTGGAATCACTTTAACAAAGCTGGTTGGAGTTGTTGTTCTACGCTTTGCCAAATCCGAAGTTTTTGTGGTATCTGATGCTATTTCATCATCTTTTAAATTGGTGCATCTTTTCTAGAGAATTTTAATTAGGAGTTTGCCTAAATTTTACTTCTGTCAATTTTCAGGTCTACTATTTTCAAATGTATCTTGCTTTGGTTATTATAGGCTTCTTACATGGGCTTATATTCCTCCCTGTGAGCTAGATGCTTATTAGTTTCCTTTAAACAAAATTCGCATTTAAAAATTTATATCCTAACCCTTCTGTATTCTTGTTTGTTTCTTGTCAGGTCTTACTGAGTATAATCGGCCCCCCTTCAAGGAGGCAATACATTCCAGATCAGCCAGAAGATCAGCTTGGAAATACATAAGAAATATGTGTGACAGTTCTATAGTTTCCTTTAAACAATATTCTTGGAAGGCAACGGAACTGAGAATACATAAGAAATATGTGTGACAGTTCTATAGTTTGTTTTATTTTGTTTATTTTTCGTTTCTTTTCATTATTTGGCAGTTAAGAGTGTAAATATGCAAATTTTGTTTCCCCTTGGCGAGTGTTTTTCCTCTTCAATTAGTCCTTGGAATCGATTAATGCACAATTAAAAAAAATGTTGTCAGCTGGTGAGGTCACAAAAAACTGATTTTTTATTGGAAAATTTTAGCTATATGCTTCATTGATATCTCATCGACATGCGTGTCACTATGCATGTTAAATGAGCTGTTATGTATGTTAGACGAGTCGTTATGCATGTTATTTTTATACTGAAAAACAACTGTGAATGTTAGACGATTTATTACGTATGTTAAGTGTATCAACATTTATTCTTTAGCGTAATATGTATCACAACTCATCTAATATACATAATTGTTTTTCAATATAAATAACATGTATAACGACGTATTTGATATGTTTGATAACTCGTCTAACATATATAATAACGTCCAGTCCATATCGATGAGATGTTATTCTGGCATGAGATCTTTTGTGCAGCCGTTGAACTGCATTAAAATTTGTGCCAACTCAAATCTCCAAAACTACGCCTGCAGTAAAGGTACCGAACTGTGCAGGCATTTTCCCGGGGAAGAGCTGAACCTGTCATTTCGTCTGTGTACTGTGTACACTTGAAACTATCAACTCAATTCTGTTTCATTTGGTGTAGCTGCTGAAATCATCTCAACTAGTGCTCAACTACGGCAGTTTTTTTTTTTTCTGTAATTATAAAAATAGTAGTCAAGGAGTATGAATGATCAGAACGATAGATTTTTTATCGTGCGATAATTTTTTTTACCGCATGATAGAAAATCTACCGTGTTCCAATTCAATTACTCACCCACAATTCAATTTTAAAAATATTTCCTGTTATGACTATGTATAAAAAATATTTTTGGTCATGACTATGAAGAGAAATATATTTCAGTCATGATCATAAGTTTTTTAATTAATTAATTTTATTTAAAACAAATTTGTCATTGCATTAATAAAATGTTACGCATTGATGCATCAGTTTATCTCAAACATCAATTATATTATATTAATTTATTTATTTATTAATGCATTAATATATACATTGAATGGTTATAGTCGAAATTAATTTACTACACATGGTCTCTATTGTAAATATTTTTTTATATGAGGTCATATTTATAGTACATATTTTTTTTTCTCCACACACATTTGACACAGGAGGTATATCTATATTGTAAAAAAAAACACACACACCAAAATAAATTCAAGAGACTTACTTACCAACCATGCATTTAAAAAAAAAAATGTCGCACGGAAAATCAACCGTGCAGCAAAAAAAACTGTCGCACGATAGATTTTCTATCGTTCTGACAATTCGATCAAAAAATTCATACTCCTTAACTACTTCTATTACTATCATTTTCATAATTATCAAAAAAAGAAAATTCTGTACTCAACTCGGGTAGGGATCATTAGTTGTGTTCAACAATGCATCTTCTTGCGGTCGTAGTGATCTTTCTTGCGATCGTAGTAATCTTTATTGCGGTCGTAAGTCCTCCGTGCCTTATTGTATTTGATTTGTTCTTGCTCTGAATAATCTCAAATAAATTTGAGAAAATTCGTATTCACTGTATGTTGTATGCACACCATTCTAAACAATCTTTTGGCACTAACTTCATCCTAGTATTAATGAAACTAATTATAGTTTTTTTTTTTTTTGAAGGAGAGCAGGCTTTTGCCTGCCTCAAAATTTTATTCCCTGATATTATTACAACAAGGAACTAAAGAAAAAGGAAAAGAAAAACATGAAAAAAGGGAGGAAAAAAGAAAGAAAACAAAACAATAATTTAGGTGGATCGGATTCTAGTCTAAAGCTTTGTTGTTGGGGAGAATCTCATGCAGGCTCTTAAGTCTACCCAAATCTGCATCATGAGGGACGTGTTGGGTTGCGTTGCCGTCAAATATTCGCCTGTTTCTTTTCTTCCAAACGGTCCATAAGACCACGTGAATTAGGGTGTTCCGTCCGAGCATGCTGCTGGAGGGCA